>JACEEU010000739.1:5000-7500 GCA_016630915.1 Callionymus lyra
TTCTGGAGTCTTCTCTGGAGTCTTCTCTGGAGTCTTCTCTGGAGTCTTCTCTGGAGTCTTCTCTGGAGTCTTCTCTGGAGTCTTCACTGGAGTCTTTTCTGGAGTCTTCTCTGGAGTCTTCTCTGGAGTCTTTTCTGGAGTCTTCTCTGGAGTCTTCTCTGGAGTTTTCTCTGGAGTCTTCACTGGAGTCTTCTCTGGAGTCTTCTCTGGAGTCTTCACTGGAGTCTCCTCTGGAGTCTTCTCTGGAGTCTTCTCTGGAGTCTTCTCTGGAGTCTTCACTGGAGTCTCCTCTGGAGTCTTCTCTGGAGTCTTCTCTGGAGTCTTCACTGGAGTCTTCTCTGGAGTCTTCTCTGGAGTCTTCTCTGGAGTCTTCTCTGGAGTCTTCACTGGAGTCTTCTCTGGAGTCTTCTCTGGAGTCTTCACTGGAGTCTCCTCTGGAGTCTTCTCTGGAGTCTTCTCTGGAGTCTTCTCTGGAGTCTTCACTGGAGTCTCCTCTGGAGTCTTCTCTGGAGTCTTCTCTGGAGTCTTCACTGGAGTCTTCTCTGAGTCTTCTCTGGAGTCTTCTCTGGAGTCTTCTCTGGAGTCTTCACTGGAGTCTTCTCTGGAGTCTTCTCTGGAGTCTTCACTGGAGTCTTCTCTGGAGTCTCCTCTGGAGTCTCCTCTGGAGTCTCCTCTGGAGTCTTCTCTGGAGTCTTCTCTGGAGTCTTCTCTGGAGTCTTCTCTGGAGTCTCCTCTGGAGTCTTCTCTGGAGTCTCCTCTGGAGTCTTCACTGGAGTCTTCTCTGGAGTCTCCTCTGGAGTCTCCTCTGGTGTCTTCTCTGGAGTCTTCTCTGGAGTCTTCTCTGGAGTCTTCTCTGGAGTCTTCTCTGGAGTCTCCTCTGGAGTCTTCTCTGGAGTCTCTGAGTCTTCTGGAGTCTTCTCTGGAGTCTTCTCTGGAGTCTTCTCTGGAGTCTTCTCTGGAGTCTTCTCTGGAGTCTTCTCTGGAGTCTTCTCTGGAGTTCTCTGGAGTCTTCCTGGAGTCTTCTCTGGAGTCTTCACTGGGTCTTCTCTGGAGTCTTCACTGGAGTCTTCTCTGGAGTCTTCTCTGGAGTCTTCTCTGGAGTCTTCACTGGAGTCTTCTCTGGAGTCTTCACTGGAGTCTTCTCTGGAGTCTTCTCTGGAGTCTTCTCTGGAGTCTTCTCTGGAGTCTTCACTGGAGTCTTCTCTGGAGTCTTCACTGGAGTCTTCTCTGGAGTCTTCACTGGAGTCTTCTCTGGAGTCTTCTCTGGAGTCTCTGGAGTCTTCTCTGGAGTCTTCTCTGGAGTCTTCACTGGAGTCTTCTCTGGAGTCTTCACTGGAGTCATCTCTGGAGTCTCTGGAGTCTTCTCTGGAGTCTTCTCTGGAGTCTTCTCTGGAGTCTTCTCTGGAGTCTTCTCTGGAGTCTCTGGAGTCTTCTCTGGAGTCTCCTCTGGAGTCTTCACTGGAGTCTTCTCTGGAGTCTCCTCTGGAGTCTTCTCTGGAGTCTTCTCTGGAGTCTTCTCTGGAGTCTTCTCTGGAGTCTCCTCTGGAGTCTTCTCTGGAGTCTCCTCTGGAGTCTTCTCTGGAGTCTTCTCTGGAGTCTTCTCTGAGTCTCCTCTGAGTCTCTCTGGAGTCTTCTCTGGAGTCTTCTCTGGAGTCTCCTCTGGAGTCTTCTCTGGAGTCTTCTCTGGAGTCTTCTCTGGAGTCTCCTCTGGAGTCTTCTCTGGAGTCTTCTCTGGAGTCTTCTCTGGAGTCTTCTCTGGAGTCTCCTCTGGAGTCTTCTCTGGAGTCTTCTCTGGAGTCTTCTCTGGAGTCTCCTCTGGAGTCTTCACTGGAGTCTTCTCTGGAGTCTTCACTGGAGTCATCTCTGGAGTCTCTGGAGTCTTCTCTGGAGTCTTCTCTGGAGTCTTCTCTGGAGTCTTCTCTGGAGTCTCTGGAGTCTTCTCTGGAGTCTCCTCTGGAGTCTTCACTGGAGTCTTCTCTGGAGTCTTCTCTGGAGTCTTCACTGGAGTCTTCTCTGGAGTCTTCACTGGAGTCTTCTCTGGAGTCTTCTCTGGAGTCTTCTCTGGAGTCTTCTCTGGAGTCTTCACTGGAGTCTTCTCTGGAGTCTCTGGAGTCTTCTCTGAGTTCTGGAGTCTTCACTGGAGTCTTCTCTGGAGTCTCCTCTGGAGTCTTCACTGGAGTCTTCTCTGGAGTCTCCTCTGGAGTCTTCTCTGGAGTCTTCTCTGGAGTCTCCTGCTGTCTATGAACATCTGAGGACCTGCTGTCTATGAACATCTGAGGACCTGCTGTCTATGAACATCTGAGGTCCTGCTGTCTATGAACATCTGAGCTGTGTCTATGAACATCTGAGGTCCTGCTGTCTATGAACATCTGAGGTCCTGCTGTCTATGAACATCTGAGGACCTGCTGTCTATGAACATCTGAGGTCCTGCTGTCTATGAACATCTGAGGACCTGCTGTCTATGAACATCTGAGGACCTGCTGTCTATGAACATCTGAGG
>JACEEU010000739.1:12500-52500 GCA_016630915.1 Callionymus lyra
TGTTGCTTCATTTGTCAAAAGTCGTCGTGAGGCGTCGCCTGACAGTTGATACTTTTATCTTTGTGTAGCACATGTTTGTCTTTCTGTCTCTCCTTCTGTCTCTCCTTCTGTCTCTCCTTCTGTCTCTCCTTCTGTCTCTCCTCCTGTCTCTCCTTCTGTCTTTCTGTCTCTCCTTCTGTCTCTCCTTCTGTCTTTCTGTCTCTCCTTCTGTCTCTCTTTCTGTCTTTCTGTCTCTCCTTCTGTCTCTCCTTCTGTCTTTCTGTCTCTCCTTCTGTCTCTCCTTCTGTCTCTCCTTCTGTCTTTCTGTCTCTCCTTCTGTCTCTCCTTCTGTCTTTCTGTCTCTCCTTCTGTCTCTCCTTCTGTCTTTCTGTCTCTCCTTCTGTCTCTCCTTCTGTCTCTCCTTCTGTCTCTCCTTCTGTCTCTCCTTCTGTCTCTCCTTCTGTCTTTCTGTCTCTCCTTCTGTCTCTCCTTCTGTCTCTCCTTCTGTCTCTCCTTCTGTCTCTCTTTCTTCTTCTCTCCCTGTCTCTTTCTGTCTCTCCTTCTGTCTCTCCTTCTGTCTCTCCTTCTGTCTCTCCTTCTGTCTCTCCTTCTGTCTCTCCTTCTGTCTCTCCTTCTGTCTCTCCTTCTGTCTCTCCTTCTGTCTCTCCTTCTGTCTCTCCTTCTGTCTCTCTTTCTGTCTCTCCTTCTGTCTCTCCTTCTGTCTCTCTTCTGTCTCTCCTTCTGTCTCTCTTTCTGTCTCTCCTTCTGTCTCTCCTTCTGTCTCTCCTTCTGTCTCTCCTTCTGTCTCTCTTCTTCTGTCTCTCCTTCTGTCTCTCCTTCTGTCTCTCCTTCTGTCTCTCCTTCTGTCTCTCTCCTCCTGTCTCTCCTTCTGTCTCTCCTCCTGTCTTCTGTCTCTCCTTCTGTCTCTCCTTCTGTCTCTCCTTCTGTCTCTCCTTCTGTCTCTCCTTCTGTCTCTCTTTTCTGTCTCTCCTTCTGTCTCTCCTTCTGTCTCTCCTTCTGTCTCTCCTTCTGTCTCTCCCTCCTGTCTCTCCTCTGTCTCTCCCTCTTTCTCTCCTTCTGTCTCTCCTTCTGTCTCTCCTTCTGTCTCTCCTTCTGTCTCTCCTTCTGTCTCTCCTTCTGTCTCTCCTTCTGTCTCTCCTTCTGTCTCTCTTTCTGTCTCTCTTTCTGTCTCTCCTTCTGTCTCTCCTTCTGTCTCTCCTTCTGTCTCTCTTTCTGTCTCTCCTTCTGTCTCTCCTTCTGTCTCTCCTTCTGTCTCTCCTTCTGTCTCTCCTTCTGTCTCTCCTTCTGTCTCTCCTTCTGTCTCTCCTTCTGTCTCTCCTTCTGTCTCTCCTTCTGTCTCTCCTTCTCTCCTTCTGTCTCTCCTTCTGTCTCTCCTTCTGTCTCTCCTTCTGTCTCTCCTTCTGTCTCTCCTTCTGTCTCTCTTTCTGTCTCCTTCTGTCTCTTCTTCTCTCCTTCTGTCTCTCCTTCTGTCTCTCCTTCTGTCTCTCCTTCTGTCTCTCCTTCTGTCTCTCTTTCTGTCTCCTTCTGTCTCTCCTCCTGTCTCTCCTCCTGTCTCTCCCTCTGTCTCTCCTTCTGTCCTCCTTCTCTCTCCTTCTGTCTCTCCTTCTGTCTCTCTTCTGTCTTTCCTTCTGTCTCTCCTTCTGTCTCTCCTTCTGTCTCTCCTTCTGTCTCTCTTTCTGTCTCTCCTTCTGTCTCTCCTTCTGTCTCTCCTCCTGTCTCTCCTCCTGTCTCTCCTTCTGTCTCTCCTTCTGTCTCTCCTTCTGTCTCTCCTTCTGTCTCTCCTTCTGTCTCTCCTTCTGTCTCTCCTTCTGTCTCTCCTTCTGTCTCTCTTTCTGTCTCTCCTTCTGTCTCTCCTTCTGTCTCTCTGTCTCTCCTTCTGTCTCTCCTTCTGTCTCTCCTTCTGTCTCTCCTTCTGTCTCTCCTTCTGTCTCTCCTTCTGTCTCTCCTTCTGTCTCTCCTTCTGTCTCTCCTTCTGTCTCTCCTTCTGTCTCTCCTTCCTTCTGTCTCTCCTTCTGTCTCTCCTTCTGTCTCTCTTTCTGTCTCTCTTTCTGTCTCTCCTTCTGTCTCTCCTTCTGTCTCTCCCTCTGTCTCTCCTTCTGTCTCTCCTTCTGTCTCTCCTTCTGTCTCTCCTTCTGTCTCTCCTTCTGTCTCTCCTTCTGTCTCCTTCTGTCTCTCCTTCTGTCTCTCCTTCTGTCTCTCCTTCTGTCTCTCCTTCTGTCTCTCCTTCTGTCTCTCTTTCTGTCTCTCCTTCTGTCTCTCCTTCTGTCTCTCCTTCTGTCTCTCCTTCTGTCTCTCTTTCTGTCTCTCCTTCTGTCTCTCCTTCTGTCTCTCTTTCTGTCTCTCTTTCTGTCTCTCCTTCTGTCTCTCCTTCTGTCTCTCTTTCTGTCTCTGTTGTTGGGTCTGATTCTCGTTCATGTTAATGAGACGCAGCATTGATGAGGATCAGCTCCTCTATTTGTCGTCAGGACGAGAAGCGTGTGTGTGTTTGCATGTGTGTGTTTGTGTGTGTTTGTGTGTTCTCAGTAAATAGTGCAGTAGGTGAAAGGTCATGTTTGTTGTTCCATTTAAATCAAGTGCAGTCACATGACCTGTTCGTCCACAGAGCAGGAATTCTCTGGTTTTTGTCGACTTCCTGTCGAGTGTGAGTCTGAACGACACTGTTGTGTTGTTGATTCATCAGAGTTTCCTAAAGTAGCTCCTGGTGTCACATGTTGATTCCTGGAAAGTGATGATGTCACAAGAATCAACTGTGAAGACTCAGTGTACACACACACACACACACACCTATATACTCACACACACACCTATATACTCACACACACTCACACCTATATACTCACACACACTCACACCTATATACACACACACACACACACACACACACACACCATATACACACACACACACACACACACACACACACACACACACACACCTATATACTCTCACACACACACACACACACACACACACACACACACACCTATATACTCACACACACTCACACACACACACACACACAACCATATTCACACACACACACACACACACACACCTATATACTCACACACACACACACTACACACATTTATATATTCACACACACACACACACACACACACACACCTATATACTCACACACACTCACACACCTATATACTCACACACACTCACACCTATATACACACACACACACACACACACACACACACACACCTATATATACACACACACCACACACACACATATACACACACACACACACACACACACACACCTATACACACACACACACACACACACACCCTATATACCACACACACTCACACCTATATACACACACACACACACACACACACTCACACCTATATACACACACACACACACACACACACACCTATATACACACACACACACACATACACACACACACACACACACACACCTATATACACACACACACACACACTCACACCTATATACACACACACACACACACACACACACACACACACACACACACACACACCTATATACACACACACACACACACACACACACACACCCCTAACACACACACACACACACACCTACTCACACTCACACACCTATATACACACACACACACACACACTACACACACACACACACACCTATACACACACACACACACACACACACACACACACACACACACACACACCACACACACACACACACACACACACACACACACACACCTATACACACACACACACACACACACACACACACACACACACACACACACCTATATATACACACACACACACACACACACACACACCTATACACACACACACACACCCTATATTCACACACACACACACACACACACACACACACACACACACACACACACACACACACACACACACACACACACACACACACACACACACACACACGTCACACACATCACACACACACACACACACACACCTACACACACACACACACACACACACACACACCTATATACACACACACACACACACACTACACACACACACACACACACACACACACACACACACACACACACCACACACACACACACACACACACACCATACACACACCGTGGTTGTGTTGTTGACACACACACACACACACATAGACACACACACACACCACACCTACTGAACTCCCACGAAAAGGCGTGACGATCACGACTGGACTTGTCTTCAGATCCAACATCTATTTGACCTTGAACTCTACCTCAAGGTCAAATCCTCACCCACGCTTATGTAACGGGCAGAACACACAAACACACTTTATCCCCCCCCCCCCCCCCCCCCCCACCACCCCACACACACACACACACACACACCACACACACACACATTTAAACATTATTTACACACACACACACACACACATCTACAACTTTCATCATTTACACACTTATTTACAAACACATCATTAAACTATCAACTACATTTAAACTTTTTAATTTACATTTAAACACAACACTTATTTTATCATTTAAACTTATTAACTTTTTAACTTTTACATTTATCATTTAAACTTATTTAACTTTCATCATTTCAAACTTATTCAACTTTATCATTTAAACTTATTAACTTTTATCATTTAAACTTATTTAAATTTCATCATTTAAACTTATTCAACTTTTATCATTTAAACTTATTTATACTTTTATCATTTAAACATATTTAACTTTTATCATTTAAACTTATTCAACTTTTATCATTTAAACTTATTTAACTTTATTTAAACTCTACTTTTATCATTTAAACTTATTTAACTTTTATCATTTAAACCACTCATTTAACCTTTTTTAACAAACTCATTTAAACTTATTACATCCAAATCATTTAGTCTTTCATTTAAACAATTTAAACTATTAACTTTTATCATTTAAACTTATTTTGGATTGTGTTGTTGTCACGTGACTCTCATGCAAGTCGACACCAGCTCGACCAGCACTAGTTTAACTTGTTGTTTTCAGGAACAAAACGTGACGATCACGACTGGACTTGTCTTCAGATCCAACATCTATTTGACCTGTGAACTCTGACCTCAGAGGTCATGTGATCGGTCTCCTGCTTATGTAAGGGGCGGGTGAGAGGTCACTGATGATTAACTTTTATCATTTAAACTTATTTAACTTTTATCATTTAAACTTATTTAACTTTTATCATTTAAACTTATTTAACTTTTATCATTTAAACTTATTTAACTTTTATCATTTAAACTTATTCAACTTTTATCATTTAAACTTATTTAACTAAACTTATTTAACTTTTATCATTTAAACTTATTTAACTTTTATCATTTAAACTTATTCAACTTCTTAAAGTCTGTCGCCACGGTAACATGCACAAACCTCTGCTGTGGTTCTGGTTGTGGTGAAGCAGGAATGAAGTGATCCAGTACCAGAGACACACTTTATGGACCCGCCTGACCCTGTTTAATGTGGAGCTGATGCTGTTCTAGTCTTGTTTTCTGTTTCTGCCATGAAGGTTCTAAACCAGAACTGCCCGAGATCTGGACTCGTGTCTTCTGGTTCTGTTGGACAGAGATCTGGACTCGTGTCTTCTGGTTCTGTTGGACAGAAGATCTGGACTCGTGTCTTCTGGTTCTGTTGGACAGAGATCTGGACTCGTGTCTTCTGGTTCTGTTGGACAGAGATCTGGACTCGTGTCTTCTGGTTCTGTTGGACAGAGATCTGGACTCGTGTCTTCTGGTTCTGTTGGACAGAGATCTGGACTCGTGTCTTCTGGTTCTGTTGGACAGAGATCTGGACTCGTGTCTTCTGGTTCTGTTGGACAGAGATCTGGACTCGTGTCTTCTGGTTCTGTTGGACAGAGATCTGGACTCGTGTCTTCTGGTTCTGTTGGACAAAGATCTGGACTCGTGTCTTCTGGTTCTGTTGGACAGAGATCTGGACTCGTGTCTTCTGGTTCTGTTGGACAGAGATCTGGACTCGTGTCTTCTGGTTCTGTTGGACAGAGATCTGGACTCGTGTCTTCTGGTTCTGTTGGACAGAGATCTGGACTCGTGTCTTCTGGTTCTGTTGGACAGAGATCTGGACTCGTGTCTTCTGGTTCTGTTGGACAGAGATCTGGACTCGTGTCTTCTGGTTCTGTTGGACAGAGATCTGGACTCGTGTCTTCTGGTTCTGTTGGACAGAGATCTGGACTCGTGTCTTCTGGTTCTGTTGGACAGAGATCTGGACTCGTGTCTTCTGGTTCTGTTGGACAGAGATCTGGACTCGTGTCTTCTGGTTCTGTTGGACAAAGATCTGGACTCGTGTCTTCTGGTTCTGTTGGACAGAGATCTGGACTCGTGTCTTCTGGTTCTGTTGGACAGAGATCTGGACTCGTGTCTTCTGGTTCTGTTGGACAAAGATCTGGACTCGTGTCTTCTGGTTCTGTTGGACAAAGATCTGGACTCGTGTCTTCTGGTTCTGTTGGACAGAGACCTAGGAGTTCATATGGTTCTGGACTCAGAAGAATCGTCTGTTGTTTATGGTCAACTTTCACTTTGACAAGAACCTTTTCCTGCTAAGACCAGAACCACCGGAAGGTCTGAGACTCTCTGTGTGTGACTGTGTGTGTGACTGTGTGTGTGACTGTGTGTGTGTGACTGTGTGTGTGTGACTGTGTGTGTGACTGTGTGTGTGACTGTGTGTGACTGTGTGTGACTGTGTGTGTGACTGTGTGTGTGTGACTGTGTGTGTGACTGTGTGTGTGACTGTGTGTGTGACTGTGTGTGACTCTTTGTGTGACTCTGTGTGTGACTGTGTGTGTGACTGTGTGTGTGACTGTGTGTGTGACTGTGTGTGTGACTGTGTGTGTGACTGTGTGTGTGACTGTGTGTGTGACTGTGTGTGTGACTCTGTGTGTGACTCTGTGTGTGACTGTGTGTGTGACTGTGTGTGTGACTGTGTGTGACCTGACTGTGTGTGACTGTGTGTGTGACTGTGTGTGACTTGTGTGTGACTGTGTGTGACTGTGTGTGTGACTGTGTGTGTGACTGTGTGTGTGACTGTGTGTGTGACTCTGTGTGTGACTGTGTGTGTGACTCTGTGTGTGACTGTGTGTGACTCTGTGTGTGACTGTGTGTGTGACTGTGTGTGTGACTGTGTGTGTGTGTGTGACTGTGTGTGTGTGACTGTGTGTGTGTGACTGTGTGTGTGACTGTGTGTGTGACTCTGTGTGTGACTCTGTGTGTGACTGTGTGTGTGACTGTGTGTGTGTGACTGTGTGTGTGACTGTGTGTGTGACTGTGTGTGTGACTGTGTGTGTGACTGTGTGTGTGACTGTGTGTGACTGACTGTGTGTGTGACTTGTGTGTGACTGTGTGTGTGACTGTGTGTGTGACTCTGTGTGTGACTGTGTGTGTGACTGTGTGTGTGACTCTGTGTGTGACTCTGTGTGACTGTGTGTGTGACTGTGTGTGTGACTCTGTGTGTGACTCTGTGTGTGACTGTGTGTGTGACTGTGTGTGTGACTCTGTGTGTGACTGTGTGTGACTGTGTGTGTGACTCTGTGTGTGACTCTGTGTGTGACTGTGTGTGTGACTGTGTGTGTGACTGTGTGTGTGACTGTGTGTGTGACTGTGTGTGTGACTGTGTGTGTGACTGTGTGTGTGACTGTGTGTGTGACTGTGTGTGTGACTGTGTGTGTGACTGTGTGTGTGACTGTGTGTGTGACTCTGTGTGTGTGACTCTGTGTGTGTGACTCTGTGTGTGTGACTCTGTGTGTGTGACTCTGTGTGTGTGACTCTGTGTGTGACTGTGTGTGACTGTGTGTGTGACTATGTGTGTGACTCTGTGTGTGACTCTGTATGTGTGACTCTATGTGTGACTCTGTGTGTGACTCTGTGTGTGACTGTGTGTGTGACTTGTGTGACTGTGTGTGACTGTGTGTGTGACTGTGTGTGTGACTCTGTGTGTGTGACTCTGTGTGTGACTCTGTGTGTGACTGTGTGTGTGACTGTGTGTGTGACTGTGTGTGTGACTGTGTGTGTGACTGTGTGTGTGACTCTGTGTGTGACTCTGTGTGTGACTCTGTGTGTGTGACTCTGTGTGTGACTGTGTGTGTGACTCTGTGTGTGACTGTGTGTGTGACTGTGTGTGTGACTGTGTGTGTGACTCTGTGTGTGTGACTCTGTGTGTGACTGTGTGTGTGACTCTGTGTGTGTGACTGTGTGTGTGACTGTGTGTGTGACTCTGTGTGTGTGACTCTGTGTGTGACTGTGTGTGTGACTCTGTGTGTGACTCTGTGTGTGTGACTCTGTGTGTGACTGTGTGTGTGACTCTGTGTGTGTGACTGTGTGTGTGACTGTGTGTGTGACTCTGTGTGTGTGACTCTGTGTGTGTGACTGTGTGTGTGACTCTGTGTGTGTGACTCTGTGTGTGTGACTCTGTGTGTGACTGTGTGTGTGACTGTGTGTGTGACTGTGTGTGTGACTGTGTGTGTGACTGTGTGTGTGACTCTGTGTGTGACTGTGTGTGTGACTGTGTGTGTGACTGTGTGTGTGACTGTGTGTGTGACTGTGTGTGTGACTGTGTGTGTGACTGTGTGTGTGACTGTGTGTGTGACTGTGTGTGTGACTGTGTGTGTGACTGTGTGTGTGACTGTGTGTGTGACTGTGTGTGTGACTCTGTGTGTGTGACTGTGTGTGTGACTCTGTGTGTGTGACTCTGTGTGTGTGACTGTGTGTGTGACTGTGTGTGTGACTGTGTGTGTGACTGTTGATCAGCTGATCAGAGGCTGAACTTAGTCAATTGTTGCTAGAAATCAAACAATGAAAACACTTTGAAGCTAAATGTGGACAAAAGTCAAACTCTGGTGATTGTTGAAGATAAAGTTCAGGGTCGAGTCAGAACTTGAGTGACTGATGTCAGTCAAACTGAGGATCCTGGTGTTTGACAAACGTCTAGTTAACTCTGAACAAAACTGACACAAACTGTTAAAGTGAGGAAATAAACTTAAATGATGTCACAACATTATAATGTGTTTGTGTCGTTTACACTATTGTGTTTATTTTGTGTGTAAACAAGAAGGATGTGTGTCGCCTGCAGTTCATACAAAACTCTTCTGAGCCGCTCTGGTAGAAGAACTCACATTCTTTATCTACCTCTTTTTTTTCCTACGTCTTTGTCTTCTTGTCTATTCTCTCCATGTCTGCGTAAGTAAACACTATATTTGTAAAGCCGTCTCTCTTTCTTGTTGTTGAGTCGCAGGAGCCTTGAACGCACCGTGGATCTGGTCCATGTTGATGCTTGTGTTGTCCTGGTTGTGGCTGGAAAGATGTAGTCGAGGTGCTACATTCCTGTCTCTGCTGACACTAGTGCTGGCATGTTGGCGCCAAGACTTAAACCAAAAACTGGTGTTCCTGATGTGGTGAACTAACATTAGCAAGTTGGCTAACTAGCATTAGCGATGTGGCTAACTGGCATTCCTGATGCGGTGAACTAACATTAGCAAGTTGGCTAACTAGCATTAGCGATGTGGCTAACTGGCATTCCTGATGTGGTGAACTAGCATTAGCAAGTTGGCTAACTAGCATTAGCGATGTGGCTAACTGGCATTCCTGATGTGGTGAACTAGCATTAGCAAGTTGGCTAACTAGCATTAGCGATGTGGCTAACTGGCATTCCTGATGTGGTGAACTAACATTAGCAAGTTGGCTAACTAGCATTAGCGATGTGGCTAACTGGCATTCCTGATGTGGTGAACTAGCATTAGCAAGTTGGCTAACTAGCATTAGCGATTTGGCTAACTGGCATTCCTGATGTGGTTAACTAGCATTAGCAAGTTGGCTAAATAGCATTAGCGATGTGGCTAACTGGCATTCCTGATGTGGTTAACTAGCATTAGCGATGTGGCTAACTGGTATTAGCGATGTCACTAACTGGTATTAGCGATGTGGCTAACTGGTATTAGCGATGTCACTAACTGGTATTAGCGATGTCACTAACTGGTATTAGCGATGTCACTAACTGGTATTAGCAATGTGGCTAACTGGTATTAGCGATGTCACTAACTGGTATTAGCGATGTCACTAACTAGTATTAGCGATGTCACTAACTGGTATTAGCGATGTCACTAACTAGTATTAGCGATGTTACTAACTGGTATTAGCGATGTCACTAACTAGTATTAGCAATGTTACTAACTAGTATTAGCTGACATGGAACCGATAAAACGAAGACTTGCTCCTTGAACAATGATTTTAAACTGAGAAACAAGAACAAGTTGTTTCTTGATCATCGTCTTGAACCTTCAGCTGTTCTTGACCTTCTGTCTCAAGTGTTGAGACTTTGTCGTGTCCTGTTGTGTCGAGCAGCAGATGTTTGTGTGAAGCTCTGTGTTGACAACTAGTGTCTACACACACCTGCGTGACCTCAGAGCTGCTGCCACACTGAGACACACACACACACACACTGAGACACACTCACACACTGAGACAACACACACACACACACACACTGAGACACACACACACACACACACTAAGACACACACACACACACTGAGACACACACACACACTGAGACACACACACACACTGAGACACACACACACACACACTGAGACACACGCACACATACACTGAGACACACACACACACACACACTGAGACACACACACACTGAGACACACACACACACACTAAGAGAAACATACACTGAGACACACAGTGAGAGACACACACACACTGGGACACACACACACACTAAGAGAAACATACACTGAGACACACAGTGAGAGACACACACACACTGAGACACACACACACACACTAAGAGAAACATACACTGAGACACACAGTGAGAGACACACACACACTGAGCACACACACACACACACACACACACACTAAGACACACACACACACACACACCGAGACACACACACACTGAGACACACACACACACACTAACACACACACACACACACACACTGGGAGACACACACACACTGAGACATTCAACACACACTGACACATACAAACTCACACTGACACACACACACTGGACACACACACACTGGGAGACATACACACACACTGAGACATTCAACACACACTGACACGTACTGTACAAACGCACACTGAGGTGTTCAACACACACACATTTCAGATGGACACACTCACATGTTCGTCTACACAAAACATGGTGTGACACAACATGGGATTGTTTGAAGGTGTGAGTCACACACAGGAGGTCTAAAGAGTTGTTCGACGTTGTCACCACCAGCTTCAATGTGTGCGTCGGTTCAATGTTGCCTGAATGAATGATTTTAAAGTCGTAGTAAATGTTGCTTTAATCGTGTCTCAAAACCAACACAACTACTTCTACGTCGTCACATGATCGATGCGCGTCAGATAAGTGGCCGAAACAACCTGACCTTTGACCCCTTCTCAACCATTTCCTGCCACACAAGCTGGCGACCCTGACTCTGAACATGTGACGCCACAGAGAGTCAAGAAACGTTTCTGTGAGTCGAGATAAAAGTGAGTTTGTTCATCGCTGTGATTCATGCAGGTCAGAGGTCAACCCAGCAGAAAGAACTCTTGTCTCAGACAAAGAGCTTTGTTCCTACTCGTGGACCACAGGAGTCAAAGTTCATCGACGACATCACGAGTCACAGCAGGTCAAATGTCGTGACCTCTGAATCCAAACCTTCAATGAGAGGATGTTTGACTTTTGAATCGTGAACAAGAAGTAGATCAGAAGATGAAACTGAAATACACTTGTTAAAAGAGAAGGAGGAAGTAAAGAAGGATAGAACTAGGAAGTAAAGAGAGAACGAGGAAGTAAAGAAGGATAGAACTAGGAAGTAAAGAGAGAACGAGGAAGTAAAGAAGGATAGAACTAGGAAGTAAAGAGAGAACGAGGAAGTAAAGAAGGATAGAATAGTAAGTAAAAAGATAAGGAGGAAGAACAAAGAGAAGGAGGAAGTAAAGAAGTATAGAACTAGGAAGTAAAAAGAGAATGAGGAAGTAAAGAAGGATAGAATGGGAAGTAAAAAAAAGAGAAATGAAAGAAGTAAAAAAAGAAGAATGAGGAAGTAAAGAAGGATAGAAAGAATCAGGAAGTAAAAAGAGAATGAGGAAGTAAAGAAGGATAGAACAGGAAGTAAAAATAGAATGAGGAAGTAAAGAAGGATAGAACAGGAAGTAAAAATAGAATGAGGAGTAGGATGAACAGAAGAACAGGAAGTAAAAATAGAACGAGGAAGTAAAGAAGGATAGAACAGGAAGTAAAAGGAAAGTAAAGAGGATAGAACAGGAAGTAGAGGATAGAACAGGAAGTAAAAGAGAATGAGGAAGTAAAGGAAGGAATAGAATAAGAAGAAAGTAAAAGAGAATGAGGAAGTAAAGAAGGATAGAATAGGAAGTAAAAATAGAATGAGGAAGTAAAGAAGGATAGAACAGGAAGTAAAAAGAGAATGAGGAAGTAAAGAAGGATAGAACAGGAAGTAAAAATAGAATGAGGAAGTAAAGAAGGATAGAACAGGAAGTAAAAATAGAATGAGGAAGTAAAGAAGGATAGAACAGGAAGTAAAATAGAACGAGGAAGTAAAGAAGGAAGGTGAGGAGTAAAAGAAGAATAGGAAGTAAAAGAGAATGAGGAAGTAAAAAGAGA
This sequence comes from Callionymus lyra, assembly GCA_016630915.1. Classification (NCBI taxonomy): domain Eukaryota; kingdom Metazoa; phylum Chordata; class Actinopteri; order Syngnathiformes; family Callionymidae; genus Callionymus; species Callionymus lyra. The sequence continues at coordinate 25,170 of JACEEU010000739.1, forward strand.
ACGAGGAAGTAAAGAAGGATAGAACTAGGAAGTAAAAAATGAAAGTAAAAGAAGGATAGAAGATAGAACAGGAAGTAAAAAGGAAGTAAAGAATGAGGAAGTAAAGAAGGATAGAACAGGAAGTAAAAAGAGAATGAGGAAGTAAAGAAGGATAGAACAGGAAGTAAAAGAGAATGAGGAAGTAAAAGGGAGAAAGGAAGTAAAAAAGAGAAAGAGTAAAAAGAAGAGGAAGTAAAGAAGGATAGAACAGGAAGTAAAAAGAGAATGAGGAAGTAAAGAAGGATAGAACAGGAAGTAAAAAGAGAATGAGGAAGTAAAGAAGGATAGAACAGGAAGTAAAAAGAGAATGAGGAAGTAAAGAAGGATAGAACAGGAAGTAAAAAGAGAATGAGGAAGTAAAGAAGGATAGAACAGGAAGTAAAAAGAGAATGAGGAAGTAAAGAAGGATAGAACAGGAAGTAAAAATGAGAATGAGGAAGTAAAGAAGGATAGAACAGGAAGTAAAAAGAGGGTAAAATGAGAATGAGGAAGTAAAGAAGGATAGAACAGGAAGTAAAAAGAGAATGAGGAAGTAAAGAAGGATAGAACAGGAAGTAAAAAGAGAATGAGGAAGTAAAGAAGGATAGAATAGGAAGTAAAAAGAGAATGAGGAAGTAAAGAAGGATAGAACAGGAAGTAAAAAGAGAATGAGGAAGTAAAGAAGGATAGAACAGGAAGTAAAAAGAGAATGAGGAAGTAAAGAAGGATAGAACAGGAAGTAAAAAGAGAATGAGGAAGTAAAGAAGGATAGAACAGGAAGTAAAAAGAGAATGAGGAAGTAAAAAGGATAGAACAGGAAGTAAAAAGAGAATGAGGAAGTAAAGAAGGATAGGACAGGAAGTAAAAAGAGAATGAGGAAGTAAAGAAGGATAGAACAGGAAGTAAAAAGAGAATGAGGAAGTAAAGAAGGATAGGACAGCAGATGTTCTTCAAATGTTGTGAAACAAGGTTGTCGTGGAGATGATGAGGATCTTCATGGATCACTACAGTAGTTACTCATGTTCACTGCCCTCTACAGGTCAGTCAGGGTAATGTTCCTGGAGTGGAGAGCGCGTCTCTGGCCATGGACACAGAAGAAGGAGTGGAGGTCGTTTGGAACGAAGTCCTCTTCTCTGACAAGAAGGTCTTCAAAGCACAAGAGGTGAGGAGGATGATGGATGATAGATGGATGGATGGATGGATAAGGTAAGGTAAGGTAAAACTTTATTGATCCCTCAGGAGGTCTCCTTCGGGAAATTGTCCTTTTCCAATAGCCAGCAATTTTTCATAAACAATAGAAAATAATACATAAAAAATAAAATAATAAGAACATAAAGAGGAAGAACAAGATGACACAATCTTAGTCTAAAGATAAAGAACATAGATCAAAGAAAAACAACAAAGACTAAGATACAAAGACTAACATAGAACATCCAGATACTTTCACTTCTGCCCCCGAACTCAGAATTGTACAATTTAATAGCCCGAGGAATGAATGAGTCCCTGAGTCTATTTGTTTTGCACCTGGTAGGAGCATTGGTGCTTCATCTGCTTCTCTGCTCACTGATGACAGTGTTCAGAGGATGATGATCATGATGGACAGTAGTTTGTTCAATGATCTCAGCAACTGTCACCAGTGAGTCCAGCTTCATTCAAACCACAGAGCCAGACCTCCTGATCAACCTGTTGACCTGTTGACCTGTTGACCTCCTCTAAAAAAATAAAGGATGATGGATGGATGGATGGACAAAGGAAGATGGATGGATGGATGGATGGATAAAGGATGATGGATGGATAAAGGATGGATGGATGGATAAAGGATGATGGATGGATAAAGGATGGATGGATGGATGGATGGATGGATGGATGGATAAAGGATGATGGATGGATGGATAAAGGATGATGGATGGATGAAGATGGATGGATGGATAAAGGATGATGGATGGATGGATAAAGGATGATGGATGGATGGATGGATAAAGGATGATGGATGGATAAAGGATGGATAAAGGATGATGGATGGATGGATAAAGGATGATGGATGATGGATGGATAAAGGATGATGGATGGATGGATGGATAAAGGATGATGGACGGATAAAGGATGATGGATGGATGGATAAAGGATGATGGATGGATAAAGGATGATGGATGGATGGATAAAGGATGGATAAAGGATGATGGATGGATAAAGGATGATGGATGATGGATGGATAAAGGATGATGGATGGATGGATGGATGGATAAAGGATGATGGATGGATGGATAAAGGATGATGGATGGATAAAGGATGGATGGATGATGGATGATGGACAGATGATTGAATCATCATCCACGGAGAACTAACCTCTGACATGTTCCAGGAGAAGATCAAGGAGATGTTTGAGAACCTGATGCAGGTGGAACATCCCAACATCGTCAAGTTCCACAAGTACTGGCTGGACATGAAGGAGAGTCAGGCGCGAGTACGAGTCCCTCACACTCGACTCACCTCTCTGAGCTAAACCAGGTCTTCTCTGCAGGTGATCTTCATCACTGAGTACATGTCCTCAGGCAGCCTCAAGCAGTTCCTCAAGAAGACCAAGAAGAACCACAAGACCATGAACGTCAAGGTCTTATCTTACACTTATCTTACCTCACTCTTATCTTACCTAACACTTATCTTATCTTGCCACTTATCTTACCTCGCACTAATCTTATCTTACCGCTTATCTTACCACTTATCTTACCTCACTCTTATCTTACCTCACACTTATCTTACCTCACGCTTATCTTATCTTAGCACTTATCTTACCTCACTCTTATCTTACCTCACACTTATCTTACCTCACGCTTATCTTATCTTACCACTTATCTTACCTCACACTTATCTTACCTCACGCTTATCTTATCTTAGCACTTATCTTACCTCACTCTTATCTTACCTAACACTTATCTTATCTTGCCACTTATCTTACCTCGCACTAATCTTATCTTACCGCTTATCTTACCACTTATCTTACCTCACTCTTATCTTACCTCACACTTATCTTACCTCACGCTTATCTTATCTTAGCACTTATCTTACCACAATCTTATCTTACACTTGCGCTCACTTTTCTCTAATAAAAATCAAATACTAATAAAGTATATTTTGGTGCTGCTTGATAAAACAATCATGTGTTCCAGGCGTGGAAGAGGTGGTGCACTCAGATCCTCTCAGCTCTCAGGTACATTCTTCCTCTAACACACCTGACGTCGTCACCTGACCTGTTGACCTGTTGACCTGTTGACCTGTCCCCCCCCCCCCCCCCCCCCCCCCTACCTGTCCATGACCTCTGAGTCACTGTCTCTCTCACCTGTCCATGACCTCTGAGTCACTTCTCTCTCACCTGTCCATGACCTCTGAGTCACTGTCTCTCTCACCTGTCCATGACCTCTGAGTCACTTCTCTCTCACCTGTCCATGACCTCTGAGTCACTGTCTCTCTCACCTGTCCATGACCTCTGAGTTTTTTTCCCCCCCCCCCCCCCCCCGGGCCTTTTTTCTTTCTTTTTCCCCTTCTTTTTTTTCCCTCCCCCCCCCCCCCCCCCCCCCCCCCCCCCCCCCCCCCCCCCCCCCCCCCCCCCCCCCCCCCCCCCCCCCCCCCCCATGACTCTCTGTGTCTTCTCCTCTCTCACCTGTCCATGACCTCTGAGTCACTGACTCTCTCTCTCACCTGTCCATGACCTCTGAGTCACTGTCTCTCTCACCTGTCCATGACCTCTGAGTCACTGTCTCTCTCACCTGTCCATGACCTCTGAGTCACTGTCTCTCTCACCTGTCCATGACCTCTGAGTCACTGTCTCTCTCACCTGTCCATGACCTCTGAGTCACTGTCTCTCTCACCTGTCCATGACCTCTGAGTCACTGTCTCCCTCACCTGTCCATGACCTCTGGGTCACTGTCTCTCTCACCTGTCCATGACCTCTGAGTCACTGTCTCTCTCACCTGTCCATGACCTCTGAGTCACTGTCTCTCTCACCTGTCCATGACCTCTGAGTCACTGTCCTGCTCTGTCACTGTCTCTCTCACCTGTCCATGACCTCTGAGTCACTGTCTCCCCACCTGTCCATGACCTCTGAGTCACTGTCTCCCCTGTCCATGACCTCTGAGTCCACTGTCTCTCACCTGTCCATGACCTCTGAGTCACTGTCTCTCTCACCTGTCCATGACCTCTGAGTCACTGTCTCTCTCACCTGTCCATGACCTCTGAGTCACTGTCTCTCTCACCTGTCCATGACCTCTGAGTCACTGTCTCTCTCACCTGTCCATGACCTCTGAGTCACTGTCTCTCTCACCTGTCCATGACCTCTGAGTCACTTCTCTCTCACCTGTCCATGACCTCTGAGTCACTGTCTCCCTCACCTGTCCATGACCTCTGAGTCACTGTCTCTCTCACCTGTCCATGACCTCTGAGTCACTGTCTCTCTCACCTGTCCATGACCTCTGAGTCACTGTCTCTCTCACCTGTCCATGACCTCTGAGTCACTGTCTCTCTCACCTTTTTTCCCCACCTGTCCATGACCTCTGAGTCACTGTCTCCCTCACCTGTCCATGACCTCTGTTCTCTCAGTCACCCTGTCTCTCTCACCTGTCCATGACCTCTGAGTCACTGTCTCTCTCACCTGTCCATGACCTCTGAGTCACTGTCTCCCTCACCTGTCCATGACCTCTGAGTCACTGTCTCTCTCACCTGTCCATGACCTCTGAGTCACTGTCTCTCTCACCTGTCCATGACCTCTGAGTCACTGTCTCTCTCACCTGTCCATGACCTCTGAGTCACTGTCTCTCTCACCTGTCCATGACCTCTGAGTCACTGTCTCTCTCACCTGTCCATGACCTCTGAGTCACTGTCTCTCTCACCTGTCCATGACCTCTGAGTCACTGTCTCTCTCACCTGTCCATGACCTCTGAGTCACTGTCTCTCTCACCTGTCCATGACCTCTGAGTCACTGTCTCTCTCACCTGTCCATGACCTCTGAGTCACTGTTTCTCACCTGTCCATGACCTCTGGAGTCACTGTCTCCTCACCTGTCCATGACCTCTGAGTCACTGTCTCTCTCACCTGTCCATGACCTCTGAGTCACTGTCTCCCTCACCTGTCCATGACCTCTGAGTCACTGTCTCCCTCACCTGTCCATGACCTCTGAGTCACTGTCTCTCTCACCTGTCCATGACCTCTGAGTCACTGTCTCTCTCACCTGTCCATGACCTCTGAGTCACTGTCTCTCTCACCTGTCCATGACCTCTGAGTCACTGTCTCTCTCACCTGTCCATGACCTCTGAGTCACTGTCTCCCTCACCTGTCCATGACCTCTGAGTCACTGTCTCTCCCTCCTTCATGACCTCTCACCTGTCCATGACCTCTGAGTCACTGTCTCCCTCACCTGTCCATGACCTCTGAGTCACTGTCTCCCTCACCTGTCCATGACCTCTGAGTCACTGTCTCTCTCACCTGTCCATGACCTCTGAGTCACTGTCTCCCTCACCTGTCCATGACCTCTGAGTCACTGTCTCCCTCACCTGTCCATGACTTCACACTGAACTTCTTAACGTCCCTCACACAACTCTCTGCTCACTTGATGATGTTCACGTGTCTTTCAACTCTTGTTTCTTTATTTTCAGTTTGGCATCGACTGTTTGTAAACGGTAAGTTGTTCTTCATCGTCGTCGTCATCGGTGACGGAGTTGTAAAATGATGTCACTTCCTCTCGCCAGTGTTTCCAGACGCCAGTGTTCAGGGCAAGACGAGGCAACATCGTGACGAGCAGAGGAACCTTCACTTCTTCGCCCCAGAATATGGAAGTAAGTCACTCCGGGTTCATCCGAGAGTCGTTGTTCTTCTGTTGTGGTTGTTTTTGTTCTGTTGTGGTTGTTGTTTTGGTCGTTGTTGTTCTGTTTCGGTTGTTGTTCTGTTGCGGTTGTTGTGGTCATTGTTGTTCTGTTCTTGTTGTGGTCGTTGTTGTTCCGTTGCAGCTGTAGTCGTTGTGGTTCTTTTGCAGTTGTTGTTGTGGTCGTTTTTGTTGTTCTGTTGCGGTTGTTGTTGTTGTAGTTGTTGTTGTTCTGTTGCGGTTGTTGTTGTGGTCGTTGTGGTTCTGTTGTTGTTGTTGTTGTGGTCGTTGTGGTTCTGTTGCGGTTGTTGTTGTTCTGTTGCAGTTGTGGTCATTGTTGTTCTGTTCTTGTTGTGGTCTTCGTTGTTGTGGTCGTTGTTGTTCCGTTGCAGCTGTAGTCGTTGTGGTTCTTTTGCAGTTGTTGTTGTGGTCGTTTTTGTTGTTCTGTTGCGGTTGTTGTTGTTGTAGTCGTTGTTGTTCTGTTGCGGTTGTTGTTGTGGTCTTTGTTGTTCTGTTGCGGTGTTGTTGTGGTTCTTTGTTGTTTGTTGTTGTTGTGGTCTTTGTTGTTCTGTTGCGGTTGTTGTTGTGGTCTTTGTTGTTCTGTTGCGGTTGTTGTTGTGGTCTTTGTTGTTTTGTTGCGGTTGTTGTTGTGGTCTTTGTTGTTGTGTTGTTGTTGTGTTGTTGTGGTCTTTTGGTTGTTGCTGTTGTTGTTGTGGTCTTTGTTTGTTTTGTTGCGTTTGTTGTTCTGGTCTTTGTTCTGTTCTTGTTTCGGGGTTGTTGTTGTGGTCTTTGTTGTTTGTTCTGTTGCGGTTGTTGTTGTGTCTTTGTTGTTCTGTTGGTTGTTGTTGTGGTCTTTGTTGTTTTGTTGCGGTTGTTGTTGTGGTCTTTGTTGTTTTGTTGTCGTTGTTGTGTCTTTGTTGTTTTTTTGCGGTTGTTGTTGTGGTCTTTGTTGTTTTGTTGCGGTTGTTGTTGTGGTCTTTGTTGTTTTGTTGCGGTTGTTGTTGTGGTCTTTGTTGTTTTGTTGCGGTTGTTGTTGTGGCCTTTGTTGTTTTGTTGCGGTTGTTGTTGTGGTCTTTGTTGTTTTGTTGCGGTTGTTGTTTTGTTGCGGTTGTTGTTGTGGTCTTTGTTGTTCTGTTGCGGTTGTTGTTGTGGTCTTTGTTGTTTTGTTGCGGTTGTTGTGGTCTTTGTTGTTTTGTTGCGGTTGTTGTTGTGGTCTTTGTTGTTTTGTTGCGGTTGTTGTTGTGGTCTTTGTTGTTCTGTTGCGGTTGTTGTTGTGGGTCGTTGTTGTTTTGTTGCGGTTGTTGTTGTGGTCTTTGTTGTTTTGTTGCGGTTGTTGTTGTGGTCTTTGTTGTTTTGTTGCGGTTGTTGTTGTGGTCTTTGTTGTTCTGTTGCGGTTGTTGTTGTGGTCTTTGTTGTTTGTTGCGGTTGTTGTTGTCTTGTGGTCTTTTTGGTTGTTGTTGTGGTCTTTGTTGTTTTGTTGCGGTTGTTGTTGTGGTCTTTGTTGTTTTGTTGCGGTTGTTGTTGTGGTCTTTGTTGTTTTGTTGCGGTTGTTGTTGTGGTCTTTGTTGTTTTGTTGCGGTTGTTGTTGTGGTCTTTGTTGTTCTGTTGCGGTTGTTGTTGTGGTCTTTGTTGTTGTTTGTTCTGTTGCGTTGTTGTTGTGGTCTTTGTTGTTTTGTTGCGGTTGTTGTTGGTCTTTGTTGTTTTGTTGCGGTTGTTGTTGTGGTCTTTGTTGTTTTGTTGCGGTTGTTGTTGTGACTGAAGCTTCTCTGTGCAGAAGGCGAGGACGACTACGCCATCGACATCTTCTCCTTCGGCATCTGTGCTCTGGAGGTGAGATGTAATAAAATGGTTCAGTTGTGCGACAATAATCTTTGTTGTGTTGATCATTGAGTACACATAGGACTGGTAAACCAATAGAATCAAAGAATCATGAATGTTACGAGTCAATGAACTGAATCTTGAGTCACATGACTCGTGAATCTTGAGTCACATGACTCGTGAATCTTGAGTCACATGACTCGTGAATCCAGGACACAATGAGTTTATTTCACAACGACATGATTGTGTAGAAGGTTGTGAAGACACCAGTCAAGATTGTGTTGTTGTTGAAATGCTGTGACCCTCAGATGGCGGTTCTGGAGATCCAGGCCAACGGTGACACAGCAGTTTCTAAAGAAGCCATCGCCAACGCGGGTCAATCCCTGGAAGACCCTCTGATGAGGGTGAGTCCCCCTGTGCTCTTCAGCTCTTCAGCTCTTCAGCGCCCCCTCTGTCCGCAGGAGTTCACGCAGTCCTGTTTACGACCGGACTTCAAGCAGAGGCCGACGGCCCACGACCTTCTGTTCCACCGAGTCCTGTTCGAGGTCCACTCGCTGAAGCTGCTGGCGGCCCACTGCCTCATCAACAACCAGTGTGAGTCCTCGAGTCGTTCCTGTGACTCAACTGTGTGTCTGTGACTCCAGTGTGTAACATGTTGACACCACAGTTGTGTACTTGTGACTCAAACTCCTGCTGGTCTCTCAGACCTGCTCCCCGAGAACTGTGTGGAGGAGAAGACCAAGTCCTTCGACCCCAACGCCGTGATGGCCGAGATCAAGCACCGGGACCGTCAGGGGGTCCAGCTCAAGTAGGACCGACTCCTCCAGTGTTCCCCCTAACCAGAGTCCAGAACCTGAGCCCGTTTCTCTCGCAGGTACTCTCACGTGTCTCCGCTTGAGCTGGACAAGTTCCTGGAGGACGTGAAGTGAGTAGAACTTCATCTGGACCAGTGGCTTCTCTCACCACTTCCTGTCTGACCCAGAAATGGAATCTACCCGCTGATGAACTTCGCCTCGACCCGGCCGCACCCCGTCCCCCGAGCCCTGTCGCTGTCCCAGGAGCAGGTGGAGACCGTCAAGACTCCGACGCCGGAACCCCATGAGGCGGAGACCAGAAAGGTCGGCCATCTTGAATGATTGTCGACACCGTGAAGGGCCAGAGACTGAGCCCTGAGCTACACCAGATGTTCACTCCACAACTGACTCACAACAATGTTGAAGAAAGTAACAATGTAGAAGAGATTCTCACTGTGCGTGTGTGTGCGTGTGTGTGTGTGTGTGTGTGTGTGTGCGTGCGTGTTTGTGTGTGTGTCTCAGGTTGTTCAGATGCAGTGTAATCTGGAGTCAAACGAAGAAGGGACCAAAACTCATGTGAGTCTTGTGTGTTGTGTGATTTTAACACGTCATTGTTTAGTTTTGTGTGGCAGTTGTGTTGTTGCAGCTCTCAGTTTGTGCGCACGTGTGTGTCATCACTTATGTGTGTCGTCGCTTATGTGTGTCGTCGCTTGTGTGTGTCGTCGCTTGTGTGTGTCGTCGCTTGTGTGTGTCGTCGCGTGTGTGTTGTCGTCGCTTGTGTGTGTGTCGTCGCTTGTGTGTGTCGTCGCGTGTGTGTGTCGTCGCTTGTGTGTGTCGTCGCTTGTGTGTGTCGTCGCTTGTGTGTGTCGTCGCTTGTGTGTGTCGTCGCTTGTGTGTGTCGTCGCTTGTGTGTGTCGCCGCTTGTGTGTGTCGCCGCTTGTGTGTGTCGCACGCTTGTGTGTGTCGTCGCTTGTGTGTGTCGTCGCTTGTGTGTGTCGTCGCTTGTGTGTGTCGTCGCTTGTGTGTGTCGTCGCGTGTGTGTGTCGTCGCTTGTGTGTGTCGTCGCTTGTGTGTGTCGTCGCTTGTGTGTGTCGTCGCTTGTGTGTGCCGTCTGCCTTGTGTGTGTCGTCGCTTGTGTGTGTCTCATAGGTCGACAGCTTAACATGTGTGTGTCATCGCTTTGTGTGTGTCGTTATACCGCTTTGTGTGTGTAGTCGCTTTGTGTGTGTCGTGATCATAGTTACACACTTTCACTTGTGTGTGTAGTTCACACTTTGTGTGTGTAAGTACCACTTGTGTGTGTCGTCACTTGTGTGTGTCGTCACTTGTGTGTGTCGTCACTTGTGTGTGTCGTCACTTGTGTGTGTCGTCACTTGTGATCGTCCAGAGGTTGATGGTTGGACTCTCTGCAGCTCTCTCTGTTCCTCAAGATGGACGACAAACTTCATCGGCAGCTCAGCTGTGACATCCTTCCTAGTGAGTCTGTTACACACTTTAACACACTCATGATCATAGTTACACACTTCAACACACTCATGATCATAGTTACACACTTTAACACACTCGTGATCATAGTTACACACTTCAACACACTCATGATCATAGTTACACACTTCAACACACTCGTGATCATAGTTACACACTTCAACACACTCATGATCATAGTTACACACTTTAACACACTCGTGATCATAGTTACACTTACTTCAACACACTCTGATGATCATAGTTACACACTTTAACACACTCGTGATCATAGTTACACACTTCAACACACTCATGATCATAGTTACACACTTCAACACACTCATGATCATAGTTACACACTTTAACACACTCGTGATCATAGTTACACACTTCAACACACTCGTGATCATAGTTACACACTTCAACACACTCATGATCATAGTTACACACTTCAACACACTCATGATCATAGTTACACACTTTAACACACTCGTGATCATAGTTACACACCATAGTTACACACTTTAACACACTCGTGATCATAGTTACACACTTTAACACACTCGTGATCATAGTTACACACTTTAACACACTCGTGATCATAGTTACACACTTCCATGAGCTTCAACACACTCGTGATCATAGTTACACACTTCCATGAGCTTCAACACACTCGTGATCATAGTTACACACTTCCATGAGCTTCAACACACTCGTGATCATAGTTACACACTTCCATGAGCTTCAACACACTCGTGATCATAGTTACACACTTCCATGAGCTTCAACACACTCGTGATCATAGTTACACACTCACTGGCAGAACACACTTAGTTTGTCACTTGTAAAGAAAATTGATTTTTTTTTAAACTCTCGTAGCTTTAGCTCCAAAGTTGACAACACGCTAGTTAGCATCTGCTAACAAACACAACACACTAGCTAGCATCTGCTAAAAAACACAACACGCTAGTTAGCATCTTCTAACAAACACAACACACTAGCTAGCATCCGCTAACAAACACAACACGCTAGCTAGCATCCGCCGACAAACACAACGCGCTAGCTAGCATCCGCTAACACACACAATGCGCTAGCTAGCATCCGCTAACAAACACAACACGCTAGCTGGCATCCGCTGACAAACACAACACGCTAGCTAGCATCCGCTGACAAACACAACACACTAGCTAGCATCCGCCGACAAACACAACACGCTAGCTAGCATCCGCCGACGAACACAACACGCTAGCTAGCATCCGCCGACAAACACAACACGCTAGCTAGCATCCGCTGACAAACACAAAACGCTAGCTAGCATCCGCTGACAAACACAAGCTAGTTCCAACAGTTGTGCGTTCATGTTTTGTCAGTTCTGCCAAAGGAAGTGTGTGTTTGTGTTGTTGATTGTGTTGTTGATTGTGTTGTTGATTGTGTTGTTTCTCTTCAGCCGACACGTCCAGAGACCTGGCCGGCGAGCTGGTCCACTACGCCTTCATCAACAAGGTAACGAGTTAATTGATGGATCCACACAAACACCCATGAGTCACAACCGGCTCCGCTCCATGGAGCGACACCACCACTGACCACAGGGGGCGCCAGAGTGACTGTGGTCTACGTTGCAGGAGGACAACGACAAGGTCGCCGGCTTCCTGGAGGACGCCATCTGTCGTCATCGGGTGCGAGCGCTGACCTCTGGGAGCGCACAGTGACCACAGGCTGGACCAGGACCTTCAGGGGTCAGGGGTCAGGGGTCAGGGGCAGACCCAGCCGAGGGACGGATAAGGGAACAAACCAGCAGGTTGTTGGTTCTTCACCCAGAGGTGCCACAGTGACACACAACTGCTGAAGGGCTAACACACACACAAACACACACACACACACACACACACACAGTCGTGTACAAACACACACACATACTTACTTACATATGTACAAACGCACACACACATGTGTACAAACACACACACAGACGTGTACAAACACACACACACGTGTACAAACACACACACATACTTACTTACATATGTACAAACACGCACACACACGTGTACAAACACACACACACACACGTGTACAAACACACACACACACGTGTACAAACACACACACACGTGTACAAACGCACACACACGTGTACATACATATGTACACACACGCCTCTACATATACACACATACAAACACACACACACCTCTACATGTACACACATATGTACACACACACTCTCACACACAAACATCCATCATCCAGGAATAGTCTCCAGATATCGATCTTTGAACCTTGAGCGCCCTCTGGAGGTTTGAAAGTGCCTGACAGTCTGGATGAAGAACTTTGATGAACCATCGCTGGTTCAAGTGAATGTGACGTCATCACTAACTGCTGCGTGACTTCTTAACTAATGATGACGCGGAAGAGCGCCCCCTCGTGGAGCTCTAAGAAGGTGCACTCGTCATGCTGTGACGTCATCGTGAATGTAAAGAAACTGATTCTAGAATGTTTGTGTTTTTTATCTTTGCTTCTAAAAGATGGTGTTTCTAAACCTTCAGTGTATCTTCTTACTCTAGTCTTTATTGAACGATTGTTTAGACTCGTCTCTCCAGGTGTGAATCAGTGACTCATGGGTTTGAAGATGGAAGAGTTTGATTCGATCAGACTTTAAGATGAAACTTCTCAAGTTTACAGTGAAACCAACATTTGAAAGAACATTGACTTCCTTGAGGTTCCTCAGGTTCCTTCGGTTCCTCAGGTTCCTCAGGTTCCTTCGGATCCTCAGGTTCCTTCGGTTCCTCTGGTTCCTTCGGTTCCTCTGGTTCCTTCGGATCCTCAGGTTCCTTTGGTTCCTCAGGTTCCTCTGGTTCCTTCGGTTCCTCTGGTTCCTTTGGATCCTCAGGTTCCTTTGGATCCTCTGGTTCCTTCGGTTCCTCTGGTTCCTTCGGTTCCTCTGGTTCCTTTGGATCCTCAGGTTCCTTCGGTTCCTTTGGATCCTCTGGTTCCTTCGGTTCCTCTGGTTCCTCAGGTTCTTTTGGATCCTCTGGTTCCTCAGGTTCCTTTGGATCCTCAGGTTCCTTCGGTTCCTCAGGTTCCTTTGGATCCTCTGGTTCCTTCGGTTCCTCTGGTTCCTCAGGTTCCTTTGGATCCTCAGGTTCTTTTGGATCCTCAGGTTCCTTCGGTTCCTCAGGTTCCTTCGGTTCCTCAGGTTCCTTCGGTTCCTCAGGAGGACGTGTCAGGAACACAAGTTGGACATGTTTGGATCACGTTGATGTGAACGATGCCAAAAACAGTGAACTTTGATAGAACCTGATGTTGACCCTTGACCTCCGGAGGGTCACGGTGGGGTCACTTCTCTGCATGTCTTAACGTCAACATGAATGTTTGAGTCTTAATGATCTCAGTGACTCGACTGTTTAACGTTCAATATTCTGCTGCCATGACAACAATAAACAATGTTTGACATGTTGTCGTCACTTGTTTGAACGAAGAAACTAACATTAAACTTAACGTGGATTAATAAACGATAAATATGACCTTGACCTCTGGATCATGAATCACATCCACATGTCAAAGGTCAATGGAAAACGACCCTTAAAGTAAATAATTCAATTCAATTCAATTTTATTTCAAGTGTCTTATCATAACAAAGTTATCTCAAGACACTATACAGTTGAAATAAGACTACAGTTAATTAATGAAAAATAGATCCAGCAATTCAACAAAGAGCAAGAAACAAAACACTGTACAGTGAACTATGATGAGGAAAAACTTCCTTTTAGAAGCAGAAACCTGGAGCAGAACCAGACTCATTGTTGACGGCCTGCCGCTTTGACCGGCTGGGAGGAAGGATGGGGGGGTAGACAGATGGATAAGGAGAGGAGTGAGGGAGGATATAGTGAGAGAAAAGAGGAGAGTGTAGGAGGGTCCATGGGGGTGCTGGAGAGAACTCGGGATCTGATGACGTAGTGAAGATCCTGGATCAGCAGCAGCTCTGGAGGTGGATCCCTGGATCAGCAACAGCTCTGGAGGTGGATCCCTGGATCAGCAGCAGCTCTGGAGGTGGATCCTGGATCAGCAGCAGCTCTGGAGGTGGACCCCTGGATCAGCAGCAGCTCTGGAGGTGGACCCCTGGATCAGCAGCAGCTCTGGAGGTGGATCCCTGGGGCTCCGGGAGAGAAATAAAAAGGTGTGGGTTTGGGACAAATGTATACAATGTCTAGGTGTACAGACCCCGGTGACGGGTGAAGATATATAGAGGGGGGAGGGGGGTTGAAATGTTAGAGTGTGGTTTTGTGTGTGTGTGTGTGAGAGTGTGGTTTTGTGTGTGAGTGTGGTTGTGTGTATGAAGAGAGTGCAAGTAGAGACCCAGGGGCACCACACCACCAGCCAGGCCAGAGGGCACATACCTAGCACAGCAGGATCCAGACACAGGGGCCCAAGCCGCGGCAGGAACCCGCGGGAGACCAGGACCCGGCAGGCGAGATAACCACCAGAGCCAAGCCCGACCCCAAACACCTGCGAGAAAGCGGACCACCACCGGGGGGCCCCGGCGGCGCGAGAGGGCACACACAGGCGGGGACGACCGAGGAAGCAAAGAGGGGGAGGCACCAGGCGCAGGTACGGAGGCAGAGGGGCCAAGGGCCCGCCCTCCAAGGGACAGCCAGAAAAACCAGTCAGGGGATAGAGCTCCGGGGCCAGGCCGGGCCACGGAAGACCCCCAGACCGTCAGGCCGCCACCAAGTCCATAGCAGGGGACCGCGAGAAGACAAGCCAAGGAGATAGGGATCCACCACAGCAGCGGCAGCAGAGCCCCCCCCCAATACCCTGCGGACACGGCCAGTAGCCGGGTCGAGCGCCACCGCATGAGCCCAGGGGAACAATGGCCAGGCACGGCTCAGGTCCCCCGGTGAGAGTCCCCCGGGTCACAGGGGGGCCACGGTTGAGCGGGCAGGGCGGGGATAATGGGGCTGCAGACGTCCGGGAACGGCCCCCAATCTTCAAACTGTAGACCGTCCCCGGCAGCCACAGCCCACCTCCCCCATGTCATGAGGGAAGTTGGGGGGCCAGCAGTATTTCATGGGCGGTCAACGGTCTCTAAGGTGCAAAGGCCCCGCCCATCACACGTACTGACCCCCAGCCCCCGCCCTCCATGCAGCACCCAGGGGGACAGCATCACTTGCATGGGCGGTACATGGTCTCTACAGTAACATGGGTCCGCCGTCCCCCTAACATGTCCAATTCACCCGTTTTAAATAAAATCACAGGTTGTTGGTTTAAATCCCTTGAATACAGTTTCTCGTCACAGTCGTAAACATTGAAATATAAAACGTGTTCCAACAGTATTGTAGTTTATTTGATGTACAAGTGTTTTCTAGAGAACATGTCAATGAATCACTGCGTACTAACACACACACATGCACACACGTGTACAAACACACACGCGTGTGTACTAACACACACACATGCACACACGTGTACAAACACACACGTGTGTGTACTAACACACACACATGCACACACGTGTACAAACACACACGCGTGTGTACTAACACACACACATGCACACACGTGTACAAACACACACGCGTGTGTACTAACACACACACATACACACACGTGTACAAACACACACGTGTGTGTACTAACACACACACATGCACACACATGTACAAACACACACGTGTGTGTACTAACACACACACATGCACACACGTGTACAAACACACACGCGTGTGTACTGACACACACACATACACACCCCTGTACAAACACACACGCGTGTGTACTAACACACACACACATACACACCCCTGTACAAACACACACGCTATGTACTAACACACACACATACACACCCCTGTACAAACATACACGCGTGTGTACTAACACACACACACATACACACCCCTGTACAAACACACACGCTATGTACTAACACACACACATGCACACACGTGTACAAACACACACGTGTGTGTACTAACACACACACATACACACCCCTGTACAAACACACACGCTATGTACTAACACACACACATGCACACACGTGTACAAACACACACGCTATGTACTAACACACACACATGCACACACGTGTACAAACACACACGCGTGTGTACTAACACACACACATACACACCCCTGTACAAACACACACGCGTGTGTACTAACACACACACATACACACCCCTGTACAAACACACGCTATGTACTAACACACACACATACACACACGTGTACAAACACACACATATACACACATGTGTACAAACACACACACATGTGTACTAACACACGTGTACAAACACACAAACGTGTACAAACACACACGCGTGTGTCCTAACACACACACGTGTACAAACACACACACATATACACAAAGGTGTACGAAAACACACGTGTACGAACACACACACATGCACACACGTGTACAAACACACACATACACACACGTGTACAAACACACACACATGTGTACTAACACACACATACACACACGTGTACACACACACAAACGTGTACAAATACACACACGTGTACAAACACACACATACACAAAACTAAGGAGTTGATTGTGGATTTCCGGCGGTGTCCCTCCATCTCCCCCTCACCACTGAACATCCAGGGACATTGAGATTGTCACGTCTTACAAGTTCCTGGGTGTTCACCTCAACAGCCGCCTGGACTGGGTGGATAAAACTGCTGCTCTTTATAAAAAAGGGCGGAGTAGACTCTACCTGCTCCGGAGGTTGAGGTCGTTTGGTGTCCAGGGGTCACTCCTGAAGTCCTTCTATGACTCAGTAGTGGCCTCTGCCATCTTCAACGGTGTGGTCTGCTGGGGGAGCAGCATGACAGCAAAGGATAGGGCTAAACTGGACAGCCTTATTAAGAAGGCCGGTTACGTCCTAGGGCGCCCCCTGGATCCTGTGGAGGAAGTGTCTGGAGGGAGGATACAGAGCAAGCTGGGCTCCATGAGGAGGAACTTGTCTCACCCTCTCCAGCACACACTGAGGGCATTGAGGAGCTCCATCAGTGATAGGATGCTCCATCCCAGGTGTGTGAGGGAGAGGTACCTCCTTCCTCCTGCTGCCATCAGACTCAAGAACACACCAAGATAACTATCTAACTGCACCTCTTGTTATTTTTGTAAATATGATTGTGTATATAATATAGTGCAGATTTATTTTCTATTCTATTTAGATTTTCTTTTTCTTTTTAATATTTTATTTCTGGGTGTTTTATTTATATACATACGTGTACAAACACACACACACGTGTACAAACACACACACACATGTACAAACACACACATACGTGTACAAACACACACACATACGTGTACAAACACACACACATATGTACAAACACACACACACGTGTACAAACACACACACACATGTACAAACACACACACATACGTGTACAAACACACACACACATGTACAAACACACACACATACGTGTACAAACACACACACACGTGTACAAACACACACACACGTGTACAAACACACACACACATGTACAAACACACACACATACATGTACAAACACACACACACATGTGTACAAACACACACACATACGTGTACAAACACACACACACGTGTACAAACACACACACACGTGTACAAACACACACACATGTACAAACACACACACATACGTGTACAAACACACACACACATGTACAAACACACACACATACGTGTATAAACACACACACACATGTACAAACACACACACATACGTGTACAAACACACACATACGTGTACAAACCCACACATACGTGTATAAACACACACACACGTGTACAAACACACACACACATACACACACATATGTACAAACACACACACATGTTTTCTACAGAACATCAAGGTTTTGCTTCTCTTCACACAAAATGGAGATTCTTGTTCAGCCTCCAAACATCGCGAGATTTCAGACTAACACGGTCCTCCTCTTCCTGTTCTCGCGATACTTGGAGCGAGGGCGCCTTGAAGACGGTGTGCTTGATGGCGGTCACGGAGTCTGCGGTAAATTCCTCGATAATATCACAATATCCTCGAATGTTAGTCACTGCATTGCCGTGTAGGTGGAGCGTCGATGCACGAGCGACATGTTATCGTTAAGTGATGTAGATTTGCTGTTAGAACCGCAGCTGGATTTACCCGCCATGGCAATGAATGGCGAACAAGCTAAGCTAAGTAGCTGCAGAAGCTAAGCTAACAGGCCATACTTCACGTCCTGTGTTCGTCGTCGACATAAAACCGATAGAGAGACTGAAGAAGCTCATTATATACATTCTGTAGAATAACACTTTTTTTGGAAGTGTGGCGTGTTTTTGAAGCAGACGACGGTGTTAGCCTCTGCGTGCTAATGCTAGCTAACAGGCTTTGTTGTCGCTGTGATGTGAGGCTTGTTGATGCGAGTCTGAAGTTTCTTATCTTCTCTAGAGTGTGTTGAGTTGTTAAAGCTCCCATCACTCGTCCTCCCCTCGGTCTGCTCAGTCTGGTGGACACAGGTGTAGGTAAGGAGTGATGTTAGTTTCGGAGTGAATTTAGTGACCAGAGTGACTTGAGCTACACAAGTGTCCAGAACTGTTGATCCAAGTGTCCTGTGGTCTCCAGGGAGGTGAAGCTGTGACGATGGAGAATGGACAGGGCACAGGCTCCAAGCTCGGCCTGCCGCCCCTCACGCCAGAGCAGCAGGAGGCGCTTCAGAGGGTAACTATCTACCTCACCCAAGACTACCTGTATTACTAGTCAATCTTCACTGGTTTGGATGGATAACCAGTCGCTGAGATGCATTCGTTTAAAAGTGATTCTGCATATCAACCACATGAGACGGTCCAGTCTTTAAAATAGATTTAGTTTCATCTTCCTTCACTTAAGGTCCAGTTAGACCAGCAGGAACTGAACCTACTACAGCTGAGCCGTTTAAAATATAAATGCCAAGCGAAGTGTAAATGAGTGACATCAAACATGAACTACCTTGTACTAGTTCAGGAAGAGCTTAAACCATGTATGTTGGTTGATATTGTTGCGACTGCACAGTGTGTTCAAAGTCCTCCAAACATTAGGGCCTGAAAATAATCAAAACTGTTAAAGGCAGAAAAATAATAAGTGATAGTAATGCAACTATATTAATTTGGCAGAAAACCTTGAATGAAATAAAACAGAAATAAGGTCGTTTACACGAGAGAAAGAGGGTTTTGGCTGATCTGAGGGCATTAATGCGTCATGACTCTAAAATCTACTCTGTAAAGAATATAACAGTCTCTGATGTTTCTCATGTTCTTTACCATACAAGATGGATTTGCATTCATTTGAACACTTGTGTAAGCTGTTGAGTATAAATAAAATATTAACATAATTGTCATGTTGAAGTGTCTACTATGTTATAATTCCTTAATATTGTCTTTCTCTGCCAGTATTAATGCTCTTAAACAAATGTAGTGAAAACATTAAATTGATGGAACATTTCATGAAGGTCCTGCACGAGCGTCTGAAGTTCCAGGCTTCATGGTTCCATGCTTTATCACTGGAGCTCCGTGCTAAGAAACCCAGAGTTCTAAGTTCTAACCTCTCTTCCAGGCAAAGAAGTATGCCATGGAGCAAAGCATTAAGAGTGTGTTGGTGAAGCAGACCATTGCCCATCAGCAGCAGCAACTCACCAACCTGCAGGTGAGACGTGATCCTCATTTGTGTTCCACACCAGCAAGCGTTTCCGTGTTGATATCTAGATGTTTAGTGTAGGATTTAGGTATCAATAAATGTTCAGAGTCTCACCACCTCCCCCTGCTGTCGCCCTCCTGCCACTGCTTTTGTCTGCTCTCTTTCAGCCGGAGAAGATCTTTGGTTATGATGTTGATAATGTTTACTGTGGTGATTTTGTTTAGCGTAAGGCTTTGAATATAACATTTAAAAACATGGTCTTAAAACTAAATCAATAAATCAAAGAGAAGAAAATCAAAGCTAAGGGATATGTAACCTACTTTTCAGCGCTTTTTTCATCTTTACTGTCTTTCAGATGGCAGCAGTGACAATGGGCTTTGGAGATCCTCTCTCACCTTTACAATCGGTCAATAGATTATTAAATTCTTTTCTGTGCGCATTCCCAATGAAAAAGGACTGTTACCCTTCTTGTATTGGTTACTTAGAATCAGTCCCTGCCTTTGTGCCGATCAAAGAATGCATATTTTAGAAGAAAACTGACTATTGGCTGCTCAGTCATCGCTGACTTACTTCTTACCGTTGAGCAGTTAAACTTGGTCTAAATAATAGATCAACTTATTGTCACCTGTGCAGCAATACAAACACACTGTTGAGCATCTTCTGCCACCAGAGTCTATTGATCTCGTCTAGGGAACATTTCTGAAGAGCTCTCTGAAGCCCCTCTATTGCTTTAAATGTTTGTCATCTCACTCGTCCTATCCGACGAGATGTTTCCCTCCTGCTCCCTCACTTCTATTTGGACTCGCCCCGCATCAGCTGCTGGTTGAACTGTTTCCTTGAAGTCAAACGTAATCTGAGTAAATGGTAACACGGTAGAACTTAAATTCTGCACCTGACCCGTTGAGTTATATTCCTTCTCTTGATGGTGTCAAACCAGAGAATCCTCTTTGACGCGACCGTCACGTTCCTGGTCTAGATGCCGGACTTTCCTTCTTTTGGTGGACTCGAACGTCAGCGCTCTTCTGAAAATATGCATTGGCTTGATTTAAACATGCAAAGCTGCTGGAACGGGACAAGAGGGATAGCAATCTCTTTTAACGGACTAAAGGAAATGAGAGAAACTGCTGAAATAGGGATGTGTGACACTCATCATGATCTCTGAAAATTTCGACCTGCTCGCACTAGACTTTAGTGAAAAGTCCCGATCTTTGTTCAAAGGTGACTCGTAGATGTTGTCAAACCACAGCAGGCTCGGTTTGACGAGTTGTCACTCTTGAGCGCCACATTTACTTTTTGTTGAGTAACTTGCACCCCTGGACTACAGGTCAGTTACTGAAGCCAAGTGTTTGTGAGGGCTGTGCATGTCAATCACTTGAGTGTGTTTTCCTCCATATGTTTGTTGTTAGTCTCAGATCCAGCCGCGCAGTAACTCAGCGCCGCAGCATCAACATTAGTTCATCTTTAGCGCTTCTGTCACCAGATCAGTCCTGACTAGTGTAACCATGAGGCCCCCCAGCCCTCCTCCTAACTATGGCTGTTGTCTTGGGAAAACAAGCACATTAGAAACAACACATCTCAGTGTGCGTGTGTGTGTCTGTTCTCGTGTGTGTGTTCTAATCATGTGTGTTCTCCCTGGTCGACAGGTGGCAGCACAGAGGCAGCGAGCTCTGGCGATCATGTGTCGGGTCTATGTGGGCTCCATTTACTATGAGCTCGGTGAGGACACCATCAGACAAGCCTTTGCCCCGTTCGGTCCCATCAAGAGCATTGATATGTCCTGGGACTCGGTCACCATGAAACACAAGGTCAGTTTTGAGTATTGTTTTGATTGTTAAAGCGCTTTGTGACCCTGGTCTCGAAAAGAGCTATATAAATAAATATTACTTACTTACTATGCTTGACTAAAGCCTGGTGTTGAACCTCTGGACACGCCTTCAGCTGGTGGAGGATCAAGTCTAAACTTTATCTTCTTTCATTCATGGCTTCACACATTTACCTCCCTGCGCTTTTAGTGTATTTGACGTCCTTGATACGACTTTCTTTACCAGGCTGTACACACAAGTGCTGATGTACATATAATTCAATATTCAGTGTCGGATCGTTATCTGTAGACGTTGATATAACATTTGGAATAAGAGATAAACAGTCACTAGAATTGGGTAGAATAATGTATTGTCCGGTGTCCTTGAACCTTTTCTTTTTATGGGCATTAAAAATAATTACTGGAAGTTGATCGACTAACAATAAAATGAATAAATCTGACCAAAAACTTATTTCCTTTGTTGATGTTGAAATCAAATAAAAAGCTGTGAAAATCTTTCTTTCTGTATATTGTTTAAACGGTGCTAAGAATGTGTTTGATCTGTTTCCTCCTTCATTTGAACTACGACGGCTGGTTTGGAACTCGATGGAAACTGAAATCTCACTGATTCGCAGGATTCTGGCTGCAATTGATTCCTGAGCAGGAACTTTAGAACGTGTTTGAACGCGTCTTCCATCTGTGCAGGGCTTTGCTTTTGTGGAGTACGACGTGCCCGAGGCGGCTCAGCTGGCTCTGGAGCAGATGAACTCCGTCATGCTGGGGGGGCGAAACATTAAGGTGAGTGGGTCCAGAGACGAGGACCTCCTGTTCCGCTTCTTAAAAGGTGAAGGTTAAGGTTTTTTTTCTCCACTTTCTTTTGTTCGGACTTGGACTCTGAAGTCGATACTCGTAATTCAAGTTTGTCTGTATTTGTCTTGATGATGTGTGTAAACTAATTCTTTTTGTGTGTGTGTGTGTGTGTGTGGTGATGTGCAGGTGTGTATGTGTGAAGGTGTGTGTGCTGTCATGATGTTGTCAAGAGTGTTTTAGTGACCGACTCATCTGGACGCCGCGTCGCTCTCTAACCATGGTGTACTGATGATGGGCTGCGCCTGGTTGGTGTTGCTTGGCCGCCCCATCTGTAGTACAGATCCCAGTCTCTAGATCCGCGCCTGTAGCTTCTGTCAAACCAGCTCGTAGACCATCAGCGGTTCGTTCGCGTTTGCTTCGATACTTCAGGTTAGATCAGGACACATGTTGAGGTAGGTTGTGTGAAATGGGGTGTTAACGTCTGCTCGTGCAAACACTTAAACAGTTTATCAAATAATTTACACGTCTTTTACTCCTTCTCTCACCACTTCTATCATTATAAATATCTGTATTATATTATCTCTAATAATAATTAAAAAGCTGCACCAGGAGGCTCTGTGTTACTTGGAGCCTCCTGGTGCAGCTTTTTAATTCACCACTACTGTGACATTAGTGTCGTGTTCTGCACAACATCTGCTCAGTGAGTGCAACCAGAACTAATGCATTAATCACACTCTCAATGGTTCAAACAGTATTTTAAGTTCTTATCTTCACAAAAATATGGTAAACGTGTAAAACATTTGTAATTGGAGGGTTGAATGAAGCCATCACCCTCTAGTGGTTGTTTAGTGCAACTGCGATCTTAGAACGTTTGATTGTAAGTAAGTAATATTTATTTGTATAGCGCTTTTCGAGACCAGGGTCACAAAGCGCTTAGACAATCAAAACAATACTCAAAAAAGTACGCATTGACACCCCTAGTTAGCAGCAGCATTGACACCCCTAGTTAGCAGCAGCATCGACACCCCTAGTTAGCAGCAGCATTGACACCCCTAGTTAGCAGCAGCATTGACACCCCTAGTTAGCAGCAGCATCGACACCCCTAGTTAGCAGCAGCATTGACACCCCTAGTTAGCAGCAGCATCAACAGCATCTGTAGATGAGAGTCGACTTGGTTACAAGTATCAAGTCAGAGTCTTGAGGACGCCCCACTTCTTGAAAGGCTTCTCTGGTCCTCACTCATCGATGAAACAGTTCATTGGTTAGGAACGAAGAAGCCTTTTGTGGGAGCAGTGAAGCGTCTCCAACCTCAGGCAGGTCCAGCAGCCTCACCAGAGCAGGGTCGTTCACGCGCTCACTCAGTAGCCCTGCTGGTATGATCTGTGCTATAGGTTGGGCGGCCAAGTAACATCGGTCAGGCGCAACCCATCATTGACCAACTGGCTGAGGAGGCGCGCGCTTTCAACCGGATCTATGTGGCGTCCGTGCACCCCGACCTGTCGGACGACGACATCAAAAGTGTGTTTGAGGCCTTCGGCCGGATCAAGTCTTGTACGTTAGCCCGAGACCCCACCTCCGGACGGCACCGAGGCTTTGGCTTCATCGGTGAGCTCGAGGGTCTCACTCGCCGGCGCCCCCTCACCGCCGCCCCCGGCGTCTTAACTCCCTATATTCTCTCCGCCTGCAGAGTATGAGAAGCCACAGTCGGCTCTGGACGCCGTTTCCTCAATGAACCTCTTTGACTTGGGGGGTCAGTACCTGAGAGTGGGTAAAGCAGTGACCCCGCCCATTCCCCTGCTGACCCCCACCACACCCGGTGGGCTGCCCCCGGCGGCGGCTGTGGCTGCAGCGGCGGCCACCGCCAAGATTACGGCCCAGGCAAGTATGAATCCCTTCCAAAGGGATTTAATGGCCTTACAGGTAAATATGATCCAGATCCAGGTAGACTTGACAGCAGGTACTTGAAGGCCAGTTAGCTTCTCTCTGCCCTGATCAGACTGAAGAGGACTTAAACTAGGGAGGATCTCCTCTGAGGAGCAGGAGATGCTTCCACACTAATATGTTTTCATGCATCGTCCCAAAATCATTCTGTGTCTTGGCTCGTTCGTCCTGAACCCCTCGTCAGTGTGACCCATGTGGAGCCTCACGGTAGTATTTTGTTTTTCATTACGTCGCTGTACCTTGAAGTTTCCAGTCAGGACTAGATTGAAACTATTCTTTCGGAGAGTTTTCCCTTCTGTGTCGAGACCTTTTCCTTCATCCCGTCTGCTTCCTGGGGCTCGCAGCTGTCGGACCCTGATGTAGATTTAACCTTCGACCTCGACGTCACTTCAGTTGTTTATTGTCAGATGGTTCAGGAATAAACGTGACTTAAAAAGCTTCATAGTTTTTCTTAAACTCTTGATATGGAACATATTTCTGGAAGGTAAAGTTGAACAGTCGTGTTGGTCGTTGTTCCCTAAACGTGCGGAGCAGCAGTGAAGCAGATGCACTGAAAGCATAGTAGTGTGGGTCAGTGTGGGTCAGTGTGGGTCAGTGTGTGGGTCAGTGTGTGGGTCAGGGTCAGTGTGGGTCAGTGTGTGGGTCAGTGTGGGTCAGTGTGGGTCAGTGTGGGTCAGTGTGGGTCAGTGCGGGTCAGTGCGGGTCTGTGCGGGTCTGTGTGGGTCAGTGTGTGGGTCAGTGTGGTGGGTCAGTGTGGGTCAGTGTGGGGGTCAGTGTGGGGGTCAGTGTGCGGGTCAGTATGCTGGTCAGTATGCTGGTCAGTGTGCTGGTCAGTGTGCTGGTCAGTGTGTGGGTCAGTGTGTGGGTCAGTGTGTGGGTCAGTGTGTGGGTCAGTGTGGGTCAGTGTGCTGGTCAGTGTGCGGGTCAGTGTGCGGGTCAGTGTGCTGGTCAGTGTGCTGGTCAGTGTGCCGGTCAGTGTGCGGGTCAGTGTGCTGGTCAGTGTGGGTCAGTGTGCGGGTCAGTGTGCTGGTCAGTGTGCGGGTCAGTGTGCTGGTCAGTGTGGGTCAGTGTGCGGGTCAGTGTGCGGGTCAGTGTGCTGGTCAGTGTGGGTCAGTGTGCGGGTCAGTGTGCTGGTCAGTGTGGGTCAGTGCGCTGGTCAGTGCGCGGGTCAGTGCGCTGGTCAGTGCGCTGGTCAGTGTGGGTCAGTGTGCTGGTCAGTGTGCGGGTCAGTGTGCGGGTCAGTGTGGGTCAGTGTGCGGGTCAGTGTGCTGGTCAGTGTTGCAGGCAGTCAGTCAGGGTTAGCAGTACTAGTCTAATGATGTGGACCCCGGCTCTCAGGGAGTCGGGGTCCAGTGCACTGTGTCTCCTGCTGTGATCGTTGACTGTGCTGCCTTGTGTTGTGCTCTGTGTGTTTCCCGTTGCCTAATGTCTTCGGCCCCCCCTCTCTTAAGGAGGCTATAACGGGCGCGTCAGTCCTGGGGGCCTTAGCAGCACCCCAGCTTCTCAGCCAGCAGATGGGGATCCCTCAGGCTGTCATGGCGGCGCAGGCGCCAGGTGTCATCACAGGTGAGCTGCTTCTAGCAGGTCTGACCACTAATGGACCAACATGAGTCATCTTTACAAGAACTTAATTTACCGAACATGTGGGAGTAAACGTGCATCTAAGGTCCTGGAATGATCTCAACAGACGCACCAGTGACTAGTATTGTTGCTGGTACTGAGTATTTCTTTAGTTATGAACATTTCTAACCTGTCAATATATTCTCTGAACGTTACAGAAACGCGTCAGTGATGATCTTCTAAAGCGTGTTGATGTTCCAGATGTTTCCTCAGCAGTGGTTGATGTGTGTGTGTTCTCAGGCGTGACCCCGGTGCGCCCCCCCATGCCGGTCCTGCCGCAGGTGGGGCTGGTTAACCCCGTGCTGGCGTCGCCGCCGGTCATGTCCAGCCAGGGCGGAGCTCCAGGCCTTCAGGAGAAGAAGGAGGAGAAGGAGGAGCAGCTGCTGGACGGCACGGCTCAGGAGATGCTGAGCGACCAGGAGCACATGAGCATCTCGGGCAGCAGCGCCAGACACATGGTGATGCAGAAGCTGCTGCGCAAGTCAGAGGTGAGACGTGAACCTCATCCAAGAAGACCTGTTGAACTTCTCCATCTCTGTGGAGATGATCGATCATCTAACAGCACTGGTGACCCTCAGTCACAGCAGCACCTTCATCTTCTGACTCCAGCATAAACAGTTCACTGACGTTTGTCTGCTGTGTGTAGTCCACAGTCATGGTCCTGAGGAACATGGTGGGACCAGAAGACCTGGACGACGACCTGGAAGGAGAAGTGACGGAGGAGTGCGGGAAGTTCGGCGCCGTCAACCGAGTCATCATCTACCAGGAGAAGCAGGGCGAGGAGGAGGACGCCGACATCATCGTCAAGATCTTCGTGGAGTTCTCCATGGCCTCGGAGATGAACAAGGCCATCCAGGCCCTCAACGACCGCTGGTTCGGGGGTCGCAAGGTGGTGGCCGAGGTCTACGACCAGGACCGCTTCAACGGCAGCGACCTCTCGGCCTGAACTCTCGCTCCTTGTAATTATGTTTTATTTGACCTTTTTTACGACGACGTTCCTGTGACCCTGAAGACTCCTCGCCTGCTTTTCTATAATAAAAGATTGTTCCACACCTTCACCTGCACAGGTGCGTAGACGTGACTCGCTCGGGCTTCACTCGTTGCTACGGCGATGAGAAGGTTTCACTCTTCTGAGGCTCAAGGATCTGGTGACTCAACCAGTTCAACAGTCTGCTGGTTAGTTAACTGGTTAGTTAACAAGTGAACAGGTTAAACGTTTAACACTTCCTGTGATTTGTAGAAAAATAAACATGATGCGTTTTATTAAATCATTGATTTTTCCTGACTAGATCAATGCTCCCGCCGCCCAGCAGGGGGCAGTGGTTCATATAAGATGACAGTCTACTTCATTCATGCTCGGCCCTCTACGGGCGGTTGCCATGGTTACAGATGAAGATACAGATACAAATCTGAAAATGACTTGGTTTACTTTATAATGAACTAGTTTTCATTAAAAAATTACATTAAAGTTAATCCGGACCGGGGGGGGGGGGAAGGTTTTTTTCCCAAAAAAAAAAAGGGGAAAAACGGGGGGGTTTG
>JACEEU010000739.1:57500-80000 GCA_016630915.1 Callionymus lyra
TGCAGACGGTCCCGGACGAGATCTTCAGGTACAGCCGCAGCCTGGAGGAGCTTCTGCTGGACGCCAACCAGCTGAAGGACCTGCCTAAGGTAGGAGCTCAGTGTTGACCTGCTCACATGAAGGAGCAGATGTTTGGCTGCAGGGGTTCTGGTCCCCCTGAGGGAACCGCCTCTTGTTGAGGGTCTTTGTATCAAAACATAAACACAAAACTATGAAGGTCAGCAGGACTACAAACATGGCCGACGATGAACTCTGAACTCAACAAAAACAGAAGTCATGTGACCCAAGTCTAGTGTGTGTGTTTGTGTGTTTGTGGAGGTGTGTGTGTGTGAGATGTGCCTCATGATGTTCCTCATGATGTTCCTCATGTTCTGGACCAGAGAACGTATGAAGCTTGGTTCCTGCGGATCTTCTGGTCTGGTCCACAGATGGAGATTAAGACGACCCCCACAGGAGCAGATTATGTCTCGACACACTTCTGTCAGAGAGTTTCTACGAGAACATGAAGCGAGAACTTCTTCAGTTGTTGCTTCAGAACTTTATGGATCCATCAAAACACAAACTAGATCAACTTTAAAGTATTTAAGTGTAAAACATGATGAAGTGACTCCAGAGTCATGTTCACGAGTGAAGGCACTTGTCAGGAAACTACACACATTCACAGTGTGTTACTTTTGTTGTGTTACTTCTGTCACAGAGGAGTTTGTTCAAGAGCTCATGTCAACTCTTGTTACCATGACGATGTGACATCACTGTTGTTGAAACACAACCACACCTAGACGGGTGTGTGTCGCTGCAGAACAGGTTCTTCACCTGCTGCTGTCTAACCAGGGTGACCAGCACTTAATCCTGTGTGTGTGTGTGCGTGTGTGTGTGCGCGTGTGTGTGTGTGTGTGTGCGTGTGTGTGTGTGTGTGTTTGCGTGCGCGTGCGTGTGTGTGTGTGCGCGTGTGTGTGTGTGTGTGTGTGTGTGTGTGTGTGTGTGTGTGTGCGTGTGTGTGTGTCGTGTGTGTGCGTGGTGTGCTGTGTGCGTGGTGTGCGCGTGCGCGTGTGTGTGTGTGTGCGTGTGTGTGTGTGTGCGTGTGCGTGTGCGTAGTGCGTGTCAAGGTGCGCGTGCAGATGCGTGTGTGTGCGCGTGCGCGTGTGCGTGCGTGCGTGTGGTGCGCGTGCGCGTGTGCGTGCGCGTGTGCGTGTGCGTGCGTGTGTGCGTGTGCGTGTGCGTGCGTGTGTGTGTGTGTGTGTGTGTGTGTGTGTGGTCACAAGTCTGTGGCTAAAGGGCAGATTGAACCACTGAACCGTGAAAACTGCCTCCTGGCTCAGCTCTTTTCAGGCACAAACCAGGAGAATCTTTTTGTTTGCAGGATCATTTTCTAGTTGTGTATCAATGTAGAGCATTTGTCTCTTGTAGAGTGTGTTTGTGAGCATCAGGAGCGCAGTATTGGAGTAATACTGTAGAGGAACTGTGGAGTAATACTGTAGAGGAACTGTGGAGTAATACTGTAGAGGAACTGTGGAGTAATACTGTAGAGGAACTGTGGAGTAATACTGTAGAGGAACTGTGGAGTAATACTGTAGAGGAACTGTGGAGTAATACTGTAGAGGAACTGTGGAGTAATACTGTAGAGGAACTGTGGAGTAATACTGTAGAGTAACTGTGGAGTAATACTGTAGAGGAACTGTGGAGTAATACTGTAGAGGAACTGTGGAGTAATACTGTAGAGGAACTGTGGAGTAATACTGTAGAGGAACTGTGGAGTAATACTGTAGAGGAACTGTGGAGTAATACTGTAGAGTAACTGTGGAGTAAGTCTGTAGAGTAACTGTAGAGTAATACTGTAGAGGAACTGTGGAATAATACTGTAGAGTAACTGTGGGGTAATACTGTAGAGTAACTGTGGAGTAATACTGTGGAGTAACTGTCGAGTAATATTGTAGAGTAACTGTCGAGTAATATTGTAGAGTAGCTGTGGAGTAATATTGTAGAGTAGCTGTGGAGTAATATTGTAGAGTAGCTGTGGAGTAATATTGTAGAGTAACTGATGAGTAATACTGTAGAGTAACTGTGGAATAATACTGTAGAGTAACTGTGGAGTAATACTGTAGAGTAATACTGTAGAGGAACTGTGGAGTAATACTGTAGAGTAATACTGTAGAGGAACTGTGGAATAATACTGTAGAGTAACTGTGGAGTAATACTGTAGAGTAACTGTGGAGTAATACTGTAGAGTAATACTGTAGAGGACTGTGGAGTAATACTGAAGAGTAACTGTAGAGTAATACTGTGGAGTAATACTGTAGAGTAATACTGTTGAGGAACTGTGGAGTAATACTGTAGAGTAATACTGTGGAGTAATACTGTAGAGTAATACTGTGGAGTAATACTGTAGAGGAACTGTGGAGTAATACTGTAGAGTAATACTGTGGAATAATACTGTAGAGGACTGTGGAGTACTACTGAAGAGGAACTGTAGAGTAATACTGTCGAGTAATACTGTAGAGGAACTGTGGAGTAATACTGTAGAGTAATACTGTGGAATAATACTGTAGAGGACTGTGGAGTAATACTGAAGAGTAACTGTAGAGTAATACTGTATAGGACTGTGGAGTAATACTGAAGAGGAACTGTAGAGGACTGTGGAGTAATACTGAAGAGTAACTGTAGAGTAATACTGTGGAGTAATACTGTCGAGGACTGTGGAGTAACTGTAGAGTAATACTGTAGAGTAATACTGTAGAGGACTGTGGAGTAATACTGAAGAGGAACTGTAGAGGACTGTGGAGTAATACTGAAGAGTAACTGTAGAGTAATACTGTAGAGTAATCTGTAGAGACTGTGGAGTAATACTGAAGAGTAACTGTAGAGTAATACTGTAGAGGACTGTGGAGTAATACTGAAGAGGAACTGTAAGTAAACGAAGGGGGGAGTAATACTGAAGAGGAACTGTAGAGGACTGTGGAGTAATACTGAAGAGTAACTGTAGAGTAATACTGTAGAGTAATACTTAGAGACTGTGGAGTAATACTGAAGAGGAATGTAGAGTAATATGTAGGTACTGTAGAGGACTGTGGAGTAATACTGAAGAGGAATTAGAGGACTTGGAGTAATACTGAAAGTAACTGTAGAGTAATACTTAGAGTAATACGTAGAGGACTGTGGAGTAATACTGAAGAGTAACTGTAGAGTAAACTGTAGAGTAATACTGTAGAGGACTGTGGAGTAATACTGAAGAGTAACTGTAGAGTAATACTGTAGAGTAATACTGAGAGGACTGTGGAGTAATACTGATAGAGGAACTGTGGAGTAATACTGAAGAGTAACTGTAGAGTAATACTGTAGAGGAACTGTGGAGTAATACTGAAGAGAACTGTAGAGTAATACTGTAGAGTAATACTGTAGAGAACTTGGAGTAAACTGAAGAGTAACTGTAGAACTGTAAAGTAATACTGTAGAGGATGGAGTAATACTGAAGAGGAACTGTGGAACTTAGAGTAATACTAATGATAATACTTAGAGGAACTGTGGAGTAATACTGTAGAGAGTGGAGTAATACTGTAGAGAACTTGAAGTAATACTGTAGAGGAACTGTGGAGTAATACTTGTAGAGGAACTGTGGAGTAATACTGTAGAGAACTGTGGAGTAAGTCTGTAGAGAACGGGAGTAATACTGTAGAGGAACTGTGGAATAATACTGTAGAGTAACTGTGGGGTAATACTGTAGAGTAACTGTGGAGTAATACTGTGGAGTAACTGTCGAGTAATATTGTAGAGTAACTGTCGAGTAATATTGTAGAGTAGCTGTGGAGTAATATTGTAGAGTAGCTGTGGAGTAATATTGTAGAGTAACTGATGAGTAATACTGTAGAGTAACTGTGGAATAATACTGTAGAGTAACTGTGGAGTAATACTGTAGAGTAATACTGTAGAGGAACTGTGGAGTAATACTGTAGAGTAATACTGTAGAGGAACTGTGGAATAATACTGTAGAGTAACTGTGGAGTAATACTGTAGAGTAACTGTGGAGTAATACTGTAGAGTAATACTGTAGAGGACTGTGGAGTAATACTGAAGAGTAACTGTAGAGTAATACTGTGGAGTAATACTGTAGAGTAATACTGTTGAGGAACTGTGGAGTAATACTGTAGAGTAATACTGTGGAGTAATACTGTAGAGTAATACTGTGGAGTAATACTGTAGAGGAACTGTGGAGTAATACTGTAGAGTAATACTGTGGAATAATACTGTAGAGGACTGTGGAGTACTACTGAAGAGGAACTGTAGAGTAATACTGTCGAGTAATACTGTAGAGGACTGTGGAGTAATACTGAAGAGTAACTGTAGAGTAATACTGTATAGGACTGTGGAGTAATACTGAAGAGGAACTGTAGAGGACTGTGGAGTAATACTGAAGAAAAACTGTAGAGTAATACTGTGGAGTAATACTGTCGAGGACTGTGGAGTAATACTGTAGAGGAACTGTGGAGTAATACTGTAGAGGAACTGTGGAGTAATACTGTAGAGTAACTGTGGAGTAAGTCTGTAGAGTAACTGTGGAGTAATACTGTAGAGGAACTGTGGAATAATACTGTAGAGTAACTGTGGGGTAATACTGTAGAGTAACTGTGGAGTAATACTGTGGAGTAACTGTCGAGTAATATTGTAGAGTAACTGTCGAGTAATATTGTAGAGTAGCTGTGGAGTAATATTGTAGAGTAGCTGTGGAGTAATATTGTAGAGTAACTGATGAGTAATACTGTAGAGTAACTGTGGAATAATACTGTAGAGTAACTGTGGAGTAATACTGTAGAGTAATACTGTAGAGGAACTGTGGAGTAATACTGTAGAGTAATACTGTAGAGGAACTGTGGAATAATACTGTAGAGTAACTGTGGAGTAATACTGTAGAGTAACTGTGGAGTAATACTGTAGAGTAATACTGTAGAGGACTGTGGAGTAATACTGAAGAGTAACTGTAGAGTAATACTGTGGAGTAATACTGTAGAGTAATACTGTTGAGGAACTGTGGAGTAATACTGTAGAGTAATACTGTGGAGTAATACTGTAGAGTAATACTGTGGAGTAATACTGTAGAGGAACTGTGGAGTAATACTGTAGAGTAATACTGTGGAATAATACTGTAGAGGACTGTGGAGTACTACTGAAGAGGAACTGTAGAGTAATACTGTCGAGTAATACTGTAGAGGACTGTGGAGTAATACTGAAGAGTAACTGTAGAGTAATACTGTATAGGACTGTGGAGTAATACTGAAGAGGAACTGTAGAGGACTGTGGAGTAATACTGAAGAAAAACTGTAGAGTAATACTGTGGAGTAATACTGTCGAGGACTGTGGAGTAACTGTAGAGTAATACTGTAGAGTAATACTGTAGAGGACTGTGGAGTAATACTGAAGAGGAACTGTAGAGGACTGTGGAGTAATACTGAAGAGTAACTGTAGAGTAATACTGTAGAGTAATACTGTAGAGGACTGTGGAGTAATACTGAAGAGTAACTGTAGAGTAATACTGTAGAGTAATACTGTAGAGGACTGTGGAGTAATACTGAAGAGGAACTGTAGAGTAATACTGTAGAGGACTGTGGAGTAATACTGAAGAGTAACTGTAGAGTAATACTGTAGAGTAATACTGTAGAGGACTGTGGAGTAATACTGAAGAGGAACTGTAGAGGACTGTGGAGTAATACTGAAGAGTAACTGTAGAGTAATACTGTAGAGTAATACTGTAGAGGACTGTGGAGTAATACTGAAGAGGAACTGTAGAGGACTGTGGAGTAATACTGAAGAGTAACTGTAGAGTAATACTGTGGAGTAATACTGTAGAGTAATACTGTTGAGGAACTGTGGAGTAATACTGTAGAGTAATACTGTAGAGGAACTGTGGAGTAATACTGTAGAGTAATACTGTAGAGGAACTGTGGAGTAATACTGTAGAGTAATACTGTAGAGGAACTGTGGAGTAATACTGTAGAGTAATACTGTAGAGGAACTGTGGAGTAATACTGTAGAGTAATACTGTAGAGGAACTGTGGAGTAATACTGTAGAGTAATACTGTAGAGTAATACTGTAGAGGAACTGTGGAGTAATACTGTAGAGTAATACTGTAGAGTAATACTGTAGAGGAACTCTGGAGTAATACTGTAGAGTAATACTGTAGAGGAACTGTGGAGTAATACTGTAGAGCAGGGGTGCTCACACTTTTTCGGTTCGCGAGCTACTTTTATAATTGTCAAGTTCAAAAGATCTACCTTCATCAAATTTGCTCAACGTAAGTAAGAACATACTTCACTCACATGACCTGAATGAAGTGAATGAAGATCATGATGAAGGATGTGTGATTTAATCATCTTCATAGAAATACTTACATAAATAACTAGATTCAAATAGTTCAGTCCGTGAGGAGCATATTTGCTCATAAGATACTTTTCCTCTGAGAGTAACTTCCAAAAATGTCCATCAAATCCATGAGATCCATGAGATCCATGAGATCCATGAGGTCCATGAGGTCCATGAGGTCCATGAGGTCTATGAGGTCCATGAGGTCCATGAGGTCCATGAGGTCCATGAGGTCCATGAGATCCATGAGGTCCATGAGGTCCATGAGGTCCATGAGGTCCATGAGGTCCATGAGGTCCATGAGATCCATGAGATCCACGAGGTCCATGAAGTCCATGAAGTCCATGAGATCCATGAGATCCATGAGATCCATGAGATCCATGAGATCCATGAAGTCCATGAGATCCATGAGGTCCATGAAGTCCATGAAGTCCATGAGATCTGGTCTTAAGCTAAGTCTGTGTTGAATCTCATCCTCCACTGAAGTTCAGACTCATATGTACGAAGAATTGCATTGATTTCCTACTAAAAATGTTAATTTGAACCCAAATGATGCACAAAAAAATTCATGTGTAAGAATCTGTTCTTGACACGAATTCAAACCCTTTTCCTTGTTCATCAAAATCAACAAAGAATTCAGGCGGGTTCATCCCTTTCCATGCTTTCAAGATGTCATCATGTTCAAATGAAGAAAGACTTAAGTTTCTCCATTTCTGTGATCATGAAAAAACAAAAACAAATGAAAACATGAATTCAAACTAACAGTTTATGTTGGCTGGTTTTTGGGTTTTTTTATATTCTTATTATATTCTTATTATATTCTTATTATACTCTTATTACATTCTTATTATATTCTTATTATATTCTTATTATATTCTTATTATATTCTTATTATATTCTTATTACATTCTTATTATATTCTTATTACATTCTTATTATATTCTTATTACATTCTTATTATATTCTTATTATATTCTTATTATATTCTTATTACATTCTTATTATATTCTTATTACATTCTTATTATATTCTTATTATATTCTTATTATATTCTTATTATATTCTTATTACATTCTTATTATATTCTTATTATATTCTTATTATATTCTTATTATATTCTTATTATATTCTTATTATATTCTTATTATATTCTTATTACATTCTTATTACATTCTTATTACATTCTTATTACATTCTTATTACATTCTTATTATATTCTTATTATATTCTTATTATATTCTTATTACATTCTTATTATATTCTTATTATATTCCTGAGATCATTTCAAGGTCATTTACAAATGGTCATCATGTGATGTTGTATTAATACAAGTGTTTTAAGGATGTTTCCTCGATCACGTGATCATGAGGAAAACCAGCATTTGTTGCTTTCATTGAAGCTGCAGCTTAACTATGATGGAAGTGACGTCATGTTTGTGACTCTAGAGAAGAACCTGAAGTGACGTCATGTTTGTGACTCTAGAGAAGAACCTGAAGTGACATCATGTTTGTGACTCTAGAGAAGAACCTGAAGTGACGTCATGTTTGTGACTCTAGAGAAGAACCTGAAGTGACGTCATGTTTGTGACTCTAGAGAAGAACCTGAAGTGACTTCATGTTTGTGACTCTAGAGAAGAACCTGAAGTGACATCATGTTTGTGACTCTAGAGAAGAACCTGAAGTGACATCATGTTTGTGACTCTAGAGAAGAACCTGAAGTGACTTCATGTTTGTGACTCTAGAGAAGAACCTGAAGTGACGTCATGTTTGTGACTCTAGAGAAGAACCTGAAGTGACATCATGTTTGTGACTCTAGAGAAGAACCTGAAGTGACATCATGTTTGTGACTCTAGAGAAGAACCTGAAGTGACTTCATGTTTGTGACTCTAGAGAAGAACCTGAAGTGACATCATGTTTGTGACTCTAGAGAAGAACCTGAAGTGACGTCATGTTTGTGACTCTAGAGAAGAACCTGAAGTGACTTCATGTTTGTGACTCTAGAGAAGAACCTGAAGTGACGTCATGTTTGTGACTCTAGAGAAGAACCTGAAGTGACTTCATGTTTGTGACTCTAGAGAAGAACCTGAAGTGACGTCATGTTTGTGACTCTAGAGAAGAACCTGAAGTGACGTCATGTTTGTGACTCTAGAGAAGAACCTGAAGTGACATCATGTTTGTGACTCTAGAGAAGAACCTGAAGTGACATCATGTTTGTGACTCTAGAGAAGAACCTGAAGTGACTTCATGTTTGTGACTCTAGAGAAGAACCTGAAGTGACTTCATGTTTGTGACTCTAGAGAAGAACCTGAAGTGACGTCATGTTTGTGACTCTAGAGAAGAACCTGAAGTGACGTCATGTTTGTGACTCTAGAGAAGAACCTGAAGTGACGTCATGTTTGTGACTCTAGAGAAGAACCTGAAGTGACATCATGTTTGTGACTCTAGAGAAGAACCTGAAGTGACTTCATGTTTGTGACTCTAGAGAAGAACCTGAAGTGACATCATGTTTGTGACTCTAGAGAAGAACCTGAAGTGACTTCATGTTTGTGACTCTAGAGAAGAACCTGAAGTGACATCATGTTTGTGACTCTAGAGAAGAACCTGAAGTGACTTCATGTTTGTGACTCTAGAGAAGAACCTGAAGTGACATCATGTTTGTGACTCTAGAGAAGAACCTGATGACTTCATGTTTGTGACTCTAGAGAAGAACCTGAAGTGACTTCATGTTTGTGACTCTAGAGAAGAACCTGAAGTGACTTCATGTTTGTGACTCTAGAGAAGAACCTGAAGTGACATCATGTTTGTGACTCTAGAGAAGAACCTGAAGTGACTTCATGTTTGTGACTCTAGAGAAGAACCTGAAGTGACTTCATGTTTGTGACTCTAGAGAAGAACCTGAAGTGACGTCATGTTTGTGACTCTAGAGAAGAACCTGAAGTGACGTCATGTTTGTGACTCTAGAGAAGAACCTGAAGTGACGTCATGTTTGTGACTCTAGAGAAGAACCTGAAGTGACTTCATGTTTGTGACTCTAGAGAAGAACCTGAAGTGACTTCATGTTTGTGACTCTAGAGAAGAACCTGAAGTGACGTCATGTTTGTGACTCTAGAGAAGAACCTGAAGTGACATCATGTTTGTGACTCTAGAGAAGAACCTGAAGTGACTTCATGTTTGTGACTCTAGAGAAGAACCTGAAGTGACATCATGTTTGTGACTCTAGAGAAGAACCTGAAGTGACTTCATGTTTGTGACTCTAGAGAAGAACCTGAAGTGACGTCATGTTTGTGACTCTAGAGAAGAACCTGAAGTGACTTCATGTTTGTGACTCTAGAGAAGAACCTGAAGTGACATCATGTTTGTGACTCTAGAGAAGAACCTGAAGTGACGTCATGTTTGTGACTCTAGAGAAGAACCTGAAGTGACATCATGTTTGTGACTCTAAGAAGAACCTGAACTGACTGTTGTGACCTAAAAGAAGAAGTGACGTCATGTTTGTGACTCTAGAGAAGAACCTGAAGTGACATCATGTTTGTGACTCTAGAGAAGAACCTGAAGTGACGTCATGTTTGTGACTCTAGAGAAGAACCTGAAGTGACATCATGTTTGTGACTCTAGAGAAGAACCTGAAGTGACTTCATGTTTGTGACTCTAGAGAAGAACCTGAAGTGACTTCATGTTTGTGACTCTAGAGAAGAACCTGAAGTGACTTCATGTTTGTGACTCTAGAGAAGAACCTGAAAGTGACATCATGTTTGTGACTCTAGAGAAGAACCTGAAGTGACGTCATGTTTGTGACTCTAGAGAAAGAACCTGAAGTGACGTCATGTTTGTGACTCTAGAGAAGAACCTGAAGTGACGTCATGTTTGTGACTCTAGAGAAGAACCTGAAGTGACATCATGTTTGTGACTCTAGAGAAGAACCTGAAGTGACCATTTGACTCTAGAGAACCTGAAGAAGGACGTCATGTTTGTGACTCTAGAGAAGAACCTGAAGTGACGTCATGTTTGTGACTCTAGAGAAGAACCTGAAGTGACGTCATGTTTGTGACTCTAGAGAAGAACCTGAAGTGACGTCATGTTTGTGACTCTAGAGAAGAACCTGAAGTGACGTCATGTTTGTGACTCTAGAGAAGAACCTGAAGTGACGTCATGTTTGTGACTCTAGAGAAGAACCTGAAGTGACTCATGTTTGTGACTCTAGAGAAGAACCTGAAGTGACATCATGTTTGTGACTCTAGAGAAGAACCTGAAGTGACGTCATGTTTGTGACTCTAGAGAAGAACCTGAAGTGACTTCATGTTTGTGACTCTAGAGAAGAACCTGAAGTGACGTCATGTTTGTGACTCTAGAGAAGAACCTGAAGTGACATCATGTTTGTGACTCTAGAGAAGAACCTGAAGTGACTTCATGTTTGTGACTCTAGAGAAGAACCTGAAGTGACTTCATGTTTGTGACTCTAGAGAAGAACCTGAAGTGACTTCATGTTTGTGACTCTAGAGAAGAACCTGAAGTGGACTTCATGTTTGTGACTCTAGAGAAGAACCTGAAGTGACATCATGTTTGTGACTCTAGAGAAGAACCTGAAGTGACGTCATGTTTGTGACTCTAGAGAAGAACCTGAAGTGACTTCATGTTTGTGACTCTAGAGAAGAACCTGAAGTGACTTCATGTTTGTGACTCTAGAGAAGAACCTGAAGTGACTCATGTTTGTGACTCTAGGAGAACCAGGGGGGGTTATTTTTTTGACTCTAGAGAAGAACCTGAAGTGACATCATGTTTGTGACTCTAGAGAAGAACCTGACAGTGACAGTCATGTTTGTGACTCTAGAGAAGAACCTGAAGTGACATCATGTTTGTGACTCTAGAGAAGAACCTGAAGTGACGTCATGTTTGTGACTCTAGAGAAGAACCTGAAGTGACTTCATGTTTGTGACTCTAGAGAAGAACCTGAAGTGACATCATGTTTGTGACTCTAGAGAAGAACCTGAAGTGACATCATGTTTGTGACTCTAGAGAAGAACCTGAAGTGACATCATGTTTGTGACTCTAGAGAAGAACCTGAAGTGACATCATGTTTGTGACTCTAGAGAAGAACCTGAAGTGACATCATGTTTGTGACTCTAGAGAAGAACCTGAAGTGACTTCATGTTTGTGACTCTAGAGAAGAACCTGAAGTGACATCATGTTTGTGACTCTAGAGAAGAACCTGAAGTGACTTCATGTTTGTGACTCTAGAGAAGAACCTGAAGTGACATCATGTTTGTGACTCTAGAGAAGAACCTGAAGTGACATCATGTTTGTGACTCTAGAGAAGAACCTGAAGTGACATCATGTTTGTGACTCTAGAGAAGAACCTGAAGTGACATCATGTTTGTGACTCTAGAGAAGAACCTGAAGTGACATCATGTTTGTGACTCTAGAGAAGAACCTGAAGTGACTTCATGTTTGTGACTCTAGAGAAGAACCTGAAGTGACATCATGTTTGTGACTCTAGAGAAGAACCTGAAGTGACTTCATGTTTGTGACTCTAGAGAAGAACCTGAAGTGACTTCATGTTTGTGACTCTAGAGAAGAACCTGAAGTGACATCATGTTTGTGACTCTAGAGAAGAACCTGAAGTGACTTCATGTTTGTGACTCTAGAGAAGAACCTGAAGCGTTTTTCTGAATTGTGTAAAATGACTGTCGCATGTTTTGCTCTTTTTATTCTCGATTCATATGAACTTTGCCGTGCGTTCAGTGGAAGAGGCGGGAGTTCTGATTGGCTGCTGTGCATGTCAATCAAATTGTCAACCAATCGGCGCAATAATCATCCGTCTATTTTCTTATATCATAATTTATTAAATCACGCAAGAGCTTCGACGTATTGCCCACCCCTGCTGTAGTGTAACGGCGGAGTAATACTGTGGGGTAACTGTGGAGTAATACTGAAGAGGAACTCTGGAGTAATACTGTAGAGGAACTGTGGAGTAATACTGTGGGGTAATACTGTGGAGTAATTCTGTGGTGTAATACTGTGGTGTAATACTGTGGAGTAATACTGTAGAGGAACTCTGGAGTAATACTGTAGAGTAACTGTGGAGTAATACTGTGGGGTAATACTGTGGAGTAATTCTGTGGTGTAATACTGTGGTGTAATACTGTAGAGTAACTGGAGTAATACTGTGTTGTAATACTGTGGAGTGAATGTGAAGCAACTGTGGAGTAATACTGTGGAGTAACTGTTGAGTAATACTGTGGAGTAACTGTTGACTAATACTGTGGAGTAATACTGTGGGGTAACTGTGGAGTAATACTGTAGAGGAACTGTGGAGTAATACTGTAGAGTAACTGTGGAGTAATACTGTGGGGTAATACTGTGGAGTAATTCTGTGGTGTAATACTGTGGTGTAATACTGTGGAGTAATACTGTAGAGGAACTCTGGAGTAATACTGTAGAGTAACTGTGGAGTAATACTGTGGGGTAATACTGTGGAGTAATTCTGTGGTGTAATACTGTGGTGTAATACTGTAGAGTAACTGGAGTAATACTGTGTTGTAATACTGTGGAGTGAATGTGAAGCAACTGTGGAGTAATACTGTGGAGTAACTGTTGAGTAATACTGTGGAGTAACTGTTGACTAATACTGTGGAGTAATTGTTGAGTAATACTGTGGAGTAATACTGTGGAGTAATACTGTGGCGTGAATGTGAAGCAACTGTGGAGTAATACTGTGGAGTAACTGTTGAGTAATACTGTGGAGTAACTGTGGAGTAATACTGTAGAGTAATACTTCAGAGGAACTGTGGAGTAACTGTTGACTAATACTGTGGAGTAACTGTTGAGTAATTCTGTGGAGTAATACTGTGGATTAACTGTTGAGGAACACTGTGGAGTAATACTGTGGAGTAATACTGTGGAGTAACTGTGGAGTAATACTGTGGATTAACTGTTGAGGAACACTGTGGAGTAATACTGTGGAGTAATTCTGTGGTGTAATACTGTGGTGTAATACTGTAGAGTAACTGGAGTAATACTGTGGAGTAATACTGTGTTGTAATACTTCGGAGTGAATGTGGAGCAACTGTGGAGTAACTGTTGACTAATACTGTGGAGTAATACTGTGGAGTAACTGTTGAGTCATACTGTGGAGTAATACTGTGTTGTAATACTGTGGTGTGAATTTGGAGCAACTGTGGAGTAATACTGTGGAGTAACTGTTGAGTAATACTGTGGAGTAACTGTTGACTAATACTGTGGAGTAATACTGTGGAGTAACTGTTGAGTCATACTGTGGAGTAATACTGTGTTGTAATACTGTGGCGTGAATGTGGAGCAACTGTGGAGTAATACTGTGGAGTAACTGTTGAGTAATACTGTGGAGTAACTGTGGAGTAATACTGTGGAGTAACTGTTGAGTAACACTGTGGAGTAAATGTGGAGTAATACTGTGGGGTAATACTGTGGACTAACTGTGGAGTAATACTGTGGAGTAATACTGTGGAGTAACTGTTGAGTAACACTGTGGAGTAAATGTGGAGTAATACTGTGGAGTAATACTGTGGAGTAACTGTGGAGTAATACTGTGGAGTAATTCTGTGGTGTAATACTGTGGTGTAATACTGTAGAGTAACTGGAGTAATACTGTGTCGTAATACTTTGGAGTGAATGTGGAGCAACTGTGGAGTAATACTGTGGAGTAACTGTTGACTAATACTGTGGAGTAATACTGTGGAGTAACTGTTGAGTCATACTGTGGAGTAATACTGTGTTGTAATACTGTGGCGTGAATGTGGAGCAACTGTGGAGTAATACTGTGGAGTAACTGTGGAGTAATACTGTGGAGTAACTGTGGAGTAATACTGTAGAGTAATACTTCAGAGGAACTGTGGAGTAACTGTTGACTAATACTGTGGAGTAACTGTTGAGTAATTCTGTGGAGTAATACTGTGGAGTAACTGTTGAGTAATATTGACTGTAAAGTTGACCTTGAAGACACAACATTAACACCTGATACTTCATGAAGTGTTGATGAAACACACAGCATTATGTGTTACATGATGACACGTCACATCCTGGTGTGAACACACATGACATTTGTTCCTGATGTTTGTTCCTGATCCTGATGTGTGTTCCTGATCCTGATGTTTGTTCCTGATCCTGATGTTTGTTCCTGTTCCTGATGTTTGTTCCTGATCCTGATGTTTGTTCCTGATCCTGATGTTTGTTCCTGATCCTGATGTTTGTTCCTGATCCTGATGTTTGTTCCTGATCCTGATGTTTGTTCCTGATCTTTCCTGATGTTTGTTCCTGATCCTGATGTTTGTTCCTGATCCTGATGTTTGTTCCTGATGTTTGTTCCTGATCCTGATGTTTGTTCCTGATCCTGATGTTTGTTCCTGATCCTGATGTTTGTTCCTGATCCTGATGTTTGTTCCTGATCCTGATGTTTGTTCCTGATCCTGATGTTTGTTCCTGATGTTTGTTCCTGATCCTGATGTTTGTTCCTGATCCGACTCGGTTCCACTGCAGATGTAAACACTGTCCTGAAGAATCACTCGTGCACTTGACACGCCTCTGACCTCTGACCTCGT
Organism: Callionymus lyra; assembly: GCA_016630915.1. Taxonomy (NCBI): domain Eukaryota; kingdom Metazoa; phylum Chordata; class Actinopteri; order Syngnathiformes; family Callionymidae; genus Callionymus; species Callionymus lyra. The sequence continues at coordinate 72,422 of JACEEU010000739.1, forward strand.
CCAGTGATGTCACTGGTGTTGATCTCGTGAGCAGGAAGTCTCGCTGACAACTGTTTTACTACACAAATATTCTGTGAAACATTTACACAAAAGTAACACAACATTGTTAAAGGAGGTAGAAGTAAATATTCTTCAGTCTTGACAAATACTTTTACACATAAATACCTATAAATAAATGATATAAAAGCACTTACATGCATATCCTTTTTGTAAATAAACACAATAGAACATGAACATATACAAGAACATAATGTATACACATAAATACTGCAGTATTAATATTATCCTGTACAACACTATTTTCTTTCTAGATGCATCTCCTCGTCCTCAGTTCTTTTATTGACTAGTGTTCTGTAGTTCTTTGTTCAAACAGTACTTTGACCTTCTGTCCATCAAGGTTACCCTGAAAATACTCCACATAGTCTCCTCCTCGTGGGACACTTCCTGTGTGCGGCAGACACAGGAAGGACACACAAACTCAACACACAAACTCAACACACTTGCACCTCCTGCTTGTGTGTTGGTGACACAACATCAGGCGAGTCATGCTTCATTTGACGCGAACACAAGAGGTCAACGGAAGCTCAGCAGGGGTCACTGTCCAGACAATACACTCACACACACACAACACACACACGGATACACACACACACACACACACACACACGCACAACACACACACGGACACACACAGACAGTCACACACACACACGCACAACACACACACGGACACACACACAGACACTCACACACGCACAACACACACACACAGACACACACACACACACATGCACAACACACACACACACACGGACACACACACAGACACTCACACACGCACAACACACACACACACACACGGACACACACACAGACACTCACACACGCACAACACACACACGGACACACACACAGACACTCACACACGCACAACACACACACACACACACGGACACACACACAGACACTCACACACGCACAACACACACACGGACACACACACAGACACTCACACACGCACAACACACACACGGACACACACAGACACTCACACACACACACGCACAACACACACACACACACAGACACTCACACACTCACACACACACAACACACACACGGATACACACACACAGACACTCACACACACACACACACGGACACACTCACAGACACTCACACACTCACAGACACTCACACACACACACGCACAACACACACACACACACGCACAACACACACACGGACACACACACGCACAACACACACACACTCACACACACAGACACTCACACACACACACGCACAACACACACACGGACACACTCACAGACACTCACACACACACACGCACAACACACACACACACAGACACTCACACACACACACGCACAACACACACACACGGACACACTCACAGACACTCACACACTCGCACACACAGAACACACACGGACAAACACACAGACACTCACACACACACACAATGACACGATTGTAGCAACACGACACACTCTGGTGTGTCAGGAGATCATGTTGTGGATTCATGTGGAGGCAGCGGTTGACGGTTCAATTCCTGCTGCTGGTGCTGAAGAGTCGAGTCACTGTGAACCTTCTTCAGTGTCACTGCAGGATCAACTGTATCCTCTCGTCCTCAGTCACCGCCGTAATAACATCTAGATCTATGAAGTGCACAACTGTCTGTATCCTCTCGTCCTCAGTCACCGCCGTAATAACATCTAGATCTATGAAGTGCACAACTGTCTGTATCCTCTCGTCCTCAGTCACCGCCGTAATAACATCTAGATCTATGAAGTGCACAACTGTCTGTATCCTCTCGTCCTCAGTCACCGCCGTAATAACATCTAGATCTATGAAGTGCACAACTGTCTGTATCCTCTCGTCCTCAGTCACCGCCGTAATAACATCTAGATCTATGAAGTGCACAACTGTCTGTATCCTCTCGTCCTCAGTCACCACCGTAATAACATCTAGATCTATGAAGTGCACAACTGTCTGTATCCTCTCGTCCTCAGTCACCACCGTAATAACATCTAGATCTATGAAGTGCACAACTGTCTGTATCCTCTCGTCCTCAGTCACCGCCGTAATAACATCTAGATCTATGAAGTGCACAACTGTCTGTATCCTCTCGTCCTCAGTCACCACCGTAATAACATCTAGATCTATGAAGTGCACAACTGTCTGTATCCTCTCGTCCTCAGTCACTTCTCCTCACAAACGTCCATGAGTGTTGAAGTGCATCAGGATCTACTTGTTTATCTCCGTCACACTGAGGCGATAATAAAAATACAGACATTGTAATTCTGGTCTTGTTCAGGTTGTTTATGTCAAAGGTCACATAGAGGTCATGGAGGGGTCATGGCAGTGGCGCAGTAAGAGTGAACTTTGCATGATGATCCTGGGCTGGAGTAACGAGCGTCGCATGCAAAGATATTTGTTTTCACCGCGAGTCTCTGTGTGCGACTGAAGATGATTGACAGTGTTGACACACACACACACCCTCCTGTCTCACAACTACACATGACCTTGTGTGTAACGAGAGCAACAACCACACTAAATCCAGAACTACACACGTCTGACGGTCGACTGTTTTTTTTTTCACACAATTACTGTGTGACACTAACACACAATTACTGACGGTGACACTAACACACAATTACTGACGGTGACACTAACGCACAATTACTGACGGTGACACTAACACACAATTACTGACGGTGACACTAACACAATTACTGACGGTGACACTAACACACAATTACTGACGGTGACACTAACACACAATTACTGACGGTGACACTAACACACAATTACTGACGGTGACACTAACACACAATTACTGACGTTGACACTAACACACAATTACTGTGTGACACTAACACACAATTACTGTGTGACACTAACACACAATTACTGTGTGACACTAACACACAATTACTGTGTGACACTAACACACAATTACTGACGTTGACACTAACAAACAATTACTGACGGTGACACTAAACACACACACTAACATTAACTGTGTGACACTAACACACAATTACTGACGTTGACACTAACAAACAATTACTGACGGTGACACTAACACACAATTACTGACGTTGACACTAACAATTACTGTGTGACACTAACACACAATTACTGACGGTGACACTAACACACAATTACTGTGTGACACTAACACACAATTACTGACGTTGACACTAACAATTATTGTGTGACACTAACACACAATTACTGACGGTGACACTAACACACAATTACTGACGGTGACACTAACACACAATTACTGTGTGACACTAACACACAATTACTGACATTGACACTAACACACAATTACTGACGGTGACACTAACACACAATTACTGACGGTGACACTAACACACAATTACTGACGGTGACACTAACACACAATTACTGACGGTGACACTAACACACAATTACTGACGGTGACACTAACACACAATTACTGACGGTGACACTGACACACAATTACTGACGGTGACACTAACACACAATACCCACACTGACACACAATTACTGACGGTGACACTGACACACAATTACTGACGGTGACACTGACACACAATTACTGTGTGACACTAACACACAATTACTGATGGTCTCACACACACACACACACAGGAAGTACACAGGCAGGCGCAGGAAGTACACATGCAGGCACAGGAAGTACACAGGCAGGCACAGGAAGTACACAGGCAGGCACAGGAAGTACACAGGCAGGGACAGGAAGTACACAGGCAGGGACAGGAAGTACACAGGCAGGCACAGGAAGTACACAGGTGGGGACAGGAAGTACACAGGCAGGGACAGGAAGTACACAGGCAGGGACAGGAAGTACACAGGCGGGGACAGGAAGTACACAGGCAGGGACAGGAAGTACACAGGCGGGGACAGGAAGTACACAGGCGGGGACAGGAAGTACACAGGCAGGGACAGGAAGTACACAGGCAGGCATAGGAAGTACACAGGCAGGGACAGGAAGTACACAGGCAGGGACAGGAAGTTGTTTCAGGACAGTGATTACAGTCTTACTGTGATGATCCAACATCCAATCATGTGCTTCTACATCGTCACATGATCGTCTGTGCGTCACATGATTTAGATTCATGAAGAGTTAGAATATTATATTTTATATGTATTTTATATATATATATATATATAAATATATATATATATATATATAATATTAACTGTTATTAAATAATTAAAGACCTTTGGATGTAGAAATGATTAAGTCCATAAATATTTCAATAAAGTTTGAACATTTGTGTTGATGACACTGATGTGAACATGTTGTGTTGTTGAAGGACACACACTGTGTTGTGAAGGACACACACTGTGTTGTTGAAGGACACACACTGTGAAGGACACACACTGTGTTGTGAAGGACACACACTGTGTTGTTGAAGGACACACACTGTGTTGTTGAAGGACACACACTGTGTTGTGAAGGACACACACTGTGTTGTGAAGGACACACACTGGTTAACGACACACTGGTTTGTGGGTCAGTGTAGGAGTCTGTTGTGTGTCTGCATGAATGACTGTCTCACCTCCTTTATCTCGTCTTCCTGACCCACAATGAAGACCAGGGGGAGGGGTCAGTGGGCGGGTCGTGGGGGGGGGCAGCAGGGGTCAGTGGGCGGGGGGGCAGCAGGGGTCAGTGGGCGGGGGGGCAGCAGGGGTCAGTGGGCGGGGGGGCAGCAGGGGTCAGTGGGCGGGGGGGGCAGCAGGGGTCAGCATTCATGAGCAGGATCTTCATGGACCTGCTGCTTCACTCTCAGAACTGAACATGTAGTTTGACCTTTGAGTCCTTAGATTGACCTCTGTCCTCAAAACATATATAGTGATGTACTGTGATAGTGTAGTAACAAGTATATATGTGTAGTATTGTCCAGTACTTGACTCTAGTGTTGTGATAGTGTAGTAACAAGTATATATGTGTAGTATTGTCCAGTACTTGACTCTAGTGTTGTGATAGTGTAGTAACAAGTATATATGTGTAGTATTGTCCAGTACTTGACTCTAGTGTTGTGATAGTGTAGTAACAAGTATATATGTGTAGTATTGTCCAGTACTCGACTCTGGTGTTGTGATAGTGTAGTAACAAGTATATATGTGTAGTATTGTCCAGTACTTGACTCTAGTGTTGTGATAGTGTAGTAACAAGTATATATGTGTAGTATTGTCCAGTACTTGACTCTAGTGTTGTGATAGTGTAGTAACAAGTATATATGTGTAGTATTGTCCAGTACTTGACTCTGGTGTTGTGATAGTGTAGTAACAAGTATATATGTGTAGTATTGTCCAGTACTTGACTCTAGTGTTGTGATAGTGTAGTAACAAGTATATATGTGTAGTATTGTCCAGTACTTGACTCTGGTGTTGTGATAGTGTAGTAACAAGTATATATGTGTAGTATTGTCCAGTACTTGACTCTAGTGTTGTGATAGTGTAGTAACAAGTATATATGTGTAGTATTGTCCAGTACTTGACTCTGGTGTTGTGATAGTGTAGTAACAAGTATATATGTGTAGTATTGTCCAGTACTTGACTCTGGTGTTGTGATAGTGTCATAACAAGTATATATGTGTAGTATTGTCCAGTACTTGACTCTGGTGTTGTGATAGTGTAGTAACAAGTATATATGTGTAGTATTGTCCAGTACTTGACTCTGGTGTTGTGATAGTGTCATAACAAGTATATATGTGTAGTATTGTCCAGTACTTGACTCTAGTGTTGTGATAGTGTAGTAACAAGTATATATGTGTAGTATTGTCCAGTACTTGACTCTAGTGTTGTGATAGTGTAGTAACAGGTATATATGTGTAGTATTGTCCAGTACTTGACTCTGGTGTTGTGATAGTGTCATAACAAGTATATATGTGTAGTATTGTCCAGTACTTGACTCTGGTGTTGTGATAGTGTAGTAACAAGTATATATGTGTAGTATTGTCCAGTACTTGACTCTGGTGTTGTGATAGTGTAGTAACAAGTTTATATGTGTAGTATTGTCTAGTACTTGACTCTGGTGTTGTGATAGTGTAGTAACAAGTATATATGTGTAGTATTGTCCAGTACTTGACTCTGGTGTTGTGATAGTGTAGTAACAAGTATATATGTGTAGTATTGTCCAGTACTTGACTCTGGTGTTGTGATAGTGTAGTAACAAGTATATATGTGTAGTATTGTCCAGTACTTGACTCTGGTGTTGTGATAGTGTAGTAACAAGTATATATGTGTAGTATTGTCCAGTACTTGACTCTGGTGTTGTGATAGTGTAGTAACAAGTATATATGTGTAGTATTGTCCAGTACATGACTCTGGTGTTGTGATAGTGTAGTAACAAGTGTGTGTGTGTGTGTGTGTGTGTGTGTGTGTGTGTGTGTGTGTGTGTGTGTGTGTGTGTGTGTGTGTGTGTGTGTGTGTGTGTGTGTGTGTGTGTGTGTGTGTGTGTGGCTCTTTCTGTCGTTCCTGCTCTAATTGAAATGACAGCAGACACTAAATGGACTCACTTGACTGGAACAATGTTGTCTCTGTAGCATCAGCTCAGTACTGGAATGTTACACACACACACACCCACACACACACACACACACACACACACACACACACACACACACACACACACACACACACACACACACACACACTCACACACTCACACACCTACACTCACACACACACACACTCACACACCTACACTCACACACACACACACACCTACACTCACACACACCTACACACACACACACACACACAGACACACACACCTACACTCACACACACACCTACACACACACACCTACACTCACACACACACACACTCACACACCTACACTCACACACACACACACTCACACACTCACACACCTACACTCACACACACACACACACACACACACACACACACTCACACACACCTACACTCACACACACACACACCTACACACACACACACACCTACACGCACACACACACCTACACACACTCACACACGCACACCTAAACATACACTCTCACACACACACACTCGCACACACACACACACACACACACCTACACACACACTCGCACTAACACACACACACACACACACCTACACACACACACTCACACCTACACACACACACACACCTAAACACACTATTGTAACATTTTATTGTGTCTCTCACAACATGATGTTATAATGTGTGTGTGTTGTTTACACTGTTGTTACACTTTATTGTGTGTCTCCTGTACTTCATACTAAACTCTGCAGACACAGTTGTGTTGTTTGAACCATTGTTGTGTTGTCCTGGTGACACTTTAGCCTGGTTGTGATCACTTGACTCTCATGAAGTCGTTCTTCTCTGCAGTCGTTCTTCAGACTCTCTAACCTGAGGAAGCTGAGTTTGAGTGACAACCTGATCCAGAGACTTCCTGCTGATGTGGCTTCGTTCACTCAACTGGTGGAACTAGACCTGTCCAGGAATGGTATGTTCTTCTTCATCATCTTCATCATCTTCATCATCTTCATCATCTTCAT
>JACEEU010000739.1:82500-85000 GCA_016630915.1 Callionymus lyra
TGGTTCTATTGTCTTCTTCACATGATGGTTCTATTGTCTTCTTCACATGATGGTTCTACTGTCTTCTTCACATGATGGTTCTACTGTCTTCTTCACATGATGGTTCTACTGTCTTCACATGATGGTTCTACTGTCTTCTTCACATGATGGTTCTACTGTCTTCTTCACATGATGGTTCTACTGTCTTCACATGATGGTTCTACTGTCTTCACATGATGGTTCTACTGTCTTCTTCACATGATGGTTCTGCTGTCTTCTTCACATGATGGTTCTATTGTCTTCTTCACATGATGGTTCTACTGTCTTCTTCACATGATGGTTCTACTGTCTTCTTCACATGATGGTTCTATTGTCTTCTTCACATGATGGTTCTACTGTCTTCTTCACATGATGGTTCTACTGTCTTCTTCACATGATGGTTCTATTGTCTTCTTCACATGATGGTTCTACTGTCTTCGCATGATGGTTCTACTGTCTTCTTCACATGATGGTTCTGCTGTCTTCTTCACATGATGGTTCTATTGTCTTCTTCACATGATGGTTCTACTGTCTTCACATGATGGTTCTACTGTCTTCTTCACATGATGGTTCTGCTGTCTTCTTCACATGATGGTTCTATTGTCTTCTTCACATGATGGTTCTGCTGTCTTCTTCACATGATGGTTCTATTGTCTTCTTCACATGATGGTTCTACTGTCTTCACATGATGGTTCTACTGTCTTCTTCACATGATGGTTCTACTGTCTTCTTCACATGATGGTTCTATTGTCTTCTTCACATGATGGTTCTATTGTCTTCTTCACATGATGGTTCTACTGTCTTGTCTTCACATGATGGTTCTATTGTCTTCTTCACATGATGGTTCTATTGTCTTCTTCACATGATGGTTCTACTGTCTTCTACACATGATGGTTCTACTGTCTTCTTCACATGATGGTTCTACTGTCTTCTTCACATGATGGTTCTATTGTCTTCTTCACATGATGGTTCTACTGTCTTCTTCACATGATGGTTCTACTGTCTTCTTCACATGATGGTTCTATACTGTCTTCTTCACATGATGGTTCTACTGTCTTCTTCACATGATGGTTCTACTGTCTTCTTCACATGATGGTTCTACTGTCTTCTTCACATGATGGTTCTATTGTCTTCTTCACATGATGGTTCTATTGTCTTCTTCACATGATGGTTCTACTGTCTTCTTCACATGATGGTTCTATTGTCTTCTTCACATGATGGTTCTATTGTCTTCTTCACATGATGGTTCTACTGTCTTCTTCACATGATGGTTCTACTGTCTTCTTCACATGATGGTTCTACATGATGGTTCTCTTCTTCACATGATGGTTCTACTGTCTTCTTCACATGATGGTTCTACTGTCTTCTTCACATGATGGTTCTATTGTCTTCTTCACATGATGGTTCTACTGTCTTCGCAGGTTACCGGACGGCTTCACTCAACTGCGAGCTCTGGCTCACTTGGCTCTCAACGAGGTGTCGCTGCAGAGTCTTCCTCAAGACATGGGAAAGTGAGTGTGTGTGAATGTGTGTGTGTGTGAATGTGTGTGTGTGTGTGAGTGTGTGTTTGAGTGACTGATGAACTGATGAACTGATGAACTGATGATTGTCTCTCCTCTCTAGTCTGGACAACCTGGTGACGCTGGAGCTCCGAGAAAACCTGCTCAAGTCTCTTCCCTCGTGAGTGTCTCACTTGAATCTCTGTGGTCCACGAATGTTGTCCTTGAAGGCATCACCAATACTGTCCTTGAAGGCATCACCAATACTGTCCTTGAAGGCATCACCCATACTGTTGTTGAAGGCCACATAGTGGCTTGAAGGCATCACCAATACTGTCCTTGAAGGCATCACCCATACTGTTGTTGAAGGCATCACCAATACTGTCCTTGAAGGCATCACCAATAGTGTCCTTGAAGGCATCACCCATACTGTCCTTGAAGGCATCACACATACTGTCCTTGAAGGCATCACCAATACTGTCCTTGAAGGCATCACCAATACTGTCCTTGAAGGCATCACCAATAGTGTCCTTGAAGGCATCACCAATACTGTCCTTGAAGGCATCACACATACTGTCCTTGAGTCCTTGAAGGCATCACCAATACTGTCCTTGAAGGCATCACCAATACTGTCCTTGAAGGCATCACACATACTGTCCTTGAAGGCATCACACACACTGTCCTTGAAGGCATCACACATACTGTCATTGAAGGCATCACCAATACTGTCCTTGAAGGCATCACCCATACTGTCCTTGAAGGCATCACCAATACTGTCCTTGAAGGCATCACCAATAGTGTCCTTGAAGCCATCACCAATACTGTCCTTGAAGGCATCACACATACTGTCCTTGAAGGCATCACCAATACTGTCCTTGAAGGCATCACCCATACTGTCCTTGAAGGCATCACACATACTGTCCTTGAAGGCATCACCAATACTGTCCTTGAAGGCATCACCAATAGTGTCCTTGAAGGCATCA
>JACEEU010000739.1:90000-92500 GCA_016630915.1 Callionymus lyra
GTGAGAACCTGACGGAGCTGGTTCTGACGGAGAACCTGCTGCAGGTACGTGTCCGGCGCCCCCTGCTGTGACGAGGCGTGACTGACGTGCTCCACAGACGCTGCCTCGCTCGCTGGGGAAGCTGAAGAAACTGACCAACCTGAACGTGGACCGGAACCGTCTGGGCCGGATCCCTGCAGAGCTGGGAGGTTGTTCTGGTCTCAACGTGCTCTCGCTCAGAGACAACCGGCTCTCGCTGCTGCCGTCCGAGCTCGCCGACGCCACCGAGCTGCACGTGCTGGACGTGGCCGGGAACAGGTGAAGACACCTGACCTGACCTGACCTGACCTGACCTGACCTGACCTCTCTGTCCTCTACAGACTACAGAACCTGCCGTTCTCGCTCACCAACCTCAACCTCAAGGCCATGTGGTTGGCCGAGAACCAGTCTCAGCCGATGCTGAAGTTCCAGACGGAGGACGACGAGCGCAGCGGAGAGAAGGTTCTCACCTGTTACCTGCTGCCCCAGCAGCCCTCGCCCAGTCTGGGTGAGTCCCTGGACCAGGACGTGGTCGAGAAGATCCTTCATGACCATCACATGTGTCCTCAGAGAACCTGCTGCACAACAGTGTGGACGACAGCTGGACCGACAGCAACCTCAACAGAGTCTCCGTCATCCAGTTCCAGGAGGAGACCAAAGCTGAGGAGGACGAGGACGAAGACGAGGACGCGGCAGCCGAGCGCAGGGTGAGTGTGGAGGGAGGAGGACTCATGTCCTCGACTCGTGTCCTCGACTCGTGTCCTCGACTGTGTCCCGACTCAACCGTGTCCTCGACTCGTGTCCTGACTCTCGACTCGTGTCTCGACTACGTGTCCTCGACTCGTGTCCTCGACTCATGTCCTCGACTCGTGTCCTCGACTCGTGTCCTCGACTCGTGTCCTCGACTCGTGTCCTCGACTCGTGTCCTCGACTCATGTCCTCGACTCGTGTCCTCGACTCGTGTCCTCGACTCATGTCCTCGACTCGTCTCACGTCATGTCCTCGACTCGTGTCCTCGTCGACTCATGTCCTCGACTCGTGTCCTCCGTGTCCTCGACTCCGTGTCCTCGACTCATGTCCTCGACTCGTGTCCTCGACTCGTGTCCTCGACTCGTGTCCTCGACTCGTGTCCTCGACTCATGTCCTCGACCATGTCCGACTGTGTCCTCGACTACGACTCATGTCTCGACTCGTGTCCTCGACTTCGTGTCCTCGACTCGTGGCCTCGACTCGTGTCCTCGACTCGTGTCCTCGACTTGTGTCCTCGACTCGTGTCCTCGACTCGTGTCCTCGACTCATGTCCTCGACTCATGTCCCCGCTCGTGTCCTCGACTCGTGTCCTCGAACTCGTGTCCTCGTGTCCTCGTGTCCCGACTCATGTCCTCGACTCGTGTCCTCGACTCGTGTCCTCGACTCGTGTCCTCGACTCGTGTCCTCGACTCGTGTCCTCGACACTCGTGTCTCAACTCGTGTCCTCGACTCGTGTCTCGACTCGTGTCCTCGACTCGTGTCCTCGACTCGTGTCCTCGACGTGTCCTCGACTCACGACTCATGTCCTCGACTCGTGTCCTCGACTCGTGTCCTCGACTCGTGTCCTCGACTCGTGTCCTCGACTCGTGTCCTCGACTCGTGTCCTCGACTCGTGTCCTCGACTCGTGTCCTCGACTCGTGTCCTCGACTCGTGTCCTCGACTCGTGTCCTCGACTCGTGTCCTCGACTCACGACTCATGTCCTCGACTCGTGTCCTCGACTCGTGTCCTCGACTCGTGTCCTCGACTCGTGTCCTCGACTCACGACTCGTGTCCTCGATTCACGACTCGTGTCCTCGACTCATGTCCTCGACTCATGTCCTCGACTCGTGTCCTCGACTCGTGTCCTCGACTCGTGTCCTCGACTCGTGTCCTCAACTCGTTCCTCAACTCGTGTCCTCGACTCGTGTCCTCAACTCGTGTCCTCGACTCACGACTCATGTCCTCGACTCATGTCCTCGACTCGTGTCCTCGACTCGTGTCCTCGACTCGTGTCCTCGACTCGTGTCCTCGACTCGTGTCCTCAACTCGTTCCTCGACTCGTGTCCTCGACTCGTGTCCTCAACTCGTTCCTCAACTCGTGTCCTCGACTCGTGTCCTCAACTCGTGTCCTCGACTCGTGTCCTCGACTCGTGTCCTCGACTCACGACTCATGTCCTCGACTCATGTCCTCGACTCGTGTCCTCGACTCGTGTCCTCAACTCGTGTCCTCGACTCGTGTCCTCGACTCGTGTCCTCGACTCGTGTCCTCGACTCATGTCCTCGACTCGTGTCCTCAACTCGTGTCCTCGACTCGTGTCCTCGACTCGTGTCCTCGACTCACGACTCATGTCCTCGACTCATGTCCTCGACTCGTGTCCTCAACTCGTGTCCTCGACTCGTGTCCTCGACTCACGACTCATGTCCTCGACTCATGTCCTCGACTCGTGTCCTCGACTCGTGTCCTCGACTCG
>JACEEU010000739.1:102500-112500 GCA_016630915.1 Callionymus lyra
CTTCCTGTCCGCTCCTCCACTTCCCGTCCGCTCCTCCACTTCCCGTCCGCTCCTCCACTTCCCGTCCGCTCCTCCACTTCCCGTCCGCTCCTCCACTTCCCGTCCGCTCCTCCACTTCCCTCCGCTCCTCCGCTCCTCCACTTCCCGTCCGCTCCTCCACTTCCTGTCCGCTCCTCCACTTCCCGTCCGTCCGCTCCTCCACTTCCCTGTCCGCTCCTCCACTTCCTGTCCGCTCCCTCCACTTCCTGTCCGCTCCTCCACTTCCCGTCCGCTCCTCCACTTCCTGTCCGCTCCTCCACTTCCTGTCCGCTCCTCCACTTCCTGTCCGCTCCTCCACTTCCCGTCCGCTCCTCCACTTCCTGTCCGCTCCTTCACTTCCTGTCCGCTCCTCCACTTCCCGTCCCGTCCGCTCCTCCACTTCCTGTCCGCTCCTCCACTTCCTGTCCGCTCCTCCACTTCCCGTCCGCTCCTCCACTTCCCGTCCCGTCCGCTCCTCCACTTCCCGTCCGCTCCTCCACTTCCCGTCCGCTCCTCCACTTCCCGTCCGCTCCTCCACTTCCCTCTGTCCGCTCCTTCACTTCCTCCTCCGCTCCTCCACTTCCTGTCCGCTCCTCCACTTCCTGTCCGCTCCTCCACTTCCTGTCCGCTCCTCCACTTCCTTTATGCTTCCTCTTGTGTCCGTGTTGATCTTCAGTGAGTGACTGAGCTTCTTCATCATCTGCCTCAACAGTTTAGTGTTTATTATTTATTATAATTATTATGATCTTTATATGGAAGTTCATCAGAATATGTTAAAAAAAATAAATCTCTTTATATAAATAAATGTTAAATTAAACTAGTAAATCGAAAACAACACTTGTTCGTTCAATATTCTGACGCTTCCATCCCATTCGTGACGCCACTTGAAGCGTAGACGTTGATCAGACCTGATGTTGGAACTTAACATTCATCTTCTACTGGAAGTGTTGGACTCCCCCCCCATCACCTGCATGCACCTGTGAAGACCTGACACACCTGGACTCACTGTCGGGTCAAGGTCACTTTCACACGCGACTCCCTCTCCTCACCTGCAGCACACGCTGACCATCGTCCGGCAGACTGGAGGTCTGGGCATCAGCATCGCCGGAGGTAAAGGTTCCACGCCGTACAAGGGCGACGACGAGGTGAGCGGCAGCAGACGCCAGATGTTCTCCAGGCTGACGTTCTCCAGGCTGACGATCCTCTCGCTCCTTCAGGGCATCTTCATCTCCAGGGTGTCGGAGGAGGGTCCGGCCGCTCGTGCCGGGGTGAAGGTCGGGGACAAACTCCTGGAGGTGAATGGCGTGGACCTGGACAGGGCCGAGCACCAGGCGGCGGTGGAGGCGCTTCGCAGCTCCGGCGCCAGCGTGTCCATGAGCGTGCTGCGAGAACACATGGTGGAGCCGGAGAACGCCATCACCACCACGCCGCTGCGCCCCGAGGACGACTACTTCCCCCGCGAGCGGCGCTGCAGTGGACTGCCCTTCAACATGGAGCCGGGCCTGAGCGGACCTCAGCAGCGTCTCTCCACCTGCCTGATCCGCAATGACAAGGGTCTCGGCTTTAGCATCGCCGGAGGAAAAGGGTCCACGTCGTATCGCTCCGGAGACACGGTGGGTTTGATGAAGATACTGCAGGTCCTGGCGTAGCGTAGTGTAGTGTAGCGGTAGTGTAGTAAGTAAGTAAGTAATTTTTATTTGTATAGCGCTTTTCCAGACCAGGGTCACAAAGCGCTTAAACAGTCAAAACAATATTCTTTTTGAGCAGAGGCTCCACAATGGTTTAAATGCATTGGGAAAAACCCCTGTGGAAAGGGAGAGGTTCACCATATTGGTAACTCAGGGGCCAATTACATCAAATACTTTGATAAAAAGCCTACAAGGAAGGACGTCATCTGAGCAAGAGGAGGGTTTCATCTTGTTCACTAGTGATAAAATATCACCCAGAGATACAGCCGTGAAGGAAGACCAAGAGGAGGAGAGGGGCTCAGAGACAGTAGGGGTTTCAAACAAAAAAAGTAATGTAGCGTAGTGTAGCGTAGTGTAGCGTAGTGTAGCGTAGCATAGCGTAGCATAGTGGTAGTGTAGCGTAGTGTAGTGTACTGTACTGTAGCGTAGCGTACTGTAGTGTAGTGTACTGTAGTGCAGTGTAGTACTCTAGTTCTGTGCATCTAGATATATATATATATATATATATATATATGTATACAGTACTTTATCAAAAGTTTTAGGCAGGTGTGAAAAAAATGCTGTAAACTAAGAACGTTTTCAAAAATATAAATAATAATGTTTATTTTTATCAATTTACAAAAGTCAAAGTGAACAAAACAAAAATATAAATCAAATCAATATTTTCTTTCTACCTTTTGCCTTCAAACCAGCATCAGTTCTGATGTACATTTGCACACTTGTGTTTGTTCATGTTTAAGTAGATAAACAGACTGAACTTCATTTCTTTAAAGTTCACACGCGTGTGTTCGTCTTGTGTTGAAGATGAAACTCCGTCAGACGGTGCGTTCAAAGACCGTAGGAAGCTCATGTGTTGTGGTTGTTGACGACTTGACGACACTGGAGTAAACAGACTCTCGGAGCGAAGCAGCCGAGCGTCCATGTTGACTGAGGTCAGCGACACGAATAGACCAGGATCCTAGACCTGGATCACATGTCGGAGACACTCGCGCTGCAGAGACTCGAGGCTGAGGCGTCTTTTCCGAAGGTTCCTGCGTCAGGTTGTGTTCTTTGTTCAGAGTGACTTCCATTTGTTTTCAAACCGAAAAAAAAGTCCAAACATCAGCTTTAAAAGCTGCTGGACTCACTGTATCCTCTCGTCCTCAGTCATCATTCTTCATTTAGCTGCGGAGGACGCGACGACTGCTGCCATCTAGAAGCCGGAGGTTTAATTGCAACACAAACATGAACAAACGCTGGGATACATTCTTTTGAAAGTAAACCATAAAAAACTACGATACAAAAGAAATATGACTTGAATAAATGTGACTATTTATAGAATATTGTGAATGAGTCGCAACATGTATGATGTTTATGATGAACATCAACATGTAGTCACGTCGTTACTCTGGTTAGTTGCATGTCAGCCAGTGGCGCCACCTCCTGGTCACCAGTCATTATTTACAGTATTGTTCACCGTATTGTTCACAGTATTGTTTGCAGAATTGTTTACAACATTCTTTGAAGATTTGTTTGCAGTATTAATTACAGTATTGCTCACAGTATTTTTTACACTTTTGTTTGCAGTATTGTTCACAGTATTGTTCACAGTATTATTAACAGTATTCTTTACAATATTCTTTACAGTATTATTTGCAGTATTGTTCACAGTATTGTTTACAGTATTGTTCACAGTATTATTTACAGTCTCAACGTCTGTCTTCTCAGGGAATCTTCATTTCTCGTATCGCGGAGGGAGGAGCAGCTCATCGGGACAGTACACTGCATGTGGGCGACAGAGTCCTGTCTGTGAGTATTACAGCAGCACTACACAAGTATTACTGCAGCACTACACAAGTATTACTGCAGCACTACACAAGTATTACAGCAGCACTACACAAGTATTACTGCAGCACTACACAAGTATTACAGCAGCACTACACAAGTATATACTACACAAGTCTCTCTGTGAGTATTACTGCAGCACTACACAAGTCTCTCTGTGAGTATTACTGCAGCACTACACAAGTCTCTCTGTGAGTATTACTGCAGCACTACAGCAGCACTACACAAGTATTACTGCAGCACTACACAAGTATATCTGCTACACGAGTATTACTGCAGCACTACACAAGTATCACTGCTGCACACAAAGTATTACTGCAGCACTACACAAGTATCTCAGCACCACTACACGAAGTATTACTGCAGCACTACACAAGTCTCTCTGTGAGTATTACTGCAGCACTACACAAGTCTCTCTGAGTATTACTGCAGCACTACACAAGTCTCTCTGTGAGTATTACTGCAGCACTACACAAGTCTCTCTGTGAGTATTACTGCAGCACTACACCAGTATCTCTGCCTCAGAGTATTACTGCAGCACTACACAAGTATCTCTGTGAGTATTACTGCAGCACTACACAAGTATCTCTGCATAAAACCAGTATTACAGCAGCACTACACAAGTATATCTGTGAGTATTACTGCAGCACTACACAAGTATCTCTGCGAGTATTACTGCAGCACTACACAAGTATTCATCTGCACTAAAGTATTACTGCAGCACTACACAAGTATTCATCTCTAGCTGAGTATTACAGCAGCACTACACCAGTATCTCTGTGAGTATTACTGCAGCACTACACAAGTATTACACCTCTGTGAGTATTACTGCAGCACTACACAAGTATCTCTGTGAGTATTACTGCAGCACAACACAAGTATCTCTGTGAGTATTACTGCAGCACTACACAAGTATCTCTGTGAGTATTACTGCAGCACTACACAAGTATCACCTCTGTGAGTATTACTGCAGCACTACACCAGTATCTCTGTGAGTATTACTGCAGCACTACACAAGTATCTCTGTGAGTATTACTGCAGCACTACACCAGTACTCTGTGAGTATTACTACAGCAGCACTACACCAGTATCTCTGTGAGTATTACTGCAGCACAACACAAGTATCTCTGTGAGTATTACTGCAGCACTACACAAGTATCTCTGTGAGTATTACTGCAGCACTACACAAGTATCTCTGTGAGTATTACTGCAGCACTACACAAGTATATCTGTGAGTATTACAGCAGCACTACACAAGTATATACTACACAAGTCTCTCTGTGAGTATTACTGCAGCACTACACAAGTATTACTGCAGCACTACACAAGTATATACTACACAAGTCTCTCTGTGAGTATTACTGCAGCACTACACCAGTATCTCTGTGAGTATTACTGCAGCACTACACAAGTATCTCTGTGAGTATTACTGCAGCACTACACAAGTATATCTGTGAGTATTACTGCAGCACTACACCAGTATCTCTGTGAGTATTACTGCAGCACTACACAAGTATCTCTGTGAGCACCAAGTATTACTGCAGCACTACACAAGTATCTCTGTGAGTATTACTGCAGCACTACACAAGTCTCTCTGTGAGTATTACTGCAGCACTACACCAGTATCTCTGTGAGTATTACTGCAGCACTACACAAGTATCTCTGTGAGTATTACTGCAGCACTACACAAGTATCTCTGTGAGTATTACTGCAGCACTACACAAGTATCTCTGTGAGTATTACTGCAGCACTACACAAGTATCTCTGTGAGTATTACTGCAGCACTACACAAGTATCTCTGTGAGTATTACTGCAGCACTACACAAGTATCTCTGTGAGTATTACTGCAGCACAACACAAGTATCTCTGTGAGTATTACTGCAGCACTACACAAGTATCTCTGTGAGTATTACTGCAGCACTACACAAGTATCTCTGTGATTATTACTGCAGCACTACACCAGTATCTCTGTGAGTATTACTGCAGCACTACACAAGTATCTCTGTGAGTATTACTGCAGCACTACACAAGTATCTCTGTGAGTATTACTGCAGCACAACACAAGTATATCTGTGAGTATTACTGCAGCACAACACAAGTATCTCTGTGAGTATTACTGCAGCACTACACAAGTATCTCTGTGAGTATTACTGCAGCACTACACCAGTATCTCTGTGAGTATTACTGCAGCACAACACAAGTATCTCTGTGAGTATTAGTATGTGTTGATCACCCGTCAATCACGTGTCAATCACGTGTCAATCACGTGTCAATCACGTGTCAATCACGTGTCAATCACGTGTCAAGCTCACAGACAGACTAGTGTGAAACAAGTCAATTATACACTAAAATAAACAAACACAAAGAGCATCAAGAAGGTCGTCATGTCTAACATCACTTGAACTTCTTTGACTCGAGTTGATCTTCTGTGTCTCGTTGAACGTCTTCATCGTCTTCTTCTCTCACTTCTCTGCATCTTGACTGGAGGGTTCTGGTGCTGGCGCTGGACTGCTGGTAGGAGCCGGTACTGTCGGGTCAGTGCTGACCTCTGCATGAGACACTAACGGTCTCTGTGGACTCTTGCTCTTCTGAGGTCCACTTCAGCTTCTTCTTCACTTCCTGCTTCTTCAGCTGTCAGCACTCGTTCAGAACCGTCAGATGTTTCCGAGCTTCTCTCGTCTGCATGTGTTTCCTGCTCACTTGGGTCATGGTTCTGATGGTTCTGATGGTTCTGATGATTCTGATGGTCCTGGTGGTTCTGATGGTTCTGATGGTCCTGGTGGTTCTGACGGTTCTGATGGTTCTGATGGTCCTGGTGGTTCTGACGGTTCTGATGGTCCTGGTGGTTCTGATGGTTCTGGTGGTTCTGATGGTTCTGATGGTTCTGATGGTCCTGGTGGTTCTGATGGTTCTGATGATTCTGATGGTTCTGATGGTTCTGATGGTCCTGGTGGTTCTGATGGTCCTGGTGGTTCTCATGGTCCTGATGGTTCTAATGGTTCTGATGATTCTGATGATTCTGATGGTTCTGATGGTCCTGGTGGTTCTGATGGTTCTGATGGTTCTAATGGTTCTGATGGTCCTGGTGGTTCTCATGGTCCTGATGGTTCTAATGGTTCTGATGGTCCTAATGGTCCTGATGGTTCTAATGGTCCCGATGGTTCTAATGTTCCCGATGGTTCTAATGTTCTTGATGGTTCTAATGGTTCTTGTGGTTTTGATGGTTCTGATAGTTCTGATTGTTCAAATTGTTCTCGTGGTTTTGATGGTCCTGAAGGTTCCGATGGTCCTGATGGTCCTTATGGTTCTGATGGTTCTCGTGGTTTTCATGGTTCTGATGGTTCTAATGGTCCTCATGGTTCTGATGGTTCTGACGGTTCTAATGGTCTTGATGGTTCTAACGGTTCTCGTGGTTTTCATGGTTCTAAGTGTTCACGTGGTGTTCATGGTCCTGATGGTTCTGATGGTCCTCATGGTTCTAATGGTTCTCGTGGTTTTCATGGTCCTGATGGTTCTGATGGTCCTCATGGTTCTAATGGTTCTCGTGGTTTTCATGGTCCTGATGGTTCTGATGGTCCTCATGGTTCTAATGGTTCTCGTGGTTTTCATGGTTCTAATGGTCCTGATGGTTCTAATGGTTCTGATGGTTCTGATAATTGTGATGGTTCTAATGGTCCTGATGGTTCTAATTGTTCATGTGGTTTTCATGGTCCTGATGGTTCTGATGGTCCTCATGGTTCTAATGGTTCTCGTGGTACTTGTGGTTTTAATGGTCCTGATGGTTCTAATGGTCCTGAGGGTTCTGATAGTTGTGATGGTTCTAATGGTTCTCGTGGTCCTAATGGTTCTAATGGTTCTCGTGGTTTTGATGGTCCTGATGTTTCTGATGGTTCTAATGGTCCTGATTGTTCTAATGGTTTTGATGGTTCTAATGGTCCTGATGGTTCTGATAGTTGTGATGGTTCTAATGGTTCTCGTGGTCCTGATGGTTATAATGGTTCTCGTGGTCCTGATGTTTCTGATGGTTCTAATGGTCCTGATTGTTCTAATGGTTTTGATGGTCCTGATGGTTCTCGTGGTTTTGATGGTTCTAATGGTTCTCGTGGTTTTGATGGTTCTGATGGTTCTCGTGGTTTTGATGGTCCTGATGGTTCTAATGGTTCTCGTGGTTTTGATGGTTCTAATGGTTCTCGTGGTTTTGATGGTTCTGATGGTTCTAATGGTTCTCGTGGTTTTGATGGTTCTGATGGTTCTCGTGGTTTTGATGGTCCTGATGGTTCTAATGGTTCTCGTGGTTTTGATGGTTCTAATGGTCCTGATGGTTCTAATGGTTCTCGTGGTTTTGATGGTTCTGATGGTCCTGATGATCCTGATGGTTCTGATGGTCCTGATGGTCCTGATGGTTCTGATGGTTCTGATGGTTCTGATCCAGATCAATGGTGTAGACATGACCGAGGCCAGACATGACCAGGCAGTAGCGCTTCTTACCGGCACCTCCCCCACCATCGCCCTCCTGGTGGAGCGAGACCCGAACGCCTCCCCGGGCCGAGGCCGGGCCCACTCCCCTCCTCCACCAGAACCCTCTGACTCGCCTGACCAGGACGAGGACGGCTTGCAGGGGAACCACTTGGGCCGCATGGAGGACGAGTTCCCCATCGAGGTGAGTGTCTTGAGATCTTGTTGCTCGTGAAAGCTGCAGGTTCAACGCCGTCCTGCTCTGATGCTGCCCACGAGCAGGACTCCAGGACGAGTGGGCGGAGTCTGGACCAGGACTCCAGGAGAAGTGGGCGGAGTCTCGGAGACCAGGACACATGACAACATGGTCCAGACTCCTCCCATGTTGTGTTTTTGTACATGCTTAGCTTTAGCATGTTAGCTTCCTGAGCTAAGCTAAGGAAGTAGCTTCTTAACGCTAACAGTGTTTTGGGTTTTTCTTCCTTTTTTTTTTTTTTGTTTTTGTAGATAAATTTTTTTTCCTTTTAATTTTCCTTTTTTTTTCTTCTTATTTTTTTTTTTTTAACTCTAAAGTTGGATAAAGTTCATGTATTTTAAAGTATAAAGTTCATGTATTTTAACGTATAAAGTTCATGTATTTTAACGTATAATGTTAATGTATTCTAAAGTATAAACTTCAGGTATTCTAAAGTATAAAGTTCAGGTATTCTAAAGTATAAACTTCAGGTATTCTAAAGTATAAACTTCAGGTATTCTAAAGTATAAACTTCAGGTATTCTAAAGTATAAAGTTCAAGTATTCTAAAGTATAAAGTTCAAGTATTCTAAAGTATAAACTTCAGGTATTCTAAAAGGTATAAAGTTCAGGTATATATTCTAAAGTATAAAGTTCAAGTATTCTAAAGTATAAACTTCAGGTATTCTAAAGTATAAAGTTCAAGTATTCTAAAGTATAAACTTCAAGTATTCTAAATGTATAAATCTAAAGTATATCAAGTATAAATAACTCAAGTATTCTAAAGTATAAACTTCAGGTATTCTAAAGTATAAAGTTCAAGTATTCTAAAGTATAAAGTTCAAGTATAAAGTTCAAGTATTCTAAAGTATAAACTTCAAGTATTCTAAAGTATAAACTTCAGGTATTCTAAAGTATAAAGTTCAGGTATTCTAAAGTATAAACTTCAAGTATTCTAAAGTATAAAGTTCAAGTATTCTAAAGTATAAACTTAATTGTATTCTAAAGTATAAACTTCAGGTATTCTAAAGTATAAACTTCAGGTATTCTAAAGTATAAAGTTCAAGTATTCTAAAGTATAAACTTCAGGTATTCTAAAGTATAAACTTCAGGTATTCTAAAGTATAAACTTCAGGTATTCTAAAGTATAAACTTCAGGTATTCTAAAGTATAAACTTCACTTCAGGTATTCTAAAGTATAAGTATAAACTTCAAGTATTCTAAAGTATAAACTTCAAGTATTCTAAAGTATAAACTTCAGGTATTCTAAAGTATAAACTTCAGGTATTCTAAAGTATAAACTTCAAGTATTCTAAAGTATAAAGTTCAAGTATTCTAAAGTATAAACTTCAAGTATTCTAAAGTATAAAGTTCAAGTATTCTAAAGTATAAACTTCAGGTATTCTAAAGTATAAAGTTCAAGTATTCTAAAGTATAAAGTTCAAGTATTCTAAAGTATAAAGTTCAAGTATTCTAAAGTATAAAGTTCAAGTATTCTAAAGTATAAAGTTCAAGTATTCTAATGTATAAAGTTCAAGTATTCTAAAGTATAAACTTCAAGTATTCTAAAGTATAAAGTTCAAGTATTCTAAAGTATAAAGTTCAAGTATTCTAAAGTATAAACTTCAAGTATTCTAAAGTATAAACTTCAAGTATTCTAAAGTATAAAGTTCAAGTATTGTAAAGTATAAACTTCAAGTATTGTAAAGTATAAAGTTCAAGTATTGTAAAGTATAAAGTTCAAGTATTCTAAAGTATAAAGTTCAAGTATTCTAAAGTAT
>JACEEU010000739.1:117500-127930 GCA_016630915.1 Callionymus lyra
AAGCAGAGTAACACCAGTGATCTAAGCAGAGTAACACCACTGATCTAAGCAGAGTAACAACACTGATCTAAGCAGAGTAACAACACTGATCTAAGTAGAGTAACACCACTGATCTAAGTAGAGTAACACCACTGATCTAGGCAGAGTAACAACACTGATCTAAGCAGAGTAACAACACTGATCTAAGCAGAGTAACAACACTGATCTAAGCAGAGTAACAACACTGATCTAAGTAGAGTAACACCACTGATCTAAGTAGAGTAACACCACTGATCTAAGCAGAGTAACACCACAGATCTAAGTAGAGTAACACCACTGATCTAAGCAGAGTAACAACACTGATCTAAGCAGAGTAACACCACTGATCTAAGCAGAGTAACACCACAGATCTAAGCAGAGTAACAACACTGATCTAAGCAGAGTAACACCACAGATCTAAGCAGAGTAACACCACAGATCTAAGCAGAGTAACAACACTGATCTAAGCAGAGTAACAACACTGATCTAAGTAGAGTAACACCACTGATCTAAGCAGAGTAACAACACTGATCTAAGTAGAGTAACACCACTGATCTAAGTAGAGTAACACCACTGATCTAAGCAGAGTAACACCACAGATCTAAGCAGAGTAACAACACTGATCTAAGCAGAGTAACAACACTGATCTAAGTAGAGTAACACCACAGATCTAAGCAGAGTAACACCACTGATCTAAGCAGAGTAACAACACTGATCTAAGTAGAGTAACACCACTGATCTAAGCAGAGTAACACCACTGATCTTAGCAGAGTAACACCACAGATCTAAGCTGAGTAACACCACTGATCTAAGTAGAGTAACACCACTGATCTAAGCAGAGTAACACCACTGATCTAAGCAGAGTAACACCACAGATCTAAGCAGAGTAACACCACTGATCTAAGCAGAGTAACAACACTGATCTAAGTAGAGTAACACCACTGATCTAAGTAGAGTAACACCACTGATCTAAGCAGAGTAACACCACTGATCTAAGCAGAGTAACACCACTGATCTAAGTAGAGTAACACCACTGATCTAAGTAGAGTAACACCACTGATCTAAGCAGAGTAACACCACTGATCTAAGCAGAGTAACACCACTGATCTAAGCAGAGTAACACCACTGATCTAAGCAGAGTAACACCACTGATCTAAGCAGAGTAACACCACTGATCTAAGCAGAGTAACAACACTGATCTAAGCAGAGTAACACCACTGATCTAAGCAGAGTAACACCACAGATCTAAGCAGAGTAACACCACTGATCTAAGCCGAGTAACACCACTGATCTAAGCAGAGTAACACCACTGATCTAAGCAGAGTAACACCACTGATCTAAGCAGAGTAACACCACAGATCTAAGCAGAGTAACACCACTGATCTAAGCCGAGTAACACCACTGATCTAAACAGAGTAACACCACACTTCTAAGCAGAGTAACACCACTGATCTTAGCAGAGTAACACCACAGATCTAAGCTGAGTAACACCACTGATCTAAGCAGAGTAACACCACAGATCTAAGCAGAGTAACACCACTGATCTTAGCAGAGTAACACCACAGATCTAAGCAGAGTAACACCACTGATCTTAGCAGAGTAACACCACAGATCTAAGCAGAGTAACACCACTGATCTTAGCAGAGTAACACCACAGATCTAAGCAGAGTAACACCACTGATCTTAGCAGAGTAACACCACTGATCTTAGCAGAGTAACACCACTGATCTTAGCAGAGTAACACCACTGAGCTAAGCCACTGTGTCATGAAACAGTATCATATGAAGGTAATACTACGAAACCTTACTACAAAAGATCAAAGCAGAAATAAAAATATGTTGTTTGTTCAGACTCGTACAATAATAAGAACATGACTAATGCTAACTGCTACATGCTAACACGAGTCCTGATGTTCTGCTGGAGCTCGAGTGCACAACACACGCAGTCAGAAGAAGAACTTCCCATCAAGCCTCACATGACTTGATCAGTGCGATGTGCGAGCGAGCTAACATGCTGGACGTCTGCAGGAGTCGGAGATGGTGAGGGAGACGTCGCAGTGGGAGAAGGAGGAGATGGAGAAAGTGGTGAGTGTTGTGTCAAGTGCTTGATTGACAGGTCCTCCTGCATGACCCTGCAAGGTCCCGCCTCCTCGCATGTCTCTGCTCCAGTGTTAGACTTTAACGGTGTGGCTTCTACTCTCTCCTGGTGTTCCTTCTTCCTCTGCTTCATCCCTCCATCACTGCTGCATCTGTGTCTGGTGTCTTCCTGCCCCCACTTCCTGTCTCGCTGAAGGAGCGAATGCGTTTGGAGCGAGAAGAGGCCACTCGGCTGCTAGAAGAGGAGACTCAGGTGAGACACTGACACAGGTGAAGCTGCTGCTGGAGCCACGACTTCATCTGTGACCTTCTCCGCTCGCCAACTACTGTGGTGCCTTCGTGGTAGAAGTACTCCTATTAGTACTACCACCGATCTTAGCAGAGTAACACCACGGATCTTAGCCGAGTAACACAACAGATCTTAGCCGAGTAACACCACAGATCTAAGCAGAGTAACACCACAGATCTAAGCAGAGTAACACCACGGATCTTAGCAGAGTAACACAACAGATCTTAGCCGAGTAACACCACAGATCTAAGCAGAGTAACACCACAGATCTAAGCAGAGTAACACCACTGATCTTAGCCGAGTAACACCACAGATCTAAGCAGAGTAACACCACAGATCTAAGCAGAGTAACACCACTGATCTTAGCCGAGTAACACCACTGATCTAAGCAGAGTAACACCACAGATCTAAGCAGAGTAACACCACGGATCTTAGCAGAGTAACACAACAGATCTTAGCCGAGTAACACCACAGATCTAAGCAGAGTAACACCACAGATCTAAGCAGAGTAACACCACTGATCTTAGCAGAGTAACACCACTGATCTTATTAGAGTAACACCACGGATCTTAGCCGAGTAACACCACTAATCTTAGCCGAGTAACACCACAGATCCTAGCCGGGTAACACCACAGATCTTAGCAGAGTAACACCACAGATCTAAGTAGAGTAACACCACAGATCTAAGCAGAGTAACACCACTGATCTAAGTAGAGTAACACCACTGATCTAAGCAGAGTAACACCACTGATCTAAGCAGAGTAACACCACAGATCTAAGTAGAGTAACACCACAGATCTAAGCAGAGTAACACCACTGATCTAAGTAGAGTAACACCACAGCTCTAAGCAGAGTAACACCACTGATCTAAGTAGAGTAACACCACTGATCTAAGTAGAGTAACACCACTGATCTAAGTAGAGTAACACCACTGATCTAAACAGAGTAACACCACAGATCTAAGCAGAGTAACACCACTGATCTTAGCAGAGTAACACCACTGATCTTATTAGAGTAACACCACAGATCTTAGCCGAGTAACACCACTAATCTTAGCCGAGTAACACCACAGATCCTAGCCGGGTAACACCACAGATCTTAGCAGAGTAACACCACTGATCTAAGCAGAGTAACACCACAGATCTAAGCAGAGTAACACCACAGATCTAAGCAGAGTAACACCACAGATCTAAGTAGAGTAACACCACAGATCTAAGCAGAGTAACACCACAGATCTAAGCAGAGTAACACCACTGATCTAAGTAGAGTAACACCACTGATCTAAGTAGAGTAACACCACTGATCTAAGCTGAGTAACACCACTGATCTAAGCAGAGTAACACCACTGATCTAAGCTGAGTAACACCACTGATCTAAGCAGAGTAACACCACTGATCTAAGCAGAGTAACACCACTGATCTAAGCAGAGTAACACCACTGATCTAAGCAGAGTAACACCACTGATCTAAGCAGAGTAACACCACTGATCTAAGCAGAGTAACACCACTGATCTAAGCAGAGTAACACCACTGATCTAAGCAGAGTAACACCACTGATCTAAGCAGAGTAACACCACTGATCTAAGCAGAGTAACACCACTGATCTAAGCAGAGTAACACCACTGATCTAAGCAGAGTAACACCACTGATCTAAGCAGAGTAACACCACTGATCTAAGCAGAGTAGAGACACTAAGAGACTTGCAGTTGGACAAACAGAGTCAACTCTGTGAATGAATGAAATCAACGAGCCTACTTAAAGACTTGGCTCCTGAGTGGGTTTGAGTCGAAGGGTGATGGACTGACTTATTAATTATTTGAATCATGACATGATGTTTTCAGAGATGTTTCATGATGACTTCAATCCTCTTGAAAGACTTTCACCTCCTTCACGATGATTTGTCAACTATTGTTGTGAACTTGAGCGAGAAGGTGTTTAACTTCTGGTCTCCCTGCAGAACATCAGCTCTGCTCCACTCAAGCTGGACTACAAGACTCTGGCGGCTCTGCCCACCACTTCGCTGCAGAAGGTCAACAGGGTGAGTCTTCCCGTCAGACCGGAGGTGTGTGTAGATGTTGGCTATCTGGACCACGAAGTCTGGACGTCCAGAGAAGATGTGGATCAGCTTCTGAGAGCAGCTCTCAAGTGTGCGTCACTGCTGGTCTATCTTTGAAACAACCTTCACGGCTTAACAACGCCACGGAATTCCAGACGTTCAGGTCGTAGCAGAAGTGAAGCAGTTGCTCCTCCAGACATGACAGACCTGAACCTCAGCCTGAGATAAAGAGCTGAGAAGAAGAAGAAATGTTGTGGGCGAGGAAGAAAGAGAAGGAAGTTTGAAGACCGAGCAAGGACAAGTGGTGGTTCACGGGTCACTCAGTTAAGGGTTTGGGGGGAGGGGGCGCAGCTGCCCACCAGGACCCTCCCTGAGATATTTAAAACTCCAGTGAGTCAGAGCTTCAGTGGTCAGAGCTTCAGTGGTCAGAGCTTCAGTGGTCAGAGCTTCTCTTCGTCGTCGTGAGTATCAAACATTTTATTATTTGATTGATTTCTCTGAGAGCGACTCGTGTGACTCGAAGGTTCTGAAGAGGCTGTTGTGAGAAGGTCCAGTAGAAGTTGAGGTGTGTTGTTGAGAAGCTTCACTCAGATGTTCTGATGATGTCAGTCGTGAAGATATTCAGTTTATATTCATCAGCAATAACCCTGGTTCTCTGAAGAGGTCGTGTTGACGCGGCTGGACTTGTCAAGTTCTCAGAAGATCAGATGAAGCTTCAGTGAAGATGATTGTCTTGAGGGTCTCGTGCTGTGAGGAGCCTTCAGAAGATCTCAGCTCCTGGTGAGAACATCCTGGTGCGAGTGACTCTCAGTCTTCACCTGGTCTCAGGTCAGCGTTGTGTAGTCTTTTCAGTTTGTCACGTGAAACCAGTCATTTCTACTTTCTTTGATGCTCCTGAGTGAGTCACTGATCCGAGTCACTGTTGGTTACGTCTGCTGTGACTCGTTCAGTGAGTCAGGAGTGAGTCACCGTGATGTTCAGTGAGTCAGGAGTGGTCAGTGAGTCAGTGAAGTGAGTCACACGATTCAGTGAGTCAGGAGTGAGTCACACGAGTCAGTGAGTCAGGAGTGAGTCACACGAGTCGTGACTCGTTCAGTGAGTCAGGAGTGAGTCACACGAGTCAGTGAGTGAGTCACACGAGTCAGTGACTCGTCAGGAGTCAGGAGTGAGTCACACGAGTCAGTGAGTCAGGAGTGTAGTCAACGAAGTCAGGAGTGAGTCACACGAGTCAGTGAGTAGAGTCTGTTCAGTGAGTCAGGAGTGAGTCACACGAGTCAGTGAGTCAGGAGTGAGTCACACGAGTCAGTGAGTCAGGAGTGAGTCACACGAGTCAGTGAGTCAGGAGTGAGTCACACGAGTCAGTGAGTCAGGAGTAGAGTCCAGTCAGTCAGGAGTCAGGAGTGAGTCACACGAGTCAGTGAGTCAGGAGTGAGTCACACGAGTCAGTGAGTCAGGAGTGAGTCACACGAGTCAGTGAGTCAGGAGTGAGTCACACGAGTCAGTGAGTCAGGAGTGAGTCACACGAGTCAGTGAGTCAGGAGTGAGTCACACGAGTCAGTGAGTCAGGAGTGAGTCACACGAGTCAGCTGAGTCAGGGAGTGAGTCACACACCCGAGGGAGCTCAAGTGAGTCAGGTCAAGTGAGTCACACGAGTCAGTGAGTCAGGAGTAGTGAGTCGCGTGGGGGTCAGTGAGTCGGCAGGGAGTGATCGTCACCGCAACGAGTCAGTGAGTCAGGAGTGAGTCACACGAGTCAGTGAGTCAGGAGCCTTGAGTTCACTCGTAGAGTCCGGAGTACTCACGGAGTCGTGTCAGGAGCACGGTCAGTAGTCAGGACTGAGTCACACGAGCCGGTGAGTCATCATTGCCTCCAGCCGACTTCTTGCCGGACACTCTCCGCCCCTTTCGGTCCCTCAGGAGCCCTTGGCCCCCCCCCCGGCCCGCCACCGCCCCCCCCCCCCCTCCTTTGGGCGCCCAGCTGTCAGGGGGCGGAGCCTCCGCCGAGGACAGCGCTGGATCGTCCACGACCTTGAACTCTGCGCTGGTGTCGGAGGACGAGGAGGAAAGTCTAGTGGACTCTCAGCCCATCTGCTTCAAGGAAAACCCCTTCCTGGTGGCGAACCTCCGAGGAAAGGGTCTTCCTCCCGGGGAGCGGATCCTGTCGGGGCCCCCGGTGGGGTACGGGCGCCCGGGGCGACTGCAGCCCTGGTTGTTCAGCAAGGCAAGAGTGTTCGACGCATGAAGTGTTGAGACCTGATCGTGATCTGATGGACCAGAGACTTCATGGAGACACTAACGCTCTGATCCACCATCTTGACTCTCCACTCACTCTAGACCCCCCGCACAATGACCTTTGAACTCTAGAATCCAAGCACGCGAGTTTGAAGGTTCCGATCTCAGGCTGCGAGTCAGTGAGTCGCTAACACTTCCTGTGATGAAATTTTCCCCCCGGCGGGGCTTTGTTTTCTTCCCTCTTCCCCCCCCCCCCCCCCGGGTCCCCCTTTTCCCCTTTTTTTTTTTCCTTTTGTTTTTTTTTTGTTAGTCGCTAATGACTACCTGTGAGGTTTATTCTAATGAATACGTGAGGTTTATTATTGAATACGTGAGGTTTATTATTGAATACGTGAGGTTTATTATTGAATACGTGAGGTTTATTATTGAATACGTGAGGTTTATTATTGAATACGTGAGGTTTATTAATGAATACGTGAGGTTTATTATTGAATACGTGAGGTTTATTAATGAATACGTGAGGTTTATTAATGAATACGTGAGGTTTATAATGAATACGTGAGGTTTATTAATGAATACGTGAGGTTTATTATTGAATACGTGAGGTTTATTAATGAATACGTGAGGTTTATTATTACGTGAGGTTTATGAATACGTGAGGTTTATTAATGAATACGTGAGGTTTATTATTGAATACGTGAGGTTTATTAATGAATACGTGAGGTTTATTATTGAATACGTGAGGTTTATTATTGAATACGTGAGGTTTATTATTGAATACGTGAGGTTTATTATTGAATACGTGAGGTTTATTAATGAATACGTGAGGTTTATTATTGAATACGTGAGGTTTATTAATGAATACGTGAGGTTTATTATTGAATACGTGAGGTTTATTAATGAATACGTGAGGTTTATTATTGAATACGTGAGGTTTATTATTGAATACGTGAGGTTTATTATTGAATACGTGAGGTTTATTATTGAATACGTGAGGTTTATTATTGAATACGTGAGGTTTATTATTGAATACGTGAGGTTTATTATTGAATACGTGAGGTTTATTATTGAATACGTGAGGTTTATTAATGAATACGTGAGGTTTATTAAAATACTGATTGAATACGTGAGGTTTATTATTGAATACGTGAGGTTTATTATTGAATACGTGAGGTTTATTGATTGAATACGTGAGTTTTTATTGAATACGTGAGGTTTATTATTGAATACGTGAGGTTTATTAATGAATACGTGAGGTTTATTAATGAATACGTGAGGTTTATTAATGAATACGTGAGGTTTATTAATGAATACGTGAGGTTTATTATTGAATACGTGGTGAGGTTTATTATTGAATACGTGAGGTTTATTAATGAATACGTGAGGTTTATTATTGAATACGTGAGGTTTATTAATGAATACGTGAGGTTTATTAATGAATACGTGAGGTTTATTATTGAATACGTGAGGTTTATTATTGAATACGTGAGGTTTATTATTGAATACGTGAGGTTTATTATTGAATACGTGAGGTTTATTATTGAATACGTGAGGTTTTATTATTGAATACGTGAGGTTTATTATTGAATACGTGAGGTTTATTATTGAATACGTGAGGTATACGTGAGGTTTATTATTGAATACGTGAGGTTTATTATTGAATACGTGAGGTTTATTATTGAATACGTGAGGTTTATTATTGAATACGTGAGGTTTATTATTGAATACGTGAGGTTTATTATTGAATACGTGAGGTTTATTATTGAATACGTGAGGTTTATTATTGAATACGTGAGGTTTATTAATGAATACGTGAGGTTTATTATGTGAATACGTGAGGTTTATTAATAATGAATACGTGAGGTTTATTATATGAATACGTGAGGTTTATTATTGAATACGTGAGGTTTATTATTGAATACGTGAGGTTTATTATTGAATACGTGAGGTTTATTATTGAATACGTGAGGTTTATTATTGAATACGTGAGGTTTATTATTGAATACGTGAGGTTTATTATTGAATACGTGAGGTTTATTAATGAATACGTGAGGTTTATTATTGAATACGTGAGGTTTATTATTGAATACGTGAGGTTTATTATTGAATACGTGAGGTTTATTAATGAATACGTGAGGTTTATTATTGAATACGTGAAGGTTTATTATTGAATACGTGAGGTTTATTATTGAATACGTGAGGTTTATTATTGAATACGTGAGGTTTATTATTGAATACGTGAGGTTTATTATTGAATACGTGAGGTTTATTAATGAATACGTGAGGTTTATTATTGAATACGTGAGGTTTATTATTGAATACGTGAGGTTTATTATTGAATACGTGAGGTTTATTATTGAATACGTGAGGTTTATTATTGAATACGTGAGGTTTATTATTGAATACGTGAGGGTTTATTAATGAATACGTGAGGTTTATTATTGAATACGTGAGGTTTATTATTGAATACGTGAGGTTTATTATTGAATACGTGAGGTTTATTATTGAATACGTGAGGTTTATTGAATTGAATACGTGAGGTTTATTATTGAATACGTGAGGTTTATTATTGAATACGTGAGGTTTATTAATGAATACGTGAGGTTTATTTATTGTGAATACGTGAGGTTTATTATTGAATACGTGAGGTTTATTATTGAATACGTGAGGTTTATTAATGAATACGTGAGGTTTATTATTGAATACGTGAGGTTTATTATTGAATACGTGAGGTTTATTATTGAATACGTGAGGTTTATTATTGAATACGTGAGGTTTATTATTGAATACGTGAGGTTTATTATTGAATACGTGAGGTTTATTATTGAATACGTGAGGTTTATTATTGAATACGTGAGGTTTATTTGAATTGAATACGTGAGGTTTATTATTGAATACGTGAGGTTTATTATTGAATACGTGAGGTTTATTATTGAATACGTGAGGTTTATTATTGAATACGTGAGGTTTATTATTGAATACGTGAGGTTTTTATTATTGAATACGTGAGGTTTATTTTGAATACGTGAGGTTTATTATTGAATACGTGAGGTTTATTATTGAATACGTGAGGTTTATTAATGAATACGTGAGGTTTATTATTGAATACGTGAGGTTTATTATTGAATACGTGAGGTTTAATAGTGATTTATTATGAATACGTGAGGTTTATTATTGAATACGTGAGGTTTATTATTGAATACGTGAGGTTTATTATTGAATACGTGAGGTTTATTAATGAATACGTGAGGTTTATAATGAATACGTGAGGTTTATTAATGAATACGTGAGGTTTATTATTGAATACGTGAGGTTTATTATTGAATACGTGAGGTTTATTATTGAATACGTGAGGTTTATTATTGAATACGTGAGGTTTATTATTGAATACGTGAGGTTTATTTGAATACGTGAGGTTTATTATTGATACGTGAGGTTTATTATTGAATACGTGAGGTTTATTAATGAATACGTGAGGTTTATTATTGAATACGTGAGGTTTATTATGAGGTTTGAATACGTGAGGTTTAGAGTTATTGAATACGTGAGGTTTATTGATGAATACGTGAGGTTTATTATTGAATACGTGAGGTTTATTAATTGAATACGTGAGGTTTATTATTGAATACGTGAGGTTTATTATTGAATACGTGAGGTTTATTATTACTGATACGTGAGGTTTATTAATGAATACGTGAGGTTTATTATTGAATACGTGAGGTTTATTATTGAATACGTGAG
>JACEEU010000740.1:0-75000 GCA_016630915.1 Callionymus lyra
ATCATCAAACACAGATGTTTCTTGAAGGAGTCAGTAGATCATCAAACACAGATGTTTCTTGAAGGAGTCAGTAGATCATCAAACACAGATGTTTCTTGAAGGAGTCAGTAGATCATCAAACACAGATGTTTCTTGAAGGAGTCAGTAGATCATCAAACACAGATGTTTCTTGAAGGAGTCAGTAGATCATCAAACACAGATGTTTCTTGAAGGAGTCAGTAGATCATCAAACACAGATGTTTCTTGAAGGAGTCAGTAGATCATCAAACACAGATGTTTCTTGAAGGAGTCAGTAGATCATCAAACACAGATGTTTCTTGAAGGAGTCAGTAGATCATCAAACACAGATGTTTCTTGAAGGAGTCAGTAGATCATCAAACACAGATGTTTCTTGAAGGAGTCAGTAGATCATCAAACACAGATGTTTCTTGAAGGAGTCAGTAGATCATCAAACACAGAGATGTTTCTTGAAGGAGTCAGTAGATCATCAAACACAGATGTTTCTTGAAGGAGTCAGTAGATCATCAGTAGATAATCAAACACAGATGTTTCTTGAAGGAGTCAGTAGATCATCAAACACAGATGTTCCTTGAAGGAGTCAGTAGATCATCAAACACAGAGATGTTTCTTGAAGGAGTCAGTAGATCATCAAACACAGATGTTTCTTGAAGGAGTCAGTAGATCATCAAACACAGATGTTTCTTGAAGGAGTCAGTAGATCATCAAACACAGATGTTTCTTGAAGGAGTCAGTAGATCATCAAACACAGATGTTTCTAGAAGGAGTCAGTAGATCATCAAACACAGATGTTTCTTGAAGGAGTCAGTAGATCATCAAACACAGATGTTTCTTGAAGGAGTCAGTAGATCATCAAACACAGATGTTTCTTGAAGGAGTCAGTAGATCATCAAACACAGATGTTTCTTGAAGGAGTCAGTAGATCATCAAACACAGATGTTTCTTGAAGGAGTCAGTAGATCATCAAACACACAGATGTTTCTTGAAGGAGTCAGTAGATCATCAAACACAGATGTTTCTTGAAGGAGTCAGTAGATCATCAAACACAGATGTTTCTTGAAGGAGTCAGTAGATCATCAAACACAGATGTTTCTTGAAGGAGTCAGTAGATCATCAAACACAGATGTTTCTTGAAGGAGTCAGTAGATCATCAAACACAGATGTTTCTTGAAGGAGTCAGTAGATCATCAAACAGATGTTTCTTAAAGGAGTCAGTAGATCATCAAACACAGATGTTTCTTGAAGGAGTCAGTAGATCCATCAAACACAGATGTTTCTTGAAGGAGTCGGTAGATCATCAAACACAGAGATGTTTCTTGAAGGAGTCAGTAGATCATCAAACACAGATGTTTCTTGAAGGAGTCAGTAGATCATCAAACACAGATGTTTCTTGAAGGAGTCAGTAGATCATCAAACACAGATGTTTCTTGAAGGAGTCAGTAGATCATCAAACACAGATGTTTCTTGAAGGAGTCAGTAGATCATCAAACACAGATGTTTCTTGAAGGAGTCAGTAGATCATCAAACACAGATGTTTCTTGAAGGAGTCAGTAGATCATCAAACACAGATGGTTCTTGAAGGAGTCAGTAGATCATCAAACACAGAGATGGTTCCAAATCTTAGGAGCAACAGCCTGGAAGGATTTCTCTCCTCTGGTCCTGAAGTTCAGGAACCATCAGTAGATTCTGATCCACAGACCTCAGAGCCCGAGCTTGGGGTGTAAGTCTGGATCAGATCACTGATGGAAGGTCTGACCATGAATAGATCTGAATTTAAGAACCAGAATATGATCCTGAAAGAAACTGGCAGCCAGTGAAGAGTTTGAAGGAGAAATGTGAGTTCTTCTACTAGAGCGGCTCACGACACAAACACATGGATTATAAGCTCCAGATCCCACGCCTTCCCATCTCTCCATGTAGACCACCTCAGAACAAGATGTCGGTGTCGACAGCTAAGACTTAAAGATCTGTGTGGGAACGACAGGAGAAGAATTTGAGGGATTTGTGGACGAGAAATGAAAAACTCGAGTGTATTATGTTGTGTTTTAGGTTTTAAAACTGAACGACATTGAGAGATATTTTGAGTCCAGAACCATCCCGACCCACCAGTGACTCTGAAGGAGGTCCTGCACGACTGCTCCGCGGTTCTCCTGCTCGCTCCCTCGACCACATCCATCAACCGCTGCCAACCTCGGGCCCTGGTTCCGAACAGCTTTAATCTGTTTGAACAGAGTAATTGACCTTATCAGGGCTGTGGGTCCGTGTGAGACTCGGCTGGTTAGTTTCCACCGTCGAATCCAACCATGACGGAGGTTTCAATCTCAGATCTTCATTAGCTGCCGAGTATCTTTAGTCGTCGAGGAGTTAATTGATGGTTCCGTCGTGACGCGTCATCATCTCTAATGATATTTTCGAGGTTGATAAACAAGTTGGAAATGCAGTTCTAGGAAGAAACGATACGTAACATTTTGATATTATTTACATTTTCTTTTAATATAATCAAGGTTTAACAGTCGTGATTAGAGTCTGTTGATTTACAAGAATCAGGAGATACAATACTTCAATACGATATATATAGTGATACTGTAGTAACACGTATATATGTGTAGTATTGTCCAGTACTTGACTCTGGTGTTGTGATAGTGTAGTAACAAGTATATATGTGTAGTATTGTCCAGTACGTGACTCTGGTGTTGTGATAGTGTAGTAACAAGTATCTATGTGTAGTATTGTCCAGTACTTGACTCTGGTGTAGTGATAGTGTAGTAACAAGTATATATGTGTAGTATTGTCCAGTACTTGACTCTGGTGTTGTGATAGTGTAGTAACAAGTATATATGTGTAGTATTGTCCAGTACTTGACTCTGGTGTTGTGATAGTGTAGTAACATGTATATATGTGTAGTATTGTCCAGTACTTGACTCTGGTGTTGTGATAGTGAAGTAACAAGTATATTTGTGTAGTATTGTCCAGTACTTGACTCTGGTGTTGTGATAGTGTAGTAACACGTATATATGTGTAGTATTGTCCAGTACTTGACTCTGGTGTTGTGATAGTGTAGTAACATGTATATATGTGTAGTATTGTCCAGTACTTGACTCTGGTGTCGTGATAGTGTAGTAACATGTATATATGTGTAGTATTGTCCAGTACTTGACTCTGGTGTAGTGATAGTGTAGTAACAAGTATATATGTGTAGTATTGTCCAGTACTTGACTCTGGTGTTGTGATACTTTAGGAACGAGGATATATGTGTAGTATTGTCCAGTACTTGACTCTGGTGTTGTGATAGTGTAGTAACAAGTATATATGTGTAGTATTGTCCAGTACTTGAATCTGGTGTTGTGATAGTGTAGTAACAAGTATATATGTGTAGTATTGTCCAGTACTTGACTCTGGTGTTGTGATAGTGCAGTAACAAGTATATATGTGTAGTATTGTCCAGTACTTGACTCTAGTGTTGTGATAGTGTAGTAACAAGGATATATGTGTACTATTGCCCAGTACTTGACTCTGGTGTTGTGATAGTGTAGTAACAAGGATATATGTGTAGTATTGTCCAGTACTTGACTCTGGTGTTGTGATAGTGTAGTAACAAGTATATATATGTGTAGTATTGTCCAGTACTTGACTCTAGTGTTGTGATAGTGTAGTAACAAGGATATATGTGTACTATTGCCCAGTACTTGACTCTGGTGTTGTGATAGTGTAGTAACAAGTATATGTGTGTAGTATTGTCCAGTACTTGACTCTGGTGTTGTGATAGTGCAGTAACAAGTATATATGTGTAGTATTGTCCAGTACTTGACTCTGGTGTTGTGATAGTGTAGTAACAAGGATATATGTGTAGTATGGTCCAGTACTTGACTCTGGTGTCGTGATAGTGTAGTAACACGTATATATGTGTTGTATTGTCCAGTACTTGACTCTAGTGTTGTGATAGTGTAGTAACGAGGATATATGTGTAGTATTGTCCAGTACTTGACTCTGGTGTTGTGATAGTGTAGTAACAAGTATATATGTGTAGTATTGTCCATTACTTGACTCTGGTGTTGTGATAGTGTAGTAATAAGTATATATGTGTAGTATTGTCCAGTACTTGACTCTGGTGTTGTGATAGTGTAGTAACAAGTATATATGTGTAGTATTGTCCAGTACTTGACTCTGGTGTTGTGATAGTGTAGTAACAAGTATATATGTGTAGTATTGTCCAGTACTTGACTCTGGTGTTGTGATAGTGTAGTAACACGTATATATGTGTAGTATTGTCCAGTACTTGACTCTGGTGTTGTGATAGTGTAGTAACAAGTATATGTGTGTAGTATTGTCCAGTACTTGACTCTGGTGTTGTGATGGTGCAGTAACAAGTATATATGTGTAGTATTGTCCAGTACTTGACTCTGGTGTCGTGATAGTGTAGTAACACGTATATATGTGTTGTATTGTCCAGTACTTGACTCTGGTGTTGTGATAGTGTAGTAACAAGTATATATGTGTAGTATTGTCCAGTACTTGACTCTGGTGTTGTGATAGTGTAGTAACAAGTATATATGTGTAGTATTGTCCAGTACTTGACTCTGGTGTTGTGATAGTGCAGTAACAAGTATATATGTGTAGTATTGTCCAGTACTTGACTCTGGTGTTGTGATAGTGTAGTAACATGTATATATGTGTAGTATTGTCCAGTACTTGACTCTGGTGTTGTGATAGTGTAGTAACAAGTATATATGTGTAGTATTGTCCAGTAATTGACTCTGGTGTTGTGATAGTGTAGTAACAAGTATGTATGTGTACTATTGCCCAGTACTTGACTCTGGTGTTGTGATAGTGTAGTAACATGTATATATGTGTAGTATTGTCCAGTACTTGACTCTGGTGTTGTGATAGTGTAGTAACAAGGATATATGTGTACTATTGCCCAGTACTTGACTCTGGTGTTGTGATAGTGTAGTAACATGTATATATGTGTAGTATTGTCCAGTACTTGACTCTGGTGTTGTGATAGTGTAGTAACAAGTATATATGTGTATTATTGTCCAGTACTTGACTCTGGTGTTGTGATAGTGTAGTAACAAGTATATATGTGTAGTATTGTCCAGTACTTGACTCTGGTGTTGTGATAGTGTAGTAACAAGTATATATGTGTAGTATTGTCTAGTACTTGACTCTGGTGTTGTGTTAGTGTAGTAACAAGTATATATGTGTAGTATTGTCTAGTACTTGACTCTGGTGTTGTGATAGTGTAGTAACAAGGATGTATGTGTAGTATTGTCCAGTACTTGACTCTGGTGTTGTGATAGTGTAGGAACGAGGATATATGTGTAGTATTGTCCAGTACTTGACTCTGGTGTTGTGATAGTGTAGTAACAAGTATATATGTGTAGTATTGTCCAGTACTTGACTCTGGTGTTGTGATAGTGTAGTAACAAGTATATATGTGTAGTATTGTCCAGTACTTCACTCTGGTGTTGTGATAGTGTAGGAACGAGGATATATGTGTAGTATTGTCCAGTTCTTGACTCTGGTGTCGAACAAAAAACGTGATTTGAAAGATATAAACAAAACCAACAAACAAATTAAATAAATAATAAATAATAATATTAAATATCGATGCAGTAAAATATATTGTCGTTTCCATATACTGATATGAATAATGTCTATAGTCTGTGAGAGTTTCAGTGTCAGCACAGTGTTTTCATATAACAAGAGACTTTTTAAAGTGATCTAAAAAAGATAAAACCCCCAAAAAATCACATTAAGAATCTTTCCCTCGTTTATAAACAAACGTAGAAAAGCTGTGATTTTGAGTTACTGCTCAAAACTGTGAAACCTTCTGTTATGAGCTTTCATTTAAGAGTTTGAATCACAGATATTTGCTTTTTATTCAAGTCTTTAAGTAAAAATTTGACCCTTGGCGAAGGTATGACCTGCCTCAGTGTTTTTCTTGTTCTTTTATGTTGAATTAAAAAACATTCTTTTAAGTTTTTTAAGGTATTATTGTACGTGTTCAACCAGTCAGATCCATTTCAGTTGAAAGTATAACCAGTGAAATAGAAGATTATGAAAAAACTAAATTAAATGTCAAAAAATACTCTTCATACAAAACAACATTATATAGATAATTAAATAGATAATTTTATTTATCTGAGTTCGGAAATTCACAATTCAAGCGGAAGATTTACAGATGAACACGTTTAAAAAAATAAAAAGCAAGAATACAAAGTTTTGCTAACTTTGGGAATGTACATCAGAATCAGAATCCTTTATTTGTCCCGTGAGGGGAAATTCGGTTCAACAACAGCCAGAGCAATATACCAAGAAAATAAAACACCCAGAAATAAAAAATAATATAAAAAGAAAGAAAATCTAAATAGAATAGAAAATAAATCTGCACTATATTATATATTCACAATCATATTTACAAAAATAACAAGAAAGGTGCAGTTAAATATTTATCTTGGTGTGTTCTTGTTGTGGAGTCTGATGGCAGCAGGGAGGAAGGACCTGCGGTACCTCTCCCTCACACACCTGGGATGGAGCATCCTATCACTGATGGAGCTCCTCAATGCCCTCAGTGTGTGCTGGAGAGGGTGAGACAAGTTCCTCCTCATGGAGCCCAGCTTGCTCCGTATCCTCCTCCCAGTCACTTCCTCCACAGGATCCAGGGGGCGCCCTAGGACGTAACCGGCCTTCTTAATAAGGCTGTCCAGTTTAGCCCTATCCTTTGCTGTCATGCTGCTCCCCCAGCAGACCACACCGTTGAAGATGGCAGAGTCAGGTATCAGACCAAACGGCCTCAGAAAAACCTCCGTCAGACAAAACGGCGTCAGACGAACCTCCGTCAGATCGAACTTTGTCAACCTTCAAAATAAAAGTCCCCAGACAAAACGACATCAGATAGCGCCTGGAAAAAATAAGCGAACCATTTTATTGCAAATTGAACCGGAAGTGCATGTGATAACAACGTGATATTAGACAAATCGACATCAGATAGCATCTGGGAAAAAAATCACCGGACCATTTTATTTTGAATAAAACCGGAAATACATGCCATCGGATTTTGTAGTATCGTTATCGCATGAATTTTGGTTTTCATTCGAAATAAAATTATCCGTTTATTTTTTTTTTCTATATGCTATCTGATGTCGTTTTGTCTGATATCACCTCGTTATCGTATGCATTTCCGGTTTCATTCGCAATAAAACGGTACGTTATCTTTTTCCCCCAGATGCTATCTGATGTCGTTTTGTCTAATAATCACGTCGTTATCACATGCATTTCCTGTTTTATTTGAAATAAAAAGGGAGCGATGTTGTTGTTTGTTTCTGATGTAGTTTTGTCTGGGGACTTTTATTTTGAAGGTTGACAAAGCTCGATCTGACGGACGGATGAAGCCGTTTGGTCTGATACCTGACGGTGTCCTAAAACCGTACCTCAGTCCTCTAATGACTTGTGTGGACCAGGGTGTGCGACAACAATGTATCTCCTGCGCCTGAGCTGCGGTAACGTCGCCCGACACGTCCTGTAATCCTTGTGTGCGAGTGTGTAATTCAGAGTGACACGTTCTCCTCTGAGACGTCTGCAGCAGCAGATGTTCACGTGAAGGTCTACCTTCTTGACTCAGGAGCAGCTCAGTGATGAAGATGCGACACCGTGTTCTATGAACGTGTACAACCGAAGTAAAAATGTATAAAACTAGAACATGTGCATTTCCAGAAGAAAATGCAGTGTGAATGCTGCTGCTGCTGGATCTGTAAACATCCCATAATATAACTGTGTCTATTGAATTGCTGGATCTGTTTTTCCTTCATCAACTACAGTCTTACTTCAACTGTAAAGTGTCTTGAGATAACTTTGTTATGATAAGACACTTGAAATAAAATTGAATTGAAATTGAATTGTCTAGTACAATTGGACATCCCATAATAGAACTGTATCTTGTAGAATTGGACATCCCATAATAGAACTGTATCTTCTAGAATTGGACATCCCATAATAGAACTGTATCTTCTAGAATTGGACATCCCATAATAGAACTGTATCTTCTAGAATTGGACATCCCATAATAGAACTGTATCTTCTAGAATTGGACATCCCATAATAGAACTGTATCTTCTAGAATTGGACATCCCATAATAGAACTGTATCTTCTAGAATTGGACATCCCATAATAGAACTGTATCTTCTAGAATTGGACATCCCATAATAGAACTGTATCTTCTATCATTGGACATCCCATAATAGAACTGTATCTTCTATCATTGGACATCCCATAATAGAACTGTATCTTGTAGAATTGGACATCCCATAATAGAACTGTATCTTGTAGAATTGGACATCCCATAATAGAACTGTATCTTCTAGAATTGGACATCCCATAATAGAACTGTATCTTGTAGAATTGGACATCCCATAATAGAACTGTATCTTCTAGAATTGGACATCCCATAATAGAACTGTATCTTGTAGAATTGGACATCCCATAATAGAACTGTATCTTCTAGAATTGGACATCCCATAATAGAACTGTATCTTCTAGAATTGGACATCCCATAATAGAACTGTATCTTCTATCATTGGACATCCCATAATAGAACTGTATTTTCTATCACTGGACATCACATAATAGTAAAAGTGAAAGTAGTAGTGGAATAAGTAGTAAAATTAGAAGTAGTAGTAAAAGTAGAATTAGTGGTAAAAGAAGACGTAGTATTAGTAGTAAAAGTGAATTATTCGTAAAAGTAGAAGTAGTAGTAGTAGTATTAGTAGTAAAAGTAGAATTAGTAGTAAAAGTAGTAGCATTACAAGTAAATGTAGAAGTAGTAGTGGTAGTATTAGTAGTAAACGTAGAATTAGTAGTAAAAGTAGCAGTAGTATTAATAGTCAAAGTAGAATTAGTAGTAAAGGTAGTAGTATTACTAGTAAATGTAGAAGTAATAGTAGTATTGGTAGTAAACATAAATTAGTTGTAAATGTAGAAGTAGTAATAGTTTTAGTAGTAAACGTAGAATTAGTAGTAAAAGTAGCAGTAGTATTAATAGTAAAAGTAGAATTAGTAGTAAAAGTAGTAGTATTACTAGTAAATGTAGAAGTAATAGTAGTATTGGTAGTAAACATAAATTAGTTGTAAATGTAGAAGTAGTAGTAGTATTAGTAGTAAAAGTAGAATTAGTAGTTAAAGTAGTAGTATTACTAGTAAATGTAGAAGTAGTAGTATTATTGGTAGCAAACATAAATTAGTAGTAAATGTAGAAGTAGTAGTAGTATTGGTAGTAAATGTAGAATTAGTAGTAAAAGTAGAAGTAGTATTAGTAGTAAAAGTAGAATTAGTAGTAAAAGTAGTAGCATTACAAGTAAATGTAGAAGTAGTAGTAGTATTAGTAGTAAACGTAGAATTAGTAGTAAAAGTAGCAGTAGTATTAATAGTCAAAGTAGAATTAGTAGTAAAGGTAGTAGTATTACTAGTAAATGTAGAAGTAATAGTAGTATTGGTAGTAAACATAAATTAGTTGTAAATGTAGAAGTAGTAATAGTTTTAGTAGTAAACGTAGAATTAGTAGTAAAAGTAGAAGTAGCAGTAGTATTAATAGTAAAAGTAGAATTAGTAGT
The DNA here is from genome assembly GCA_016630915.1 of Callionymus lyra. NCBI lineage: Eukaryota > Metazoa > Chordata > Actinopteri > Syngnathiformes > Callionymidae > Callionymus > Callionymus lyra. Next base: position 9,628 of record JACEEU010000740.1, read on the forward strand.
AAAAGTAGTAGTATTACTAGTAAATGTAGAAGTAATAGTAGTATTGGTAGTAAACATAAATTAGTTGTAAATGTAGAAGTAGTAGTAGTATTAGTAGTAAAAGTAGAATTAGTAGTTAAAGTAGTAGTATTACTAGTAAATGTAGAAGTAGTAGTATTATTGGTAGCAAACATAAATTAGTAGTAGTATTACTAGTAAATGTAGAATTAGTAGTAGTATTGGTAGTAAACATAAATTAGTTGTAAATGTAGAAGTTGTATTAGTAGAATTAGTAGTAAAAGTGGAATTAGTATTAGTAGAAAAAGTAGAATTAGTAGTAAAAGTAGTAGTATTACTAGTAAATGTAAAATTAGTAGTAGTATTGGTAGTTAACATAAATTAGTAGTAAATCTAGTAGAAGTATTAGTAGTAAACGTAGAATTAGTAGTAAAAGTAGAAGTAGTAGTAGTAGTATTGGTAGTAAATATAGAAGTAGTAGAAGTATAATTAGTAAAAGTAGTAGTATTAATACCACTGGAACAATTCAAACACAAAAGTGTTTTTAATTATAAATGAAGTTTTTAGGTTTGAGTAGATAAAGCGAGTTGAAGAGTTTGATCATCCAAGTGAATGGAGAATAAACGGCCAGAAAAAGAGGAATAAAAGAAAGAGTTGAAGAGATAAAAGAAAGAGAGAATGTAGTCCGCATGATAAAAGTTTGAAAGGTTTAAAATCGGATACAATTTGTGGGAGAAGAAGCGACACAAAGTTTGGACAGAAGAAGTAAAATAATAATAAGATGTGAAGAGAAGCAGGATCTCAATAGTGTTAATACTAACCAGCATTCACACAATAAAGAATGAAATCAGTCACGTTTTCACTTGTAAAATGAGTGTAAGAAAATATCCATACAGTTACTTTATTTATTGACATTTTTCACAAAAGTATTTGTGTCAAAGGTTTCGCCTAGTTAAAATACAAAGAATTCAATTCCAATCATTAAATCCTGTGATGACTGAGGACGAGAGGATACAATCCACTGCAGTAGCTTTTAAAGCTGTTAGTGTCACACGTCTGTACTTCCTGTGTGCGTTATTGTCGTTATTCTTTTGTCTTCACAACTGTGATTGGCTGGAATGGCGGTTACCATTACAATACTCCTTCAGCCATAAAGTACTGCAATATATGGTATTGTTACCCCTGTGTCGTGATACTTAATATACTGTATGTTTGAAATACATGAAATATTTTCCTTTTAATAAAAGACTAATAAACGACCATTTACGTAGTATTGTTTCAGTTCGTCTTTAGACGAGTATTTCTGGACCATCAGGTGGTTCTTAACACGTACTGTCCACATGAACGAGTCCACGGGCATCTATGTATAACAGAGGAGCTTTCTTTATCATGTCTGTTTGTTTACCAGCCTGCCAGAGCGCGATGGACACTCAGTGTTTGTTGACCAGTCATTAAAACACAAACAAGACTCTGTTCTGACGGAAGAATCCGCTCCCTCCTCCTTTCTGTCTGTGAGAGTCCAGTGTTGTGTCTCAAATCGCATACTTGTGTACTCAAAGTTAGTATGTTTAGTGCGTAAGTGCGTCTCAATTCTTAGTATGTAAATGTAGTGCTCCATACACACTAGATTGACACTAAAACGCCCACAAAACTGAGTATGGATCGATGGACACTAACCACCATAAATGACTCCATCTTAGTGACGTTGTAAACAGAAGTTACGATATATATATATATATATATATATATATATATATATTCATATATATATATTCATATACGTACAGGTGTATTTTGACCAACAGTACGAGGATGACACGTTATCGTTAAATAGTAGTAGAAGAAGAAGCTGTCGCGTCATTTCCTGTTAGTGTGTAGCAGCAGAGTTTGATTTGAGACATACTATCTGTGGAGGAAAAGTTACTAGTTAGTACGTACACTATCCTGATGATACTAACTTCTAGTATACTAAGAGAAGTATGCGATTTGAGACACAGCATTAGTTACTAGTTAGTACGTACACTATCCTGATGCATACTAACTTGTATACTAAGAGAAGTATGTGATTTGAGACATACTATCTGTGGAGGATTAGTTACTAGTTAGTACGTACACTATCCTGATGCATACTTACTTGTAGTATACTAAGAGAAGTATGCGATTTGAGACACATACTTCTGTGGAGCATTAGTTACTAGTTAGTATGTACACTATCCTGATGCATACTAACTTCTAGTATACTAAGAGAAGTATGTGATTTGAGACATACTATCTGTGGAGAATTAGTTACTAGTTAGTACGTACACTATCCTGATGCATACTAACTTCTAGTATACTAAGAGAAGTATGCGATTTGAGACACAGCATTAGTTACTAGTTAGTATGTACACTATCCTGATGCATACTAACTTCTAGTATACTAAGAGAAGTATGTGATTTGAGACATACTATCTGTGGAGGATTAGTTACTAGTTAGTACGTACACTATCCTGATGCATACTAACTTTTAGTATACTAAGAGAAGTATGTGATTTGAGACATACTTTGTGTGGGCAATTAGTTACTAGTTAGTACGTACACTATCCTGATGATACTAACTTCTAGTATACTAAGAGAAGTATGTGATTTGAGACATACTATCTGTGGAGAATTAGTTACTAGTTAATACGTACACTATCCTGATGCATACTAACTTCTAGCATACTAAGAGAAGTATGCGATTTAAGACATACTATCTGTGGAGGATTAGTTACTAGTTAGTACGTACACTATCCTGATGCATACTAACTTCTAGTATACTAAGAGTAGTATGTGATTTGAGACATACTATCTGTGGAGAATTAGTTACTAGTTAATACGTACACTATCCTGATGCATACTAACTTCTAGTATACTAAGAGAAGTATGCGATTTGAGACATACTATCTGTGGAGGATTAGTTACTAGTTAGTACGTACACTATCCTGATGCATACTAACTTCTAGTATACTAAGAGAAGTATGTGATTTGAGACATACTATCTGTGGAGGATTAGTTACTAGTTAGTACGTACACTAAACTGATGCATACTAACTTCTAGTATACTAAGAGAAGTATGTGATTTGAGACATACTATCTGTGGAGGATTAGTTACTAGTTAGTACGTACACTATCCTGATGCATACTAACTTCTCGTATACTAAGAGAAGTATGCGATTTGAGACATACTATCTGTGGAGAACTAGTTACTAGTTAGTACGTACACTATCCTGATGCATACTAACATCTAGTATACTAAGAGAAGTATGTGATTTGAAAAATACTATCTGCGGAGAACTAGTTACTAGTTAGTACGTACACTATCCTGATGCATACTAACTTCTAGTATACTAAGAGAAGAATGTGATTTGAGACATACTATCTGTGGAGGATTAGTTACTAGTTAGTACGTACACTATCCTGATGCATACTAACTTCTAGTATACTAAGAGAAGTATGTGATTTGAGACATACTTTCTGTGGAGGATTAGTTACTAGTTAGTATGTACACTATCCTGATGCATACTAACTTCTAGTATACTAAGAGAAGTATGTGATTTGAGACATACTATCTGTGGAGGATTAGTTACTAGTTAGTACGTACACTATCCTGATGCATACTAACTTCTAGTATACTAAGAGAAGTATGTGATTTGAGACATACTATCTGTGGAGAACTAGTTACTAGTTAGTACGTACACTATCCTGATGCATACTAACTTCTAGTATACTAAGAGAAGTATGTGATTTGAGACATACTATCTGTGGAGGATTAGTTACTAGTTAGTATGTACACTATCCTGATGCATACTAACTTCTAGTATACTAAGAGAAGTATGTGATTTGAGACATACTATCTGTGGAGGATTAGTTACTAGTTAGTACGTACACTATCCTGATGCATACTAACTTCTAGTATACTAAGAGAAGTATGTGATTTGAGACATACTATCTGTGGAGGATTAGTTACTAGTTAGTACGTACACTATCCTGATGCATACTAACTTCTAGTATACTAAGAGAAGTATGTGATTTGAGACATACTATGTGGAGGATTAGTTACTAGTTAGTACGTACACTATCCTGATGCATACTAACTTCTAGTATACTAAGAGAAGTATGTGATTTGAGACATACTATCTGTGGAGAATTAGTTACTAGTTAGTATGTACACTATCCTGATGCATACTAACTTCTAGTATACTAAGAGAAGTGTGTGATTTGAGACATACTATCTGTGGAGAATTAGTTACTAGTTAATATGTACACTATCCTGATGCCTACTAACTTCTAGTATACTAAGAGAAGTATGTGATTTGAGACATACTATCTGTGGAGAACTAGTTACTAGTTAGTACGTACACTATCCTGATGCATACTAACTTCTAGTATACTAAGAGAAGTATGTGATTTGAGACATACTATCTGTGGAGGACTAGTTACTAGTTAGTACGTACACTATCCTGATGCATACTAACTTCTAGTATACTAAGAGAAGTGTGTGATTTGAGACATACTATCTGTGGAGGACTAGTTACTAGTTAGTACGTACACTATCCTGATGCATACTAACTTCTAGTATACTAAGAGAAGTATGTGATTTGAGACATACTATCTGTGGAGAACTAGTTACTAGTTAGTACGTACACTATCCTGATGCATACTAACTTCTAGTATACTAAGAGAAGTATGTGATTTGAGACATACTATCTGTGGAGGATTAGTTACTAGTTAGTACGTACACTATCCTGATGCATACTAACTTCTAGTATACTAAGAGAAGTATGTGATTTGAGACATACTATCTGTGGAGGATTAGTTACTAGTTAGTATGTACACTATCCTGATGCATACTAACTTCTAGTATACTAAGAGAAGAATGTGATTTGAGACATACTATCTGTGGAGAACTAGTTACTAGTTAGTACGTACACTATCCTGATGCATACTAACTTCTAGTATACTAAGAGAAGTATGTGATTTGAGACATACTATCTGTGGAGGATTAGTTACTAGTTAGTATGTACACTATCCTGATGCATACTAACTTCTAGTATACTAAGAGAAGAATGTGATTTGAGACATACTATTTGTGGAGAATTAGTTGCTAGTTAGTATGTACACTATCCTGATGCATACTAACTTCTAGTATACTAAGAGAAGTGTGTGATTTGAGACATACTATCTGTGGAGAATTAGTTACTAGTTAGTACGTACACTATCCTGATGCATACTAACTTCTAGTATACTAAGAGAAGTATGTGATTTGAGACATACTATCTGTGGAGAACTAGTTACAAGTTAGTACGTACACTATCCTGATGCATACTAACTTCTAGTATACTAAGAGAAGTATGTGATTTGAGACATACTATCTGTGGAGAACTAGTTACTAGTTAGTACGTACACTATCCTGATGCATACTAACTTCTAGTATACTAAGAGAAGTGTGTGATTTGAGACATACTATCTGTGGAGAACTAGTTACTAGTTAGTACGTACACTATCCTGATGCATACTAACTTCTAGTATACTAAGAGAAGTATGTGATTTGAGACATACTATCTGTGGAGAACTAGTTACTAGTTAGTACGTACACTATCCTGATGCATACTAACTTCTAGTATACTAAGAGAAGTATGTGATTTGAGACATACTATCTGTGGAGGATTAGTTACTAGTTAGTACGTACACTATCCTGATGCATAATAACTTCTAGTATACTAAGAGAAGTATGTGATTTGAGACATACTATCTGTGGAGGATTAGTTACTAGTTAGTATGTACACTATCCTGATGCATACTAACTTCTAGTATACTAAGAGAAGAATGTGATTTGAGACATACTATCTGTGGAGAACTAGTTACTAGTTAGTACGTACACTATCCTGATGCATACAAACTTCTAGTATACTAAGAGAAGTATGTGATTTGAGACACAGCACATGATTGTGTTTCTCCTCCTGGGGTCAGAGGTGAAGGTTCAATGATGGTACGACCTTTATTCTCCCGTCACGATATGAGATGTGACGACATTTTACAAATCAGGCTTTTAAAATGAACTAAAAGGAGGCACATGGTCCAGTTTAGGGTTGTTTGTTCTCATGAACGGGATACGAGTAGATAGTAGTAGATACAGCTGTTGCCATGGCGACGGGCGGCAGCTGGAGGAAGCCCGCGAGGGGATTGGATCATAAACATTGGACGACGGTGTGATGGGGGTCGAGGTGGAGGTAAACATTGATTGGCGACTCATTGAACAAGAGAATGTGTGGAGAATAAACCACACACATGTATATATACAGAGGTGCCAGTTATATATCATATAGTTTCATATACTGTAACGAGCTGCAGTCGGTTGTATTTATTCTTGTGTTGTGACATCAGAGAGGAGCCGCCGGCGCGTCGTGATATCACCAAATCAATAATAAATCACCTCCTTGTACACGCACACATAACACTTTATAAATGATGCTAACAACTTAGCTCGTTAGCATACGGTGAAGACGCACACATAACACTTTATAAATGACGCTAACAACTTAGCTCGTTAGCATACGGTGAAGATGCACACATAACACTTTATAAATGATGCTAACAACTTAGCTCGTTAGCATACGGTTAAGACGCACACATAACACTTTATAAATGACGCTAACAACTTAGCTCGTTAGCATACGGTGAAGACGGACACATAACACTTTATAAATGATGCTAACAACTTAGCTCGTTAGCATACGGTGAAGACGCACACATAACACTTTATAAATGACGCTAACAACCTAGCTTGTTAGCATACGGTGAAGACGGACACATAACACTTTATAAATGACGCTAACAACGTAGCTTGTTAGCATACGGTGAAGACGCACACATAACACTTTATAAATGACGCTAACAACTTAGCTCGTTAGCATACGGGGAAGACGCACACATAACACTTCATAAATGACGCTAACAACTTAGCTCGTTAGCATACGGTGAAGACGGACACATAACACTTTATAAATGACGCTAACAACTTAGCTTGTTAGCATACGCTGAAGACGCACACATAACACTTTATAAATGACGCTAACAACTTAGCTTGTTAGCATACGCTGAAGACGCACACATAACACTTTATAAATGACGCTAACAACTTAGCTCGTTAGCATACGGTGAAGACGCACACATAACACTTAATAAATGATGCTAACAACTTAGCTCGTTAGCATACGGTGAAGACGGACACATAACACTTTATAAATGACGCTAACAACGTAGCTTGTTAGCATACGGTGGAGACGCACACATAACACTTTATAAATGACGCTAACAACTTAGCTCGTTAGCATACGGTGAAGACGGACACATAACACTTTATAAATGACGCTAACAACTTAGCTTGTTAGCATACGGTGAAGACGGACACATAACACTTTATAAATGACGCTAACAACTTAGCTTGTTAGCATACGGTGAAGACGGACACATAACACTTTATAAATGACGCTAACAACTTAGCTTGTTAGCATACGGTGAAGACGGACACATAACACTTTATAAATGACGCTAACAACTTAGCTTGTTAGCATACGGTGAAGACGGACACATAACACTTTATAAATGACGCTAACAACTTAGCTTGTTAGCATACGGTGAAGACGGACACATAACACTTTATAAATGACGCTAACAACTTAGCTTGTTAGCATACGGTGAAGACGCACACATAACACTTTATAAATGATGCTAACAACTTAGCTTGTTAGCATACGGTGAAGACGGACACAACACTTTATAAATGACGCTAACAACTTAGCTTGTTAGCATACGGTGAAGACGGACACATAACACTTTATAAATGACGCTAACAACTTAGCTTGTTAGCATATGGTGAAGACGCACACATAACACTTTATAAATGATGCTAACAACTTAGCTTGTTAGCATACGGTGAAGACGCACACATAACACTTTATAAATGATGCTAACAATTTAGCTTGTTAGCATACGGTGAAGACGCACACATAACACTTTATAAATGACGCTAACAACTTAGCTTGTTGGCATACGGTGAAGACGCACACATAACACTTTATAAATGACGCTAACAACGTAGCTTGTTAGCATACGGTGAAGACGGACACATAACACTTTATAAATGACGCTAACAACTTAGCTCGTTAGCATACGGTGAAGACGCACACATAACACTTTATAAATGACGCTAACAACTTAGCTTGTTAGCATACGGTGAAGACGGACACATAACACTTTATAAATGACGCTAACAACTTAGCTTGTTAGCATACGGTGAAGACGGACACATAACACTTTATAAATGACGCTAACAACTTAGCTTGTTAGCATACGGTGAAGACGGACACATAACACTTTATAAATGATGCTAACAACTTAGCTTGTTAGCATACGGTGAAGACGGACACATAACACTTTATAAATGACGCTAACAACTTAGCTTGTTAGCATACGGTGAAGACGGACACATAACACTTTATAAATGACGCTAACAACTTAGCTTGTTAGCATACGGTGAAGACGGACACATAACACTTTATAAATGACGCTAACAACTTAGCTTGTTAGCATACGGTGAAGACGGACACATAACACTTTATAAATGACGCTAACAACTTAGCTTGTTAGCATACGGTGAAGACGGACACATAACACTTTATAAATGACGCTAACAACTTACCTTGTTAGCATACGGTAAGAAACAGACGGACACATAACACTTTATAAATGAGCGCTAACAACTTAGCTTGTTAGCATACGGTGAAGACGGACACATAACACTTTATAAATTATTTTCAGTTCTTGTGACAACCTTACCTTGTTCACAGTGTTTCAACGAATGATTTATTTGATCAGCAGGTCAACTTCAACACAACCAGAGGAATCAAGTACAAACAATAAAGGACCCAGAACAGAACCTTGAGGGACTCACACACAACAAATCAGCCGAAGATGACCTGGGGCAGGGGGTGGTGTAGTTTTTTTTGGGATGAAGGTGTCAAACCGATATATTTGAAATCGCGCCGGTGCCGAAACTGTTCAGAACCCTTGTGCTATCTCGGGGTCATGGTGACCCGAAGTCCCGAAAAACAAATGTGTTTTTGGTATCCCTTAAAAAATGACTCCCTCTTCGTCTGAGTGACATTTTATCAGAACGGATGAATGGATGGATGAAAGATGGATGGATTAATAGATTGATGGATGGATGGATTAATAGATGGATGGATGGATGGATGAAAGATGGATGGATTAATAGATGGATGGATGGATGGATTAATAGATGGATGAATGAATGGATGAAAGATGGATGGATTAATAGATGGATGAATGGATGGATGAAAGATGGATGGATTAATAGATTGATGGATGGATGGATGAAAGATGGATGGATTAATAGATGGATGGATGGATGGATTAATAGATTGATGGATGGATGCATGGATGGATAAAAGATGGATGGATTAATAGATGGATGATGGATGGATTAATAGATTGATGGATGGATGCATGGATGGATGAAAGATGGATGGATTAATAGATTGATGGATGGATGGATTAATAGATGGATGGATGGATGAAAGATGGATGGATTAATAGATTGATGGATGGATGCATGGATGGATGCATGGATGGATGAAAGATGGATGGATGGATTAATAGATGGATGGATGGATGGATTAATAGATTGATGGATGGATGGATGAAAGATGGATGGATTAATAGATGGATGATGGATGGATTAATAGATTGATGGATGGATGGATGAAAGATGGATGGATTAATAGATTGATGGATGGATGAAAGATGGATGGATGAAAGATGGATGGATTAATAGATGGATGGATGGATGGATTAATAGATTGGTGGATGGATGGATTAATAGATTGATGGATGGATGGATGGATTAATGGATGGATGGATGGATGGATTAATAGATTGATGGATGGATGGATGGATTAATAGATTGATGGATGGATGGATGAAAGATGGAGGGATTAATAGATGGATGGATGGATGGATTAATAGATGGATGGATGGATGGATGAATGATGAGTGGATGGATGAAGGATGGATGGATGGATGGATTAATAGATGGATGGATGGATGGATGGATTAATAGATAGATGTATGGATGGATGAATGATGAGTGGATGGATGAAGGATGGATAGAATGGATTTAGTCAATAAAAATACATTCAACCTTTCAATGGAACAATTGTTGGATTCAATTTTTATGAAAAACAACAACATTTCAATAATAATAATAATAATAAATAATAATAATAATAATAATAATAATAATAATAATAATAATAATAATAATAATAATAACACACTTCAACCAGTCATTATTGCGCAACAGTCCTCATGTCTTCCTGCACTGGTTTGAATGGAGGTCCAGGTCCTCGCACTCGTGCAGAGCATTAGTAGAAGGATCACGGATGAGTAGCTCGACAAAGTGCTACAGTGTTGTGGCCTGAGGAGGATCTGCTCGTGTTCCTCTCCGAGTCCATCATCACGTGTCGTCCAAAGTGACGTCATGTCTTCTTCTTGTCTCCTGCTCTCAGGTAGAAGATGCCGCTGGTAAAGAGGACCATCGAGCCTCGGCATCTGTGCCACACGGTGCTGCCGAGGAACATCAAGAACGAGCTGGAGTGTGTGACCAACATCTCCTTGGCCAGCGTCATCCGCCAGCTCAGCAGCCTCAGTGAGTAGAAGATCTTTGTGTTTCATTGTGTTTGTGTTTCATTGTGTTTGTGTTTCATTGTGTTTGTGTTTCATTGTGTTTGTGTTTCATGATGTTTGTGTTTCATTGTGTTTGTGTTTCATTGTGTTTGTGTTTCATTGTGTTTGTGTTTCATTGTGTTTGTGTTTCATTGTGTTTGTGTTTCATGATGTTTGTGTTTCCTGGAGCTGCTCAGACGCCTCATTATTTACTTATTTATGGATAATTTACTAACCATCAGATTCATACGACCAGATAACCATCACACACTGATGATACAATAGAGTCACACATCACAACAACACACACTGATGATACAATAGAGTCACACATCACAACAACACACACACTGATGATACAATAGAGTCACACATCACAACAACACACACTGATGATACAATAGAGTCACACATCACAACAACACACACACTGATGATACAATAGAGTCACACATCACAACAACACACACTGATGAAACAATAGAGTCACACATCACAACAACACACACACTGATGATACAATAGAGTCACACATCACAACAACACACACACACTGATGATACAATAGAGTCACACATCACAACACACACACACACTGATGATACAATAGAGTCACACATCACAACAACAAACACACACTGATGATACAAAGAGTCACACATTACAACAACAAACACACACTGATGATACAAAGAGTCACACATTACAACAACACACCCACTGATGATACAATAGAGTCACACATCACAACAACACACACTGATGATACAATAGAGTCACGCATCACAACAACACACACTGATGATACAATAGAGTCATACATCACAACAACACACACATGCTGTGATGATACAATAGAGTCACACATCACAACAACAAACACACACTGATGATACAATAGAGTCACACATCACAACAGCACACACACTGATGATACAATAGAGTCACGCATCACAACAACACACACACACTGATGATACAATAGAGTCACGCATCACAACAACACACACACTGATGATACAATAGAGTCACACATCACAACAACACACACACTGATGATACAATAGAGTCACACATCACAACAACACACACACTGATGATACAATAGAGTCACACATCACAACAACACACACACTGATGATACAATAGAGTCACACATCACAACAACACACACTGATGATGCAATAGAGTCACACATCACAACAACACACACACACTGATGATACAATAAAGTCACACATCACAACAACACACACACACTGATGATACAATAGAGTCACACATCACAACAACACACACAACACTGATGATACAATAGAGTCACACATCACAACAACACACACACACTGATGATACAATAGAGTCACACATCACAACAACACACACACACTGATGATACAATAGAGTCACACATCACAACAACACACACACACTGATGATACAATAGAGTCACACATCACAACAACACACACACACTGATGATACAATAGAGTCACGCATCACAACAACACACACAAACACTGATGATACAATAGAGTCACACATCACAACAACACACACACACTGATGATACAATAGAGTCACACATCACAACAACACACACACACTGATGATACAATAGAGTCACACATCACAACAACACACACTGATGATGCAATAGAGTCACACATCACAACAACACACACTGATGATACAATAGAGTCACACATCACAACAACACACACAAACACTGATGATACAATAGAGTCACACATCACAACAACACGCACACACTGATGATACAATAGAGTCACACATCACAACAACACACCCACACTGATGATACAATATAGTCACACATCACAACAAAATACACACACTGATGATACAATAGAGTCACACATCACAACAACACACACACACTGATGATACAATAGAGTCACACATCACAACACACACACACTGATGATACAATAGAGTCACACATCACAACAACACACACACTGATGATACAATAGAGTCACACATCACAACAACACACACACACTGATGATACAATAGAGTCACACATCACAACAACACACACACTGATGATACAATAGAGTCACACATGCTAACATAGACCAAGAGTGCGACTTCACATTGAAAAGAACATGAATCTAATGCGATCTCGTCTGCAGGTAAATATGCGGAGGATCTGTTCGGCGAGCTCTTCAACGAGGCTCACTCCTTCTCCTTCCGGGTCAACTCTCTGCAGGAGCGAGTGGACCGTCTCTCCATCAGCGTCACGCAGCTGGACCCGAAAGAGGAGGAACGTGAGTGATGTTCAGCGTATATAAGGCTTCGTCGGTGAGCGTGTGCTTCAGTGATGGAACTCTTCCTGTCGCCTCCCACACTCTCTGCCGCGAGAGAAACTCCCACGCCGTCGTTTTCTCTTCTCCGTGAAGGAAAACATCACAAAGCTGCTGCCAAACCTGTGCTGTGATGTACTTTCATTAAATGTAAGTAGGATCACACTGCTCAGAGTCGGAATAGAAGCGAGCCTCCTGGGACATGGAAGGAAGAGAGTTGCAACATGGCTGCAGGTTCTGTTCCCATGACAGTTAATCCAGAAAGTTACTTCTCGTCACACACACACTTGACATTACAGGCTTTTAAACAGAGCTTTTTGTTAACAAGTGTCTTTCAAACACACTCTGTGTGTCTTTTAACTTCCTTCTCCTTTTATGTCTCTGTCTTCAGACCTTTAGCTTTGACCGTTAGCTTCACCTCACACGCATGAAACCATTGACAACCAAACATATGACGTCCTGTGACGTCCTGTGACGTCCTGTGACGTCCTGTTACGTCTTATGACGTCCTGTGACATCCTGTGACGTCTTATGACGTCCTGTGACATCCTGTTACGTCCTGTGACGTCTTATGACGTCCTGTGACGTCCTGTGACGTCCTGTGACGTCCTGTTACGTCCTGTTACGTCCTGTGACGTCCTGTGACGTCCTGTTACGTCCTGTTACGTCCTGTGACGTCCTGTGACGTCCTGTGACGTCCTGTTACGTCCTGTTACGTCCTATGGCTCCCTATAATGTCCTATGATGTCCTGTTACGTCCTCTGACGTCCTATGGCTCCCTATAATGTCCTATGATGTCCTGTTACGTCCTGTGACGTCCTGTGACGTCCTGTGACGTCCTGTGACGTCCTGTGACGTCCTGTTACGTCTTGTGACATCCTGTGACGTCTTATGGCGTCCTGTGACGTCCTATGGCGTCCTGTCAGTCCTATGACGTCCTATGACGTCCTATGACGTCCTGTGACGTCCTGTGACGTCCTGTGACGTCCTGTGACGTCCTGTGACGTCCTGTGACGTCCTGTGACGTCTTATGACGTCCTGTGACGTCCTGTGACGTCCTGTGACGTCCTGTGACGTCTTATGACGTCCTGTTACGTCCTGTTACGTCCTATGGCGTCCTGTTACGTCTTATGACGTCCTGTTCCGTCCTATGGCTCCCTATAATGTCCTATGATGTCCTGTTACATCCTGTGACGTCTTATGACGTCCTGTTACGTCCTCTGACGTCCTGTTAAGTCCTGTGATGCCTTATGACTTCTTATGGCGTCCTGTGACATCTTATGGCGTCCTGTGACGTCCTATGGCGTCCTGTGACGTACTGTGACGTCCTATGGCGTCCTGTGATGTCCTGTTACGTCCTATGGCGTCCTGTTACGTCTTATGACGTCCTGTTACGTCCTATGGCTCCCTATAATGTCCTATGATGTCCTGTTACATCCTGTGACGTCTTATGATGTCCTGTTACGTCTTCTGACGTCCTGTTACGTCCTGTGACATCCTGTTCCGTCCTATGATGTCCTGTTACGTCCTATGGCGTCCTGTTACGTCTTATGACGTCCTGTTACGTCCTATGGCTCCCTATAACGTCCTATGATGTCCTGTTACATCCTGTGACGTCTTATGACGTCCTGTTACGTCCTCTGACGTCCTGTAAAGTCCTGTGACATCCTGTTCCGTCCTATGATGTCCTGTTACGTCCTATGGCGTCCTGTTACGTCTTATGACGTCCTGTTACGTCCTATGGCTCCCTATAATGTCCTATGATGTCCTGTTACATCCTGTGACGTCTTATGACGTCCTGTTACGTCCTCTGACGTCCTGTAAAGTCCTGTGACATCCTGTTCCGGTCCTATGATGTCCTGTTACGCTCCTATGGCGTCCTGTTACGTCTTATGACGTACTGTTACGTCCTATGGCTCCCTATAATGTCCTATGATGTCCTGTTACATCCTGTGACGTCTTATGACGTCCTGTTACGTCCTCTGACGTCCTGTGAAGTCCTGTGACATCCTGTTCCGTCCTATGATGTCCTGTTACGTCCTATGGCGTCCTGTTACGTCTTATGACGTCCTGTTACGTCCTATGGCTCCCTATAATGTCCTATGATGTCCTGTTACATCCTGTGACGTCTTATGACGTCCTGTTACGTCCTCTGACGTCCTGTGAAGTCCTGTGACATCCTGTGACGTCCTGTGACGTCCTGTGAAGTCCTATGGCTCCCTATAATGTCCTATGATGTCCTGTTACATCCTGTGACATCTTATGACGTCCTGTTACGTCCTATGACGTCCTGTGATGTCCTGTGACGTCCTATGACGTACTCTTACGTCTTCTGACATCCTGTTACGTCCTATGACGTCCTGTTATGTCCTATGACGTCCTATGACGTCCTGTGACGTCCTGTGACGTCCTGTGACGTCCTGTGACGTCCTGTGACGTCTTGTGACGTCCTGTGACGTCTTATCGTCCTGTTACGTCCTATGACGTCCTGTTACGTCCTTTGACGTCCTTTGACGTCCTGTTACTTCCTATGATGTCCTATGACGTCCTTTTACGTCCTGTTCCATCTTATGGCGTGACGCCCTGTGGCGTCTTATGACGCCCTGTTACGTCCCTCTGACATCTTGTTACCCCCTATGATGTCTCTGTGGCGTCCTATGACGTCCTGTGAAGTCCTATGACGTCCTGTTACGTCCTCTGACGTCCTGTGAAGTCCTATGACGTCCTGTTACGTCCTATGGCGTCCTGTTACGTCTTATGACGTCCTGTTACGTCCTATGGCTCCCTATGATGTCTGTTACATCCTGTGACGTCTTATGACGCCTGTTACGTCCTTGACTCCTGTAAGTCCTGTGAAGCCCCTTATGTCCTATGATGTCCTGTTACATCCTTAGCTCTATGGCTCCTTTTCCTGTCCTGTGATGTCCTGTGACGTTCTGTTACGTCCTTCGTCCTTTACTCCTTGACTCCTGTGACGTCCTTTGTCCTATGATGTCCCTTAGCTGCGTCCTGTTACGTCCTTGCGTCCTCCTGTGGCGTCTGTGGCGTCCTGTGGCGTCTTTGCGTCCTGTGGCGTCCTGTGGTTCGTCTTATTCGTCCTGCCTCGCCTTTCTCCTTATTTTCGTCTCTATGACGTCCTGTTTCCTTACGCTTACGCCTTACCCCTTACGCCTATGACGCTCCAGACGTCCTGTGACGCCCTGTGACGTCCTTGACTCTCGTCCTGTGACGTCCTGTGACGCCCTGTTACGCCCTATGACTCCTTCTTTGTCTATGTCCTTTACGTCCTCTCTCCTTTATGTCCTGTGACGTCCTGTGATGTCCTGTTACGTCTTGTGACGTCCTGTTACGTCCTGTTACGTCCTGTGACGTCTTATGACGTCTTATGACGTCCTGTGACGTCCTGTGACGTCCTGTGACGTCTTATGACGTCTTATGACGTCTTGTGACGTCCTGTGACGTCCTGTGACGTCCTGTGACGTCCTGTGACGTCCTGTGACGTCCTGTGACGTCCTGTGACGTCCTGTGACGTCCTATGGCTCCCTATAATGTCCTATGATGTCCTGTTACGTCCTCTGACGTCCTGTGAAGTCCTGTGACGTCCAGTGACGTCCTGTTACGTCCTGTTACGTCCTGTGACGTCCTGTTACGTCCTGTGACGTCTTATGACGTCCTGTTACGTCCTCTGACGTCCTGTAAAGTCCTGTGACATCCTGTTCCGTCCTATGATGTCCTGTTACGTCCTATGATGTCCTGTTACATCCTGTGACGTCTTATGACGTCCTGTTACGTCCTCTGACGTCCTGTAAAGTCCTGTGACATCCTGTTCCGTCCTATGATGTCCTGTTACGTCCTATGGCGTCCTGTTACGTCTTATGACGTCCTGTTACGTCCTATGGCTCCCTATAATGTCCTATGATGTCCTGTTACATCCTGTGACGTCTTATGACGTCCTGTGAAGTCCTGTGACATCCTGTTCCGTCCTATGATGTCCTGTTACGTCCTATGTTGTCCTGTTACGTCTTATGACGTCCTGTTACGTCCTATGGCTCCCTATAATGTCCTATGATGTCCTGTTACATCCTGTGACGTCTTATGACGTTGGCCCTGTGAAGTCCTGTGACATCCTGTTCCGTCCTATGATGTCCTGTTACGTCCTATGTTGTCCTGTTACGTCTTATGACGCCCTGTTACCGTCCTATGGCTCCCTATAATGTCCTATGATGTCCTGTTACATCCTGTGACGTCTTATGACGTCCTGTTACGTCCTCTGACGTCCTGTGAAGTCCTATGACGTCCTGTGACGTCCTGTGACGTCCTGTGAAGTCCTATGGCTCCCTATAATGTCCTATGATGTCCTGTTACATCCTGTGACATCTTATGACGTCCTGTTACGTCCTATGACGTCCTGTGATGTCCTGTGACGTTCTATGACGTACTCTTACGTCTTCTGACATCCTGTTACGTCCTATGACGTCCTATGACGTCCTGTTACGTCCTATGACGTCCTATGACGTCCTGTGACGTCCTGTGACGTCCTGTGACGTCTTGTGACGTCCTGTGACGTCTTATCGTCCTGTGACGTCTTATGACAGTCCTGTTACGTCCTATGACGTCCTGTTACGTCCTTTGATGTCCTGTTACTTCCTATGATGTCCTATGACGTCCTTTTACGTCCTGTTCCATCTTATGACGTCCTGTGGCGTCTTATGACGTCCTGTTACGTCCTCTGACATCTTGTTACCCCCTATGATGTCCTGTGGCGTCCTATGACGTCCTGTGAAGTCCTATGACGTCCTGTTACGTCCTCTGACGTCCTGTGAAGTCCTATGACGTCCTGTTACGTCCTATGGCGTCCTGTTACGTCTTATGACGTCCTGTTACGTCCTCTGACGTCCTGTGAAGTCCTGTGAAGTCCTGTGACGTCCTGTGAAGTCCTATGACGTCCTGTGACGTCCTGTGAAGTCCTATGGCTCCCTATAATGTCCTATGATGTCCTGTTACATCCTGTGACGTCTTATGACGTCCTCTGATGTCCTGTGACGTCTTGTGAAGTCCTGTGACGTTCTGTTACGTCCTATGACGTCCTCTTACGTCTTCTGACATCCTGTTACGTCCTATGACGTCCTGTTACGTCCTGTGACGTCCTGTGACGTCCTGTTACGTCCTGTGACGTCTTATCGTCCTGTGACGTCTTATGACGTCCTGTGACGTCCTGTGACGTCTTGTGACGTCCTGTGACGTCTTATCGTCCTGTGACGTCTTATGACGTCCTGTTACGTCCTATGACGTCCTGTTACGTCCTTTGACATCCTGTTACTTCCTATGATGTCCTATGACGTCCTTTTACGTCCTGTTCCATCTTATGACGTCCTGTGGCGTCCTTTGACGTCCTGTTACGTCCTCTGACATCTTGTTACCCCCTATGACGTCCTGTGGCGTCCTATGATGTCCTTTGACGTCCTATAATGTCCTGTGGATCTTCATCAGACTCATGTGAGCTACAACCTCGGGAGATACATGTTTTAATTCCTATGATCTCATTTTTGCTAATTGCAAGTTTTCCACGTTGATGCTGAAATAATTAAAAAAGCTCAATAGTGAGGATTTATCTTCCTGCACCCGCGGATCTACAGAAGGTCCAGAGGCTTCATGGTCCTCCATCCCTGACACTGGTCCTGATGTGAAGCTGTGGAGCGTCACTGTAGCACTTTAGTGAAGAACAGGTTGAAGGATGGATGTGGAGGACGAGCCACTGCAGCAAACCTGCTGAGGTGTGAAAGAACTGCAGGATCCTCTGGTTCCTCACTCACGGGAACAAGCTCTTTTGAATCTTCTCTCTTTGGGTCTCCACAGCTTTTGTGTGCGCCTCGTGAGGAAGATGAAGAAAAGACGCATCACACACTCGACCACACACACACACACACACACACACACACTCGACTGTGTAGTCGTGGACAGAAGACTTCAGACGGTCAACGAGGTTCAGATACGGAGAAGAGTTTTGGATTGAAGGTCATGTTTGAGAGAGAATCCAGTCCTGAACCCCTGTGTTGACCAAGAGGCTTGACAAATAAACACGTTTGTGGTATCCCTTGTGATGTCTCAAGTGACCGGGGAGGTCGGTCACCTTGACCCAAAGACAACACAAGGGATACCACAAACACATTTGTTTTCGGGCCTCTGGGTCACCTTGACCCTAAGATAACTCAAGGGTTACACCGAGGAGAAATATAAGACAAAATGAGATCGTTGATCTCGTCTTCCATCGTTGATCTCGTCCTCCATCGTTGATCTCGTCCTCCGTCGTTGATCTCGTCCTCCATCGTTGATCTCGTCCTCCATCGTTGATCTCGTCCTCCGTCGTTGATCTCGTCCTCCGTCGTTGATCTCGTCCTCCATCGTTGATCTCGTCCTCCGTCGTTGATCTCGTCCTCCGTCGTTGATCTCGTCCTCCATCGTTGATCTCGTCCTCCGTCGTTGATCTCGTCCTCCATCGTTGATCTCGTCCTCCGTCGTTGATCTCGTCCTCCATCGTTGATCTCGTCCTCCATCGTTGATCTCGTCCTCCGTCGTTGATCTCGTCCTCCATCGTTGATCTCGTCCTCCATCGTTGATCTCGTCCTCCGTCGTTGATCTCGTCCTCCATCAATGATCTCGTCCTCCATCAATGATCTCGTCCTCCATCAATGATCTCGTCCTCCATCAATGATCTCTTCCTCCATCATTGATCTCGTTCTCCATCGTTGATCTCGTCCTCCATCATTGATCTCGTCCTCCTTCGTTGATCTCGTCCTCCATCAATGATCTCGTCCTCCGTCGTTGATCTCGTCCTCCGTCGTTGATCTCGTCCTCCATCGTTGATCTCGTCCTCCATCGTTGATCTCGTCCTCCGTCGTTGATCTCGTCCTCCATCATTGATCTCGTCCTCCATCTTTGATCTCGTCCTCCGTCGTTGATCTCGTCCTCCGTCGTTGATCTCGTCCTCCGTCGTTGATCTCGTCCTCCGTCTTTGAACTCGTCCTCCATCGTTGATCTCGTCCTCCATCGTTGATCTCGTCCTCCGTCGTTGATCTCGTCCTCATCTTTGATCTCGTCGTCCATCGTTGATCTCGTCCTCCATCGTTGATCTCGTCCTCCATCGTTGATCTCGTCCTCCGTCGTTGATCTCGTCCTCCGTCTTCCATCACACACACACACACACACACACACACACACACACACACACACACACACACACACACACACACACTTGTTTACAGCGACACAAGGTTTTACTGTTTGCTGTTCAGATACTTTCAAGGTCAGAGGGAGGACGAGTGTGTTTTTTTGTTCTGCAACAAAAGTACCTGCGAGTAGAAATGAAGTTAAACTCAAGACTTGTACTTTGTGTCGAGTCATGTTCCTGCTGGTTTTGTATAAACTACTATGAAAAACACAGATGATTCCTCAACACCAACTATTACTACTACGACCTGCTCGTGTACTAGTACCATAGCCTGGTGTACCACTGAGAAAATGGCTTCCTCTATAAAAAGTACTTCTTTTTCTTCTAGTACTGTCTGTAAAAAAACACCTGAAAACTCTTCAACATCTTCTACCAGCACCTGATATATCATTTCACTCTCTTTCTTTTTCCTTTCTCCAGGCAGTTTTTAGTGTTTCTAAGTATCTCATTCTGTATGTACTGTATGTTTTTATTTATTTATACCGTAGTAAACATTACTAGTATTACATTTTATTAGATGCTCATGAGGTACAGTCAGATGTAGAGAAACTGCAGGTCACATGACCAAACATCAGCTTTAAGAGCTGCTGCAGACCTCTGTATCCTCTCGTCCTCAGTCATCGCTGCCAGTTCACCAGTTTCTTTTGGAGGAAATGACGAATGTTGTCAACTAGTGGCCGGAGGTTTAACTGCAGCACACGAATGAATAAACGCTGTAAATATTTGAGTGTTAATTGTAAATTATACACACACGATTGAAATATAAACCATAAAATAACTATGAATTAAAAATTCAAAGATTAAAGAAAATTAAAAAATATACTATTATTTTATTTATTTATTTTTTACAGTGCTATTGTGTATTGATACAATATCTGGGGAAATATTGCGATATATCATTAAACCAATACTTTCTTACACCCCTAGTATGTAATATTATAATTATTGAGCAGTTTGGAGTACTATAAATACACCTACAAATACTTTTAATTCTACTACTTTTACTTCTACTACTAATTCTACTACTACAACTTCTTATACTTTTACTACTATTCTACTACTACTACTACTACTACTTATGCTTTTCTGCGAATTCGACTACTTAATATATTACTTACTTACTTATACTTATAATCTTTCTACTGCTTATACTACTTATACTTTTACTACTAATTCTACTACAATTACTACTACTTGTACTTTTACTACTAATTTGACTACTACTACTACTTATACTTTTACTACTACTTATACTTGTACTACTAATTCTACTACTGCTTCTACTACTTATACTGCTGATTATACTACTACTACTACTCATGCTAATACTACCAATTCTACTACTACTACTACTTATACTTGTACTAATAATTAATTTGCTTTTGTGTATTGATACAATATCGGGGGTAAATACTGCGATACATCATTAAACCAATATTTTCTTACACCCCCTAGTATGTAATATTATAATTATTGAGCAGTTTGAAGTACTATAAATACACCTACAAATAATTTTACTTCTACTACTTCAACTTCTACTACTAATTCTACTACTACAACTACTTATACTTTTACTACTATTCTACTACTACTACTACTACTACTATTTATGCTTTTCTGCTAATTCGACTACTTATACTTATAATTTTTCTACTGCTTATACTACTTATACTTTTACTACTAATTCTACTACAATTACTACTACTTGTACTTTTACTACTAATTTGACTACTACTACTACTTATACTTTTACTACTACTTATACTTGTACTACTAATTCTACTACTTATACTGCTGATTATACTACTACTACTACTCATACTAATACTACCAACTCTACTACTACTACTACTTATACTTGTACTAATAATTAATTTGCTTTTGTGTATTGATACAATATCGGGGGTAAATACTGCGATACATCATTAAACCAATATTTTCTTACACCCCCTAGTATGTAATATTATAATTATTGAGCAGTTTGAAGTACTATAAATACACCTACAAATACTTTTACTTCTACTACTTTTACTTCTACTACTAATTCTACTACTACAACTTCTTATACTTTTACTACTTCTACTACTACTTATGCTTTTCTGCTAATTCGACTACTTATACTTTTACTACTATTCTACTACTACTACTACTACTTATGCTTTTCTGCTAATTCGACTACTTATACTTATCATTTTTCTACTGCTTATACATACTACTTATACTTTTACTACTAATTCTACTACTAATAATTTTAATACTAATTCTACTACAATTACCACTACTTGTACTTTTACTACTAATTTGACTACTACTACTACTTATACTTTTACTACTACTTATACTTGTACTACTAATTCTACTACTGATTCTACTACTTATACTTATACTACTAATTATACTACTGCTTATACTACTTATACTTATACTGCTAAGTATACTACTACTACTACTCATGCTAATACTACCAATTCTACTACTACTACTACTTATAATCTGTACTACTACTTATACATTCAATAATTATAATATTACATACCTCTAGTATGTAATTATTGAGCAGTTTGAAGTACTATAAATACACCTACAAATACTTTTAATTCTACTACTTTTACTTCTACTACTAATTCTACTACTACAACTACTTATACTTTTACTACTATTCTACTACTACTACTACTACTACTATTTATGCTTTTCTGCTAATTCGACTACTAATAATTTTAATACTAATTCTACTACAATTACCACTACTTGTACTTTTACTACTAATTTGACTACTACTACTACTTATACTTTTACTACTACTTATACTTGTACTACTAATTCTACTACTGATTCTACTACTTATACTTATACTACTAATTATACTACTGCTTATACTACTTATACTTATACTGCTAAGTATACTACTACTACTACTCATGCTAATACTACCAATTCTACTACTACTACTACTTATAATCTGTACTACTACTTATACATTCAATAATTATAATATTACATACTAGAGGTATGTAATACCTCTAGTATGTAATTATTGAGCAGTTTGAAGTACTATAAATACACCTACAAATACTTTTAATTCTACTACTTTTACTTCTACTACTAATTCTACTACTACAACTACTTATACTTTTACTACTATTCTACTACTACTACTACTACTACTACTTATGCTTTTCTGCTAATTCGACTACTTATACTTATAATTTTTCTACTGCTTATACTACTTATACTTTTACTACTAATTCTACTACTAATACTTTTACTACTAATTCTACTACAATTACTACTACTTATACTTTTACTACTAATTTGACTACTACTACTACTTATACTTTTACTACTACTTATACTTGTACTACTAATTCTACTACTGCTTCTACTACTTATACTTGTACTACTAATTCTACTACTGCTTCTACTACTTATACTTATACTACTAATTATACTACTGCTTATACTACTTATACTTATACTGCTAATTATACTACTACTACTACTCATGCTAATACTACCAATTCTACTACTACTACTACTTATACTTGTACTAATAATAATTTGCTTTTGTGTATTGATACAATATCGGGGGTAAATACTGCGATACATCATTAAACCAATACTTTCTTACACCCCTAGTATGTAATATTATAATTATTGAGCAGTTTGGAGTACTATAAATACACCTACAAATACTTTTACTTCTACTACTTTAACTTCTACTACTAATTCTACTACTACAACTACTTATACTTTTACTACTATTCTACTACTACTACTACTACTACTATTTATGCTTTTCTGCTAATTCGACTACTTATACTTATAATTTTTCTACTGCTTATACTACTTATACTTTTACTACTAATTCTACTACTAATACTTTTACTACTAATTCTAATACAATTACTACTACTTGTACTTTTACTACTAATTTGACTACTACTACTAATTATACTTTTACTACTACTTATACTTGTACTACTAATTCTACTACTGCTTCTACTACTTATACTTATACTACTAATTATACTACTGCTTATACTACTTATACTTATACTGCTAATTATACTACTACTACTACTCATGCTAATACTACCAATTCTACTACTACTACTACTTATAATCTGTACTACTACTTATACATTCAATAATTATAATATTCTTCTGGCAGTCCATCGATAACGATGATGACGTTGCTCCAATTTTAATGAATAGACATTTATTGGGTTGTGTTGCGGCGGTGCATAGCCATGTGGCTGTGCAGGCCGATGCGGGATCCGCAGGTTTTGCCACAGGAGGGACAGAGGTACGTGGCACTGGAGGGTGTGGGCCCTGTAGCAGGCTGATGCCTCAGTGCACGTCGCCGTATCCTCCTCTCTGTGGCTTGCTCCTGAAGGTGAGCAGTTCCCTGGTGGCAGGAGGAACTCCAGGTATAGCGATCAGCAGCCAGGGACTCTAGTGCTGCAGGTGAAATTTTGCACTGCTTCAGGAGGGTTTTAAGATGGTCCTTGAACCGCTTTTTTGGACCACCAGCAGATCTCTGGCCGTCCAGAAGTTGGCCGTAGAGGATTTGCCTGGGCAGGCGGTGGGCAGGCATACGGATCACATGCCCAACCCAGCGCAGGTGTTTCTTTGCAAGGAGCACGGCGATGGTAGGTGTGTTGGTCCGTTCAAGAATATCAGCATGTGGCACCCTGTCTTCCCAGGACACACCCAGGATCCTTTGAAGGCAGCGGATGTGGAAGGCCTCTAGTGTTTTTATGTGCCTCTGGTAGGGTGTCCAGGTTTCCGACCCGTACAGCAGTGTAGAGAGGCAGACCGCCTTGTACACAGCTGCTTTGGTGGAGCTGGTGAGGTTCCTGTTGTGGAATACCCTGGATCTAAGCCTGCCAAAGGCAGCGGAGGCCAGACCGACTCGGACCTGGATGTCATCATCAATGTTGCAGGAAGGGGACAGAATGCTGCCTAGGTAGGTGAAGTGAGGGACGATGGCAAGGGGATGACCATCGAGGGTGAAGGTACGCACATGTGTTTGGTGGGTGAACTCCTGGACAACTATCTGTGTTTTCCTGATGTTGATTTGGAGACCAATGGCGCTGTAGATGGATGCGACCACGTTTAACGCACGCTGTAGGGATTCTGGTGAGTGAGCAAGGAGAGCACAGTCATCTGCATACTGTAGCTCTAAGATGTGTTGGTTGGTGGTTTTGGTGAAGGCTTGAAGGCGCCGAATATTGAAGAGGTTGCCATCCAGTCTGTACTGTATCTGTACTTATACTTATACTGCTAATTATACTACTACTACTACTCATGCTAATACTACCAATTCTACTACTACTACTACTTATAATCTGTACTACTACTTATACATTCAATAATTATAATATTACATACTAGAGGTATTACATACCTCTAGTATGTAATTATTGAGCAGTTTGAAGTACTATAAATACACCTACAAATACCGCCCTCTCATGTCCCTGGTGGTACTAAGATCAGGATCTGACTGTAAACAGTACTTCTGAGGTTCTTCGTCTTCTCGTCATGGCAACTACTGGTTAGTGTAACTACCACCAACATCACACTCGTGTGTGCGTCTCACACATGGTTACACACCTCTGCGTCTTCACACACAGCCAGTAAAAACTTCATTGTTTTGTCCTCTCGCAGTATATTTTCGTCTTTCTGTGCAAGATTCATCCGCCACACTCTGAGCAGTGTTTTAAGTGTATTTATCCCCACGGCAACAGCAAAGTGATTCCATTTGTCGTCCTCTCATGTATAATTCAGTCGGCGCTGGGTTTGTGTCCAAGAGTGCGGTGTAAGAATCTCTCTCTCCCTCCGAGCGAGCATCGATTTTACAATCATTCGTCTGCTTTGAGAAAATGTCAGCGTTCCCGGTCCAGAGAAGGTCAGCAGCTCCTGGACCGGCCGTGGCTCTCCTGGAGATGGACGGAGGCGGAGAGTCTGGGCCGCGACCGGGAGAGGATGGATGGCTGCTAATGTGTTCCGCGTGTGACTCGCGGCGGAGATGATCTTTGTTTTGATGACCGAAGACCCACTGTGAGTCTTTGTTCTCCCGCAGTGTCGCTCCAGGACATCACCATGAGAAAAGCCTTCAGAAGTTCCACCATCCAGGACCAGCAGATGTTCGACCGCACGTCCCTGCCCGTCCCCATGCAGGAGACCTTCACGGCCTGCGAGCAACCGCCGCCGCTCAACATCCTGTCGCCCTACAGGTGTGTTACCTGTTGTCGTTATGTTGTTGAGTGTGTGATAGTGTAGTAACAAGTATATATGTGTAGTATTGTCCAGTACTTGACTCTGGTGTTGTGATAGTGTAGTAACAAGTATGTATGTGTAGTATTGTCCAGTACTTGACTCTGGTGTTGTGATAGTGTAGTAACAAGTAGATTTGTGTAGTATTGTCCAGTACTTGACTCTGGTGTTGTGATAGTGTAGTAACAAGTATATATGTGGAGTATTGTCCAGTACTTGACTCTGGTGTTGTGATAGTGTAGTACAAGTATTATAGTATTGTCCAGTACTTTCCAGGTTATGTGATAGTTTAGTTAAAAATTTTTATGTGTAGTATTGTCCAGTACTTGACTCTGGTGTTGTGATAGTGTAGTAACAAGTATATATGTGTAGTATTGTCCAGTACTTGACTCTGGTGTTGTGATAGTGTAGTAACAAGTATATATGTGTAGTATTGTCCAGTACTTGACTCTGGTGTTGTGATAGTGTAGTAACAAGTATATATGTGTAGTATTGTCCAGTACTTGACTCTGGTGTTGTGATAGTGTAGTAACAAGTATATATGTGTAGTATTGTCCAGTACTTGACTCTGGTGTTGTGATAGTGTAGTAACAAGTATATATGTGTAGTATTGTCCAGTACTTGACTCTGGTGTTGTGATAGTGTAGTAACAAGTATATATGTGTAGTATTGTCCAGTACTTGACTCTGGTGTTGTGATAGTGTAGTAACAAGTATATATGTGTAGTATTGTCCAGTACTTGACTCTGGTGTTGTGATAGTGTAGTAACAAGTATATATGTGTAGTATTGTCCAGTACTTGACTCTGGTGTTGTGATAGTGTAGTAACAAGTATATATGTGTAGTATTGTCCAGTACTTGACTCTGGTGTTGGGTGTAGTATAGTGTAGTATTGTCCAGTACTTGACTCTGGTGTTGTGATAGTGTAGTAACAAGTATATATATGTGTAGTATTGTCCAATACTTGATTCTGGTGTTGTGATAGTGTAGTAACAAGTATATATGTTTAGTATTGTCCAGTACTTGACTCTGGTGTTGTGATAGTGTAGTAACAAGTATATATGTGTAGTATTGTCCAGTACTTGACTCAGGTGTTGTGATAGTGTAGTAACAAGTATATATGTGTAGTATTGTCCAGTACTTGACTCTGGTGTTGTGATAGTGTAGTAACAAGAATATATATGTGTAGTATTGTCCAGTACTTGACTCTGGTGTTGTGATAGTGTAGTAACAAGTATATATGTGTAGTATTGTCCAGTACTTGACTCTGGTGTTGTGATAGTGTAGTAACAAGTATATATGTGTAGTATTGTCCAGTACTTGACTCTGGTGTTGTGATAGTGTAGTAACAAGTATATATGTGTAGTATTGTCCAGTACTTGACTCTGGTGTTGTGATAGTGTAGTAACAAGTATATATGTGTAGTATTGTCCAGTACTTGACTCTGGTGTTGTGATAGTGTAGTAACAAGTATATATATGTGCTTGCTGAGAGGTCACTGTCAGCCCTGATGAAACAATATTAATAACATGTAATAATCCACGGTCCAACGTTAACTAGCGTCGCACAAACAAACATGTATGTTCTGTTGCCAGGGACGACGGGAAGGAGGGCCTGAAGTTCTACACCAACCCGTCCTACTTCTTCGACCTGTGGCGAGAGAAGATGCTGCAGGACACGGAGGACAAGAGGAAGGAGAGACGGAAACAGAAGGTGTGTTTGTTGTCGTCACTCTGGGAGAAGATTGTCGTTCTTCCATGTTGAAACAACATGTTTGAGTCCAGGCTTCACTCCTTCATCGCGTTCAAGGACGACACGGATGCATGTCGTGATTTCTAGAAGGAGGAGTTGGAAGTTCTCGAGGTTTGAGATGAGATCAGTTCATATAGAGTCGACGTCAGCGAAGCTTCACGGTTTTAAGAGATCGTTTGTGAAGTTTCTTCCTCTGATGTCACCGTTTATTGAGGTTCGAGCTTCTTTCACTGAGGCCTGGAGAGTCCAGGGACCTGCGTCTGGCATCAGATACACAACAAATCACCTCAGTCATGAGTAGTATTGTGTAGTATTGTGTAGTATAATAGATGTGCTTCAACAAGGGTTTGAGTTGACGGATGATGTGTACTATTGTGTAGTATTGTGTCAGGACCATGTGCTTCAACAAGGGTTTGACTTGACAGATGATGTGTAGTATTGTGTAGTATTGTGTAGTATTGTGTAGTATAATAGATGTGCTTCAACAAGGGTTTCAGTTGACAGATGATGTGTACTATTGTGTAGTATTGTGTCAGGACCATGTGCTTCAACAAGGGTTTGAGTTGACGGATGATGTGTAGTATTGTGTAGTATTGTGTCAGGACCATGTGCTTCAACAAGGGTTTGAGTTGACGGATGATGTGTACTATTGTGTAGTATTGTGTCAGGACCATGTGCTTCAACAAGGGTTTGAGTTGACAGATGATGTGTACTATTGGGTAGTATTGTGTAGTATTGTGTCAGGACTATGTGCTTCAACAAGGGTTTGAGTTGACGGATGATGTGTACTATTGTGTAGTATTGTGTAGTATTGTGTAGTATTGTGTCAGGACCATGTGCTTCAACAAGGGTTTGAGTTGACGGATGATGTGTAGTATTGTGTAGTATTGTGTAGTATAATAGATGTGCTTCAACAAGGGTTTGAGTTGACGGATGATGTGTACTATTGTGTAGTATTGTGTCAGGACCATGTGCTTCAACAAGGGTTTGAGTTGACGGATGGGGGGTAGTATTGTGTAGTATTGAGTCAGGACCATGTGCTTCAACAAGGGTTTGAGTTGACGGATGATGTGTAGTATTGTGTAGTATTGAGTCAGGACCATGTGCTTCAACAAGGGTTTGAGTTGATGGATGATGTGTAGTATTGTGTAGTATTGTGTAGTATTGAGTCAGGACCATGTGCTTCAACAATGAGTTGGCGGATGATGTGTAGTATTGTGTAGTATTGTGTAGTATTGAGTCAGGACCATGTGCTTCAACAAGGGTTTGAGTTGACGGATGATGGTATTGTGTAGTATTGTGTAGTATTGAGTCAGGACCATGTGCTTCAACAATGAGTTGACGGATGATGTGTAGTATTGTGTAGTATTGAGTCAGGACCATGTGCTTCAACAAGGGTTTGAGTTGACAGGACCATGTGTAGTATTGTGTAGTATTGTGTAGTATTGTGTCAGGACCATGTGCTTCAACAAGGGTTTGAGTTGACGGATGATGTGTAGTATTGTGTAGTATTGTGTAGTATTGAGTCAGGACCATGTGCTTCAACAAGGGTTTGAGTTGACGATGATGGTACATGTGTAGTATTGTGTAGTATTGAGTCAGGACCATGTGCTTCAACAAGGGTTTGGTTGACGGATGATGTGTAGATTGTGTACTATTGGGTAGTATTGAGTCAGGACTATGTGCTTCAACAAGGGTTTGAGTTGACGGATGATGTGTACTATTGTGTAGTATTGTGTAGTATTGAGTCAGGACCATGTGCTTCAACAAGGGTTTGAGTTGACGGATGATGTGTAGTATTGTGTAGTATTGTGTAGTATTGAGTCAGGACCATGTGCTTCAACAATGAGTTGACGGATGATGTGTACTATTGTGTAGTATTGTGTAGTATTGAGTCAGGACCATGTGCTTCAACAAGGGTTTGAGTTGACGGATGATGTGTAGTATTGTGTAGTATTGTGTAGTATTGAGTCAGGACCATGTGCTTCAACAAGGGTTTGAGTTGACGGATGATGTGTAGTATTGTGTAGTATTGAGTCAGGACCATGTGCTTCAACAATGAGTTGACGGATGATGTGTAGTATTGTGTAGTATTGTGTAGTATTGAGTCAGGACCATGTGCTTCAACAAGGGTTTGAGTTGACGGATGATGTGTAGTATTGTGTAGTATTGTGTAGTATTGTGTAGTATTGAGTCAGGACCATGTGCTTCAACAATGAGTTGACGGATGATGTGTAGATCAGATGGTGACGCTCATCATGAATGTTTCTGTCAAACATGTCGAGATCTTTTGTTTCACTGGAGATAAAAGATAATATACATGATAATAACATGATAATAACATGATAATAACATGATAATAACATGTGTCGACCACATGCTGTTATTTTGACACACGGATCAAGAGTAAAATCACAGTCAACACTGTTGCACCGACTTATTAGTTCAGTCATGAAGGGAATGAATGTCGTGTTGAAGAGTTTGAATCATTTCTCTTCAAACTAAAGGTTTTTGTTCTTTATTTGTAAAAAAAGTCACTTTTTCAAGTCAATCAATTCAATGATGCAGTTGATGGTTTGAGTCTGTTTGAAGAAATACAGTAGTATTTACTTTTAGAAGTATTTCTTCTTCTCCATCTACTTTTACTTCTTAAACCCACGTATTTTTAAAGCCACACAAACTATGAGGAGCCACAAAAACACACAAAAACACACGACACCATTAAGATCCAGAGCGAGGGCGACGTTGCGTGCAGCCGCCGCGTCCAAGTCTTGACGAGCCCTGACACCTGTCACTCAAACAGGCGCCTGATGAGATTGACCTTCGACACACTGTCTGGTGTGACTGACAGCGTCTTTCACTCGTGGTCACCAGGAGACGCACTTCTGTTGCACATGTTTTTTTTTTTTTTTTTTTTTTTTTTTTTCTCCCCCCCCCCCCCCCCCCCCCCCCCCCCCCCCCCCCCCCCCCCCCCCCCCCATGACACTGTTGCACATGTATGACACTGTTGCACGTGTACACGTATGACACTGTTGCACACGTATGACACTGTTGCACATGTATGACACTGTTGCACATGTATGACACTGTTGCACATGTATGACACTGTTGCACATGTATGACACTGTTGCACATGTATGACACTGTTGCACATGTATGACACTGTTGCACATGTATGACACTGTTGCACATGTATGACACTGTTGCACATGTACACGTATGACACTGTTGCACATGTATGACACTGTTGCACATGTATGACACTGTTGCACATGTATGACACTGTTGCACATGTTGACACTTTTGCATGACACTGTTGCACATGTATGACACACTGTTGACACACATGTATGACACTGTTGCACATGTATGACACTGTTGCACATGTATGACACTGTTGCACATGTATGACACTGTTGCACATGTATGACACTGTTGCACATGTATGACACTGTTGCACATGTATGACACTGTTGCACATGTATGACACTGTTGCACATGTATGACACTGTTGCACATGTATGACACTGTTGCACATGTATGACACTGTTGCACATGTATGACACTGTTGCACATGTATGACACTGTTGCACATGTATGACACTGTTGAACATGTATGACACTGTTGCACATGTATGACACTGTTGCACATGTATGACACTGTTGAACATGTATGACACAGTTGCACATGTATGACACTGTTGCACATGTATGACACTGTTGAACATGTATGACACTGTTGCACATGTATGACACTGTTGCACATGTATGACACTGTTGCACATGTATGACACTGTTGCACATGTATGACACTGTTGAACATGTATGACACTGTTGCACATGTATGACACTGTTGCACATGTATGACACTGTTGCACATGTATGACACTGTTGCACATGTATGACACTGTTGCACATGTATGACACTGTTGCACATGTATGACACTGTTGCACATGTATGACACTGAAATGTACGACACTTTGCACATGTATGACACTATGTTGTATAACATGTATGTACATCCTGTGTGCACATGTATGACACTTGTAAGTGTAAATATGACACTGTGTGTACATGTATGACACTGTTAATATATAATGTCACTGCACATCGTAGTGACACTGTGTAAAGGCTGCGTATGAGTAACTATTTATGTGTGTATTTGTGTGTGTAAATAACTAATGTGTGTGTGTGTGTGTGTATTTGTAAGTGTAAATATGTAATGTGTGTGTATATATGTGTCTGTTAATATATAATGTGTGTATGTGTGTTTAAATGCGTGTGTGTAACTATGTTATGTGTGTATTTGTGTGTGTAAATGAGTGTGTGTGTGTGTGTGTGTATGAGTGTAAATATGTGATGTGTGTATATATATATATATGTGTGTGTAACTATGTGTATGTATGTGTACTTGAGCTCTACGTACTACAGAGAAACCAAAGCAGTTGATTCTTAGCATCAATGAACTAAAACTACAGTTTAGTTTCAACTTGATTTCAGGTCGAACACGTGACGAGGAAGATAAAGTAAAAATGAACCTCAGGAACCTCATGAACCTCAGGAACCTCATGAACCCCATAAACCTCATGAACCCTTCAGTTGAACCTCAGAACCTTACCCCATACCTCATGAACCTAATGAACCTCCTTCAGTTGAACCTCATGAACCTCATGAACCTAATGAACCTCATGAACCTCATGAACCTCCTTCAGTTGAACCTCAGGCACCTCATGAACCTCATGAACCTCATGAACCTCATGAACCTCAGGAACCTCATGAACCTCCTTCAGTTGAACCTCAGGAACCTCATGAACCTCATGAACCTCCTTCAGTTGAACCTCAGGAACCTCAGGAACCTCATGAACCTCATGAACCTCCTTCAGTTGAACCTCAGGAACCTCATGAACCTCATGAACCTCCTTCAGTTGAACCTCAGGAACCTCATGAACCTCATGAACCTCCTTCAGTTGAACCTCAGGAACCTCATGAACCTCATGAACCTCATGAACCTCCTTCAGTTGAACCTCCTGAACCTCAGGAACCTCCTTCAGTTGAACCTCAGGAACCTCATGAACCTCATGAACTTCATTCAGTTGAACCTCAGGAACCTCATGAACCTCATGAACCTCCTTCAGTTGAACCTCAGGAACCTCATGAACCTCATGAACCTCCTTCAGTTGAACCTCCTGAACCTCAGGAACCTCCTTCAATTGAACCTCATTCTTAAAACCCTGAGCAGACGTTGATGAAGGAAGTCTTCTCTAATCTCATTAGCTTCCGTGTTCGGCGCCGGATTAGCTTTTGAGTCGCGACGAGATGAACACGAGGCAGAAAAGAAGTTCGTTAGAACCAAAGTTTCTCTTAGTGTTACTGACGTTCAGTCACGTGATCCGACGCCCGTCATGAACCACGCTTCTGTTGAATCTCCTGACGTCTTCAGAGAACCAACCTCATGGATGTTTTTAACGATGATGTCACAGCTATTGATGCAACAACTTAAATGATCAAGAACATACGTTGAGATATCGTCCCTTAAATGAAACTACGATGATATTTTCTTCTTATTTTCACTTTATTTGTCCAAATAAATGAAGCTTTAGTTCAAATCCACAAGAAACTGAAAGGAAACGTGACTTTTATGAAGAAATGTTCAACAAAAAGTTAAGATTCTTAAGTTAAGTCGTCGACAACACAATGATTAACAATATTGAACATTTATTAAGAAGTATAGCACACGTAGTAAACACATTTGTTTTTGGGGCCCCGGGTCACCTTGACCCAGAAACAATACAATGGATACCTCAAACACATTTGTTTTCGTGTCTCCGGGTCACTCTGACCGAGAAACAACACAAGGGATACCTCAAACACATTTGTTTTCGGGTCACCTTGACCCAGAAACAACACAAGGGATACCTCAAACACATTTATTTTTGTGCGTCTGGGTCACCTTGACCCAGAAACAACACAAGGGATACCTCAAACACATTTGTTTTCGGGTCACCTTGACCCAGAAACAACACAAGGGATACCTCACACACGTTTATTTTTGTGCGTCTGGGTCACCTTGACCCTGAAACAACACAAGGGATACCTCAAACACATTTGTTTTCGTGTCTCCGGGTCACTCTGACCGAGAAACAACACAAGGGATACCTCAAACACATTTGTTTTTGGGTCACCTTGACCCAGAAACAACACAAGGGATACCTCAAACACATTTATTTTCTGTTCATGTTCCTGGGTCACCTTGATGTTCCCCAGAAACAACACAAGGGATACCTCAAACACATTTGTTTTCGGGTCACCTTGATGTTCCCAGAAACAACACAAGGGATACCCTCACACACGTCTTCATTTTTGTGCGTCTGGGTCACCTTGACCCAGAAACAACACAAGGGATACCTCAAACACGAACGGAATCTTTGATGAACATTCAGGAGAGAAACGATCGAGCAGATGTTTTCAATGAGTGTCTACACAACACTTGTGTGACTGTTGCACAGTGGGTTGTGTGTTTGTGGCTCTAACTCTCTGACTCCACACAGCTGGAAACACCTTATCTGGTGTGTCCCGGGGGCCCCCAGCTCTCTCAGACCCCTCCTCCCTTCCTCGCCCCCCCAGAGGTAAGACCTGAGCCAGAGCATCTGCAGGAGCCTGCAGCCCTCGCTCACCCCCCATAGTAACCCCTAAAATAACCCCCATAACCCCCTGCTTCTAACAACCCTGCTGAGCTCTCCGGCTGGACTCCTCGGATCCAAGTGAACTTTGAATGATTTCTCCTGATGCACGTCTGGACCGTTTCTGACCAAACAATCATCTAACACTGACTGTGTGAATTTACTCAACCCTTGTGTTGTTTCTGGGTCAAGGTGACCCGGGGCCCCAAATACAAATGTGTTTCAGCTATCCCTTGACCCAGAAATGACACAAGGGATACCACAAACACATTTTTTTTAGTGCATCTGGGTCATCTTGACCCAGAAACAACACAAGGGATACCTCAAACATGTTTGTTTTGATGCTTCCGGGTCACTTTGACCTAGAAACAACACAAGGGATAGCTCAAACACATTTGTATTTTTGTGTCTGGGTCACCTTGACCCAGAAACAACACAATGGATACCTCAAACACATTTGTATTTGTGCCTCCGGGTCACCTTGAGACAAAAACAACACAATGGATACCTCAAATACATTTTTTCGTGCATCCGGGTCACCTCGCCCCCACACCGCCCCCCTGGTTCCCCCCCATTTTTTTCGTGCATCCGGGTCACCTTGACCCAGAAACGACACAATGGATACCTCAAACACATTTTTATTTTGTGTGTCCGGGTCACCTTGATCCAGAAACGACACAATGGATACCTCAAACACATTTTTATTTTGTGTGTCCGGGTCACCTTGACCCAGAAACGACACAATGGATACCTCAAACACATTTTTATTTTGTGTGTCCGGGTCACCTTGACCCAGAAACAACACAATGGATACCTCAAATACATTTTTTTTTCGTGCATCCGGGTCACCTTGACCCAGAAACGACACAATGGTTGCCACAAAAATTTTTTTTTTTTTTTCGGTTTCCGGCTTCCCCCCCTTTTTTTTTTTTTTGTCACCTTGACCCAGAAACAACACAATGGATACCTCAAATACATTTTTTTTTTGTTTTTTTTTTTTAAAAATTTTTTTTTTTTTTTTTTTTTTTTTTTTAAAAAACACTCGGGCTCACCTTGACCCAGAAACGACACAATGGATATCTCAAACACATTTGTTTTTAGGGCCCCGGGTCACCTTGACCCAGAAACCTCACAATGGATACCTCAAACAAAATTTGTTTTCGTGCCTCCGGGTCACCTTGAGACAAAAACAACACAATGGATACCTCAAATACATTTGTTTTCGGGTAACCTTGACCCTGCGACAAGATGCTCAAAATAAAGGAATAGAGGTGAAATATGATCATAATAAATATAAAAGAATATAAATTACTATATAAATATAAAAATCTGCTGAAAAAGTTCAGGTCAATATGTTTCTCTTCAGTCGCGGGAGCTAAAATGCTAACGAGGAGTTAGCATCATAATGAGGGAGACCTGACCTCTGACCTCTGACCTCATTAATGGAGCAAACACTAATTAAACTCTGGTGTCGAGTTACAAACATTTAAACTGATTTATGAATGAAGGTTTTATTATAACGATTACTGTTGTGTGACGGTGGTGTGTGTGTGTGTGTGTGCAGTATGCGTGTGTGTGTGTATCCGTGTGTGTGAGTGTGCGTGTGTATGTGTGTGTGTGTGTGCGTGTGTGTGTATCCGTGTGTGGGGGTGTGTGTGTGTGTCCGTGTGTGTGTGTGTTTATGTGTGTGTGCGCGTGTGTGTGTGTGTGTGTGTGTGTGTGTCAGTGTGTGTGTGTATCCGTGTGTGTGTATGTGTGTGTGCGCGTGTGTGTGTGTGTGTGTGCATGTGTGTATGTGTGTGTGTATCCGTGTGTGTGTGTGTGTATCCGTGTGTGTGCATGTGTGTATGTGTGTGTGTATCCTTGTGTGTGCGTGTTTGTGTGTGCATGTGTGTATGTGTGTGTGTATCCGTGTGTGTGTGTGTGTATCCGTGTGTGTGTGTATCCGTGTGGGTGTGTGTGTGTGTGTGTGTGTGTGTATCCGTGTGTGTGTGTGTGTGTGTGTGCATGTGTGTATGTGTGTGTGTATCCGTGTGTGTGTGTGTGTATCCGTGTGTGTGTGTGCGTGTGTGTGTGTGTGTGTGTGTGTATCCGTGTGTGTGTGTGTGTGTGCGTGTGTGTGTATCCGTGTGTGTGTGTGCGTGTGTGTGTGTGTGTGTGTGTGTGTGTGTGTGTGTGTGTGTATCCGTGTGCGTGTGTGTGTGTTTGTGTGTGTATCCGTGTGTGTGTGTGTGTGTGTGTGTGTGTGTGTGTGTGTGTGTGTGTGTGTGTGTGTGTGTGTGTGTGTGTGTGTGTGTGTGTGTGTGTGTGTGTGTGTGTGTGTGTGTGTGTGTGTGTGTGTGTGGTCTTCAAAGGTCGTGAGCTTCATCCCTGGAGGGACCATTTACCTGCAGTTCTGCTGACTGTGTCACAAACACACAAGTGTGTGTGTGTGTGTGTGTGTGTGTGTTCTCAGGCTCACACGTGAGGTCCTGCACATAAATCACACACACGCTAACACAGCGTCGCTGTGAGCCGGCGCCGGTCCATTTAGACCCAGAAGAACCTGAAGAACCTGAGCTTAATTTCTAGAGATAAACACAGAGATAAACACAGTTGACCCGCCTCACGCTCGTCAACCAGCAGGTGGCGCCACTTTGTCGCCGTCGTCGAGTGATTCATAGCTTCAGATGGTGGTCCAGTGTGTAGTTGAGTGTGTAGATGATTCTGTGGTCCAGTGTGTAGTTGAGTGTGTAGATGAGTTTGTAGTTGAGTGTGTGGTCCAGTGTGTAGATGAGTGTGTAGATGAGTGTGTAGTTGAGTGTGTAGTTGAGTGTGTAGATGAGTTTGTAGTTGAGTGTGTAGTTGAGTGTGTAGATGAGTTTGTGGTCCAGTGTGTAGATGAGTGTGTAGTTGAGTTTGAAGTTGAGTTTGTGTTTCAGTGTGTAGTTGAGTGTGTAGTTGAGTTTGTGGTCCAGTGTGTAGTTGAGTGTGTAGTTGAGTGTGTAGTTGAGTGTGTGGTCCAGTGTGTGGTCCAGTGTGTAGATGAGTTTGTGGTCCAGTGTGTAGATGAGTGTGTAGTTGAGTGTGTGGTTGAGTGTGTAGTTGAGTTTGTGGTCCAGTGTGTAGATGAGTGTGTAGTTTAATTTGTGGTCCAGTGTGTAGATGAGTGTGTAGTTGAGTTTGTGGTCCAGTGTGTAGATGAGTGTGTAGTTGAGTGTGTGGTTGAGTGTGTAGTTGAGTTTGTGGTCCAGTGTGTAGATGAGTGTGTAGTTTAATTTGTGGTCCAGTGTGTAGATGAGTGTGTAGTTGAGTTTGTGGTCCAGTGTGTAGATGAGTGTGTAGTTGAGTTTGTGTTCCAGTGTGTAGTTGAGTGTGTAGTTGAGTTTGTGGTCCAGTGTGTAGATGAGTGTGTAGTTGATTGTGTGGTCGAGTGTGTGGTCTGGTGTGTGGTCGAGTGTGTAGTTGAGTGTGTAGATGAGTGTGTAGTTGAGTTTGTGGTCCAGTGTGTAGTTGAGTGTGTAGTTGATCGTGTGGTCGAGTGTGTAGTTGATTGTGTGGTTGAATGTGTAGTTGATCGTGTGGTTGAGTGCGTAGTTGAGTGTGTGATTGATTGTGTAGTTGATTGTGTGGTTGATTGTGTAGTTGATTGTGTGTAGTTGAGTGTGGAGTTGAGTGTGTAGTTGAGTGTGTGGTCGAGTGTGTAGTTGATTGTGTAGTTGAGTGTGTGGTCGAGTGTGTGGTTGATTGTGTGTAGTTGATTGTGTGGTTGAGTGTGTAGTTGATTGTTTGGTTGATCATGTGGTTGAGTGTGTAGTTGAGTGTGTGGTTGATTGCATGGTCCAGTGTGTAGTTGAGTGTGTGGTCCAGTGTGTAGTTGTGTGTGTGGTTGATTGTGTGGTCCAGTGTGTAGTCGAGTGTGTAGTTGAGTGTGTAGTCGAGTGAGTAGACATTTTATTCTGACAGTTAACCATTTCATTTTGTTTATTATTGTTTTAACTCTAAACAAAACTTTGTTGTTTCAGATTTATTTTCACTTTCTTTGTGAAAATTTCTTTCCCCTGAAAATAAAGGAAGCAAACATTGACATATTTAGAGGAAAATGTTATTTTTCCATCAGTTTCTTTGTTTTTACGTTGATTTTATGTCGATGTTTCTTTCTTTACTTTTCTCTCTTGCTTTGATGTGTGTGTAGATGTTTAACACAACACTCAGTGTGTAGATGTTTAACACAACACTCAGTGTGTAGATGTTTAACACAACACTCAGTGTGTAGATGTTTAACACAACACTCAGTGTGTAGATGTTTAACACAACACTCAGTGTGTA
Source organism: Callionymus lyra (assembly GCA_016630915.1). Taxonomy (NCBI): domain Eukaryota; kingdom Metazoa; phylum Chordata; class Actinopteri; order Syngnathiformes; family Callionymidae; genus Callionymus; species Callionymus lyra. Next base: position 48,972 of record JACEEU010000740.1, read on the forward strand.
GATGTTTAACACAACACTCAGTGTGTAGATGTTTAACACAACACTCAGTGTGTAGATGTTTAACACAACACTCGGTGTGTAGATGTTTAACACAACACTCGGTGTGTAGATGTTTAACACAACACTCGGTGTGTAGATGTTTAACACAACACTCGGTGTGTAGTTGTTTAACACAACACTCGGTGTGTAGATGTTTAACACAACACTCGGTGTGTAGATGTTTAACACAACACTCAGTGTGTAGATGTTTAACACAACACTCAGTGTGTAGATGTTTAACACAACACTCAGTGTGTAGATGTTTAACACAACACTCAGTGTGTAGATGTTTAACACAACACTCAGTGTGTAGATGTTTAACACAACACTCAGTGTGTAGATGTTTAACACAACACTCGGTGTGTAGATGTTTAACACAACACTCGGTGTGTAGATGTTTAACACAACACTCGGTGTGTAGATGTTTAACACAACACTCGGTGTGTAGTTGTTTAACACAACACTCGGTGTGTAGATGTTTAACACAACACTCAGTGTGTAGATGTTTAACACAACACTCAGTGTGTAGATGTTTAACACAACACTCAGTGTGTAGATGTTTAACACAACACTCAGTGTGTAGATGTTTAACACAACACTCAGTGTGTAGATGTTTAACACAACACTCAGTGTGTAGATGTTTAACACAACACTCAGTGTGTAGATGTTTAACACAACACTCAGTGTGTAGATGTTTAACACAACACTCGGTGTGTAGATGTTTAACACAACACTCGGTGTGTAGATGTTTAACACAACACTCGGTGTGTAGATGTTTAACACAACACTCGGTGTGTAGATGTTTAACACAACACTCGGTGTGTAGTTGTTTAACACAACACTCGGTGTGTAGATGTTTAACACAACACTCGGTGTGTAGATGTTTAACACAACACTCAGTGTGTAGATGTTTAACACAACACTCAGTGTGTAGATGTTTAACACAACACTCAGTGTGTAGATGTTTAACACAACACTCAGTGTGTAGATGTTTAACACAACACTCAGTGTGTAGATGTTTAACACAACACTCAGTGTTTAGATGTTTAACACAACACTCGTAGATGTGTAGATGTTTAACACAACACTCGGTGTGTAGATGTTTAACACAACACTCGGTGTGTAGATGTTTAACACAACACTCGGTGTGTAGATGTTTAACACAACACTCGGTGTGTAGATGTTTAACACAACACTCAGTGTGTAGATGTTTAACACAACACTCAGTGTGTAGATGTTTAACACAACACTCAGTGTGTAGATGTTTAACACAACACTCAGTGTGTAGATGTTTAACACAACACTCAGTGTGTAGATGTTTAACACAACACTCAGTGTGTAGATGTTTAACACAACACTCAGTGTGTAGATGTTTAACACAACATGCCTTTTAGTGTTTTTATTAATGTAACACATTGTGTCTATTTTAACACAACACTCAGTGTGTAGATGTTTAACACAACATGTCATTATTTTAACACAACATGATGTTTTTATTAATGTAACACAACATGATGTCATTATTTTAACACAACACTCAGTGTGTAAATGTTTAACACAACATGTCATTATTTTAACACAACACTCAGTGTGTAGATGTTTAACACAACATGTCATTATTTTAACACAACATGATGTTTTTATTAATGTAACACAACATGATGTCATTATTTTAACACAACCTCAGTGTGAAAACTGTTTAACACAACATGTCATTATTTTAACACAACTACTCAGTGTGTAGATGTTTAACACAACATGTCATTATTTTAACACAACATGATGTTTTTATTAATGTAACACAACATGATGTCATTATTTTAACACAACACTCAGTGTGTAGATGTTTAACACAACATGATGTTTTTATTAATGTAACACAACATGTCATTATTTTAACACAACATGATCATATTTTTTAATGTAACACAACATGATGTCATTATTTTAACACAACATGATGTCATTATTTCAACGTAACACAACATGATGTCATTATTTTAACACAACATGATGTCATTATTTTAACGTAACACAACATGATGTCATTATTTTAACACAACATGATGTTTTTATTAATGTAACACAACATGATGTCATTATTTTAACACAACATGATGTCATTATTTCAACGTAACACAACATGATGTCATTATTTTAACACAACATGATGTTTTTATTAATGCAACACAACATGATGTCATTATTTTAACGTAACACAACATGATGTCATTATTTTAACGTAACACAACATGATGTCATTATTTTAACACAACACAATGTTTTTATTAATGTAACACAACATGATCTCATTATTTTAACACAACATGATGTTTTTATTAACGTAACACAACATGATGTCATTATTTTAACACAACATGATGTCATTCTTTTAACACAACATGATGTCATTATTTTAACACAACATGATGTCATTATTTTAACACAACATGATGTTATTATTTTAACACAACATGATGTCATTGAAAGTGTGTGTTCCATCCAAGCATGTGTGTATTTGTTCTACACAAACCCTTCATGGACCTTCTCTGACGTTTAGCTCTGGTCCAGTGAAATCTCTCCGTTTCCAGATTTTTTTAAAAACACACTGCGTCGCTCTTTCAGGTGTGTGTGTGTGTGTGTGCATGTACGTGTGTGTGTGTGTGTGCATGTGCGTGTGTGTGTGTGTTAGTGCGTGTGTGTGCGTGTGATATTGTTGAACTGTGAGGTCCCCGAGCACATGTTTTTTTTGTTTAACAGCACTTTTCTTTTGTGCGTTGACTGTGTTGATGCTGCCCTGACGCTTGTGTGTGGTTGTGTAGTTGCAGGACCCTCGCATGTATGACCAGGTGTACAGGTACCTGGACCTCCCCGGGCAGGTAAACATCACTTCTTTCACTTCCCGTCTGTTCCAGGTGATAAAGTGTGACGTTACAATGTTGTTACGATGTTGTTACAATGTTGTTACAATGTTGTTACTGTTGTCGTCGTCTTTAAACCTTCAGTTGTGACGTCATTTAAATATTAGGCTGTCATTACTACGCTAACGCACACATGTTAGCTGTAGCATTAGCATTAGCATTAGCTGCTAAACATTTCAACCTATTTCTTTTTTTTTAAATGCCTCCATTATTCTTCAAATATCCTGTGGTTTGATGATCTGAAGTATGAGTGCACGAATGCTCCTACCCAGGTGCAACACTAATAGACTCAGGGACTCATTCATCCCTCGGGCTATTAGATTGTACAATTCTGAGTTCGGGGGCAGGAGTGGAGTGAAAGTATCTGGATGTTCTGTTCTATGTTAGTCTTTGTATCCTTTGTCTTTGTTGTTTTTCTTTGATCTATGTTCTTTGTCTTTATCTTTAGACTTAGATTGTGTCATCTTGTTCTTTGTCTTTATTGATTGTGTCATCTTGTTCTTTGTCTTTATTGATTGTGTCATCTTGTTCTTTGTCTTTATGATTGTGTCATCTTGTTCTTTGTCTTTATGATTGTGTCATATTGTTCTTTGTCATTATTGATTGTGTCATCTTGTTCTTTGTCTTTATTGATTGTGTCATCTTGTTCTCTGTCTTTATTGATTGTGTCATCTTGTTCTCTGTCTTTATTGATTGTGTCATCTTGTTCTTTGTCTTTATGATTGTGTCATCTTGTTCTTTGTCTTTATTGATTGTGTCATCTTGTTCTTTGTCTTTATGATTGTGTCATCTTGTTCTTTGTCTTTATTGATTGTGTCATCTTGTTCTTTGTCTTTATTGATTGTGTCATCTTGTTCTTTGTCTTTATGATTGTGTCATCTTGTTCTTTGTCTTTATGATTGTGTCATATTGTTCTTTGTCATTATTGATTGTGTCATCTTGTTCTTTGTCTTTATTGATTGTGTCATCTTGTTCTTTGTCTTTATTGATTGTGTCATCTTCTTCTTTGTCTTTATGATTGTGTCATCTAGTTCTTTGTCTTTATTGATTATGTCATCTTGTTCTTTGTCTTTATTGATTGTATCATCTTGTTCTTTGTCTTTATTGATTGTGTCATCTTGTTCTTTGTCTTTATGATTGTGTCATCTTGTTCTTTGTCTTTATCGATTGTGTCATCTTTGTTCTTTGTCTTTTATCGATTGTGTCATCTTGTTCTTTGTCTTTATGATTGTGTCATCTTGTTCTTTGTCTTTATTGATTGTGTCATCTTGTTCTTTGTCTTTATAATTGTGTCATCTTGTTCTTTGTCTTTATTGATTGTGTCATCTTGTTCTTTGTCTTTATTGATTGTATCATCTTGTTCTTTGTCTTTATTGATTGTGTCATCTTGTTCTTTGTCTTTATTGATTGTGTCATCTTGTTCTTTGTCTTTATGATTGTGTCATCTTGTTCTTTGTCTTTATGATTGTGTCATCTTGTTCTTTGTCTTTATCGATTGTGTCATCTTGTTCTTTGTCTTTATCGATTGTGTCATCTTGTTCTTTGTCTTTATGATTGTGTCATCTTGTTCTTTGTCTTTATTGATTGTGTCATCTTGTTCTTTGTCTTTATGATTGTGTCATCTTGTTCTTTGTCTTTATTGATTGTGTCATCTTGTTCTTTGTCTTTATGATTGTGTCATCTTGTTCTTTGTCTTTATCGATTGTGTCATCTTGTTCTTTGTCTTTATGATTGTGTCATCTTGTTCTTTGTCTTTATTGATTGTGTCATCTTGTTCTTTGTCTTTATAATTGTGTCATCTTGTTCTTTGTCTTTATTGATTGTGTCATCTTGTTCTTTGTCTTTATTGATTGTATCATCTTGTTCTTTGTCTTTATTGATTGTGTCATCTTGTTCTTTGTCTTTATTGATTGTGTCATCTTGTTCTTTGTCTTTATGATTGTGTCATCTTGTTCTTTGTCTTTATGATTGTGTCATCTTGTTCTTTGTCTTTATCGATTGTGTCATCTTGTTCTTTGTCTTTATCGATTGTGTCATCTTGTTCTTTGTCTTTATGATTGTGTCATCTTGTTCTTTGTCTTTATTGATTGTGTCATCTTGTTCTTTGTCTTTATGATTGTGTCATCTTGTTCTTTGTCTTTATTGATTGTGTCATCTTGTTCTTTGTCTTTATGATTGTGTCATCTTGTTCTTTGTCTTTATGATTGTGTCATCTTGTTCTTTGTCTTTATTGATTGTGTCATCTTGTTCTTTGTCTTTATGATTGTGTCATCTTGTTCTTTGTCTTTATTGATTGTGTCATCTTGTTCTTTGTCTTTATTGATTGTGTCATCTTGTTCGTTGTCTTTATTGATTGTATCATCTTGTTCTTTGTCTTTATTGGTTGTGTCATCTTGTTCTTTGTCTTTATTGATTGTGTCATCTTGTTCTTTGTCTTTATGATTGTGTCATCTTGTTCTTTGTCTTTATTGATTGTGTCATCTTGTTCTTTGTCTTTATTGATTGTGTCATCTTGTTCTTTGTCTTTATGATTGTGTCATCTTGTTCTTGTTCTTTGTTTTATGATTGTGTCATCTTGTTCTTTTGTCTTTATTGATTGTGTCATCTTGTTCTTTGTCTTTATTGATTGTGTCATCTTGTTCTTTGTCTTTATGATTGTGTCATCTTGTTCTTTGTCTTTATTGATTGTGTCATCTTGTTCTTTGTCTTTATTGATTGTGTCATCTTGTTCTTTGTCTTTATGATTGTGTCATCTTGTTCTTTGTCTTTATGATTGTGTCATCTTGTTCTTTGTCTTTATTGATTGTGTCATCTTGTTCTTTGTCTTTATTGATTGTGTCATCTTGTTCTTTGTCTTTATTGATTGTGTCATCTTGTTCTTTGTCTTTATTGATTGTGTCATCTTGTTCTTTGTCTTTATTGATTGTGTCATCTTGTTCTTTGTCTTTATGATTGTGTCATCTTGTTCTTTGTCTTTATTGATTGTGTCATCTTGTTCTTTGTCTTTATTGATTGTGTCATCTTGTTCTTTGTCTTTATGATTGTGTCATCTTGTTCTTTGTCTTTATGATTGTGTCATCTTGTTCTTTGTCTTTATTGATTGTGTCATCTTGTTCTTTGTCTTTATGATTGTGTCATCTTGTTCTTTGTCTTTATTGATTGTGTCATCTTGTTCTTTGTCTTTATTGATTGTGTCATCTTGTTCTTTGTCTTTATTGATTGTGTCATCTTGTTCTTTGTCTTTATTGATTGTGTCATCTTGTTCTTTGTCTTTATGATTGTGTCATCTTGTTCTTTGTCTTTATGATTGTGTCATCTTGTTCTTTGTCTTTATGATTGTGTCATCTTGTTCTTTGTCTTTATGGATTGTGTCATCTTGTTCTTTGTCTTTATTGATTGTGTCATCTTGTTCTTTGTCTTTATTGATTGTGTCATCTTGTTCTTTGTCTTTATTGATTGTGTCATCTTGTTCTTTGTCTTTATTGATTGTGTCATCTTGTTCTTTGTCTTTATTGATTGTGTCATCTTGTTCTTTGTCTTTATTGATTGTGTCATCTTGTTCTTTGTCTTTATATGATTGTGTCATCTTGTTCTTTGTCTTTATTGATTGTGTCATCTTGTTCTTTGTCTTTATTGATTGTGTCATCTTGTTCTTTGTCTTTATTGATTGTGTCATCTTGTTCTTTGTCTTTGTCTTTATTGATTGTGTCATCTTGTTCTTTGTCTTTATTGATTGTGTCATCTTGTTCTTTGTCTTTATTGATTGTGTCATCTTGTTCTTTGTCTTTATATGATTGTGTCATCTTGTTCTTTGTCTTTATTGATTGTGTCATCTTGTTCTTTGTCTTTATTGATTGTGTCATCTTGTTCTTTGTCTTTATTGATTGTGTCATCTTGTTCTTTGTCTTTATTGATTGTGTCATCTTGTTCTTTGTCTTTATTGATTGTGTCATCTTGTTCTTTGTCTTTATTGATTGTGTCATCTTGTTCTTTGTCTTTATTGATTGTGTCATCTTGTTCTTTGTCTTTATTGATTGTGTCATCTTGTTCTTTGTCTTTATTGATTGTGTCATCTTGTTCTTTGTCTTTATTGATTGTGTCATCTTGTTCTTTGTCTTTATTGATTGTGTCATCTTGTTCTTTGTCTTTATTGATTGTGTCATCTTGTTCTTTGTCTTTATGATTTGCATCTTGTTCTTTGTCTTTATTGATTGTGTCATCTTGTTCTTTGTCTTTATCGATTGTGTCATCTTGTTCTTTGTCTTTATTGATTGTGTCATCTTGTTCTTTGTCTTTATGATTGTGTCATCTTGTTCTTTGTCTTTATGATTGTGTCATCTTGTTCTTTGTCTTTATTGATTGTGTCATCTTGTTCTTTGTCTTTATTGATTGTGTCATCTTGTTCTTTAATTGAGAAAATGTCACAATTAAAAGACTGGTTCATACTATTACAGATGCTTCTGTGAATCTGTTGTCAACAAACTCATCTGTGCTTTTTTTCTCGTCTTCCTCGATCAACCCTTCTCAATCCTCCACTTCCTGCCGCCCTCGACCCACTTCCTGTCCGGCAGCTGAAGGCGATCGAACGAGCGCCGGAGCCGGACAAGGTTCCTCGGGCGCCGCACGACCGCAAGAAGGAGTGGCAGAAGCTGGCGCTGGGCGCCGAGCTGGCGCCGGAGCCGCTGGACGACAAGCTCAGGGAGGCCAACGGCTCGGCCGGTTACCACGACAACAGGTGCGTGACCCCCGGTGACCCCGGCGACCCCCCGTGACCCCCGTGTTTACCTGTTGTCGACGATTAGATCTGGAGAGGGTTTGAGGAGAAAATCCAAGCTCTGATGGATATTTTTACTCGTAGTTCTACGGTTTATATGTCGATCAGGTTAGTTAATGACATATTCAGGGCGTGGACCTTGAACTCCAGCGAGATGACTGAGGACGAGGGGATACAGTCGACTCCAGTGGTATTAGAAGCTGCTGTTTGGACATATTTAGTCTTTCAGTTCCATTAGTTCAACCAGAAGAGAGAGAAACGATCTCAAGACGTCACTTGAGTCTAGTTCATCTTGGAAGTGTCTCGAGATATACCTTGATATACCTTGATATACCTCGATGTATCATAATAATGAGATAATATCAATGTATATCTACCTCTTAAGTCAAAAATATACTGATTATCTTGATATATCTAGATATATCAAGGTATATCGGTTATATCAAATATATGTACATATATGGAGATATATTCGAGATGTACCGAGATATACCTCGATATATCTTGAGATATACCTCGATATACCTCGATATATCTTTATATATCTTGATATATCGAGGTATATCGAGGTATATCAAGGTATATCTTAAATATATGGAGATATATCTCCATATATTCGAGATATACCTCGATATATCTCCATGTATTCGAGGTATATCTCGAATATATCTTGGTACATCTCGAATATATCTCCATATATGTACATATATTTGATATAACCGATATACCTTGATATATCTAGATATATCAAGGTATATCGAGGTATACCTCAAAAATACCTCAAATAAATTGATATATACCTCGATATACCTTGATTGACAGCATCAATGTTGATTGACGGCATCAATGGTCCAAGCAATTACAAATGTACAGATTACTTTGGATTTTATTTGCTACGACGGAGAATTGAAAGACTCCAAGATTTTTTAAATATTTGAACACGAAGTTAAAGTAGTATAAAATACATAAAATATGAATTATTAATTATTTAAATTAGACTAAGATACATAATAGTTCCCAGACCACAGTTCTGTGCTGATAAACATAAACAAATGTATTAACAATAGATTTAAAAACATGTAAACCTGCTCCCAGGGCCCCGAGCTACATGGAGCAGCTGGACGGGCCCTTCTCGCTGGCGGCGCTGCCCTACAGCCAGATGAACGAGCTCTTGAGCCGCAACGGAGATCGAATGTATTCCAGGCCCAACGACCCGCCGCCGCCGCCGCCGCCGCCGCACCCGCTCGGGCGAGATCAAGCCTCCGTCCGTGATCAGGTGAGACCATCCGAGCACCTCGTCGTCCCCCGTGACCCCCAGACGATCACGATGATCCGCTGAGTTCACAGAGAGATTTAAATTCATATTTAAAATGATGTTTATTTCATTCACTAAATGAACGTGTAGCTTTATTTTATTGAGTTTGTCAGAGATAAACATTGCTTTAAGTCAAAAGAAAGAGCAGCTGTCAGATCTAACAATAATAATAACAATAACAATAATAATAATAATAATAACAATAACAATTATACTAATAATAACAATAATCAGCATCAGTTAAGCATCAGCTAGCTAGCATCAGTTAAGCTTCAGCTTAGCTTCAGTTTAGCATCAGTTTAGCATCAGTTTAGCTTCAGTTTAGCATCAGTTTAGCATCAGTTTAGCATCAGTTTAGCATCAGTTTAGCTTCAGTTTAGCTTCAGTTCAGCATCAGTTTAGCATCAGTTTAGCATCAGTTTAGCTTCAGTTTAGCATCAGTTTAGCATCAGTTAAGCTTCAGTTTAGCATCAGTTTAGCATCAGTTTAGCTTCAGTTTAGCTTCAGTTTAGCATCAGTTTAGCATCAGTTAAGCTTCAGTTTAGCATCAGTTTAGCATCAGTTTAGCATCAGTTTAGCATCAGTTTAGCTTCAGTTTAGCATCAGTTCAGCATCAGTTTAGCATCAGTTTAGCATCAGTTTAGCTTCAGTTTAGCATCAGTTTAGCATCAGTTTAGCTTCAGTTTAGCTTCAGTTTAGCATCAGTTTAGCATCAGTTTAGCATCAGTTAAGCATCAGTTTAGCATCAGTTTAGCATCAGTTTTTAAGCTTCAGTTTAGCATCAGTTTAGCATCAGTTTAGCATCAGTTTAGCATCAGTTTAGCTTCAGTTTAGCTTCAGTTCAGCATCAGTTTAGCTTCAGTTTAGCATCAGTTTAGCATCAGTTTAGCATCAGTTTAGCTTCCGTTTAGCATCAGTTTTTAAGCTTCAGTTTAGCATCAGTTTAGCTTCAGTTCAGCATCAGTTTAGCATCAGTTTATCTTCAGTTTAGCATCAGTTTAGCATCAGTTAAGCTTCAGTTTAGCTTCAGTTCAGCATCAGTTTAGCTTCAGTTTAGCTTCAGTTTAGCATCAATTTAGCTTCAGTTAAGCATCAGTTTAGCATCAGTTTATCTTCAGTTTAGCATCAATTTACAAGTTTACATCCACACTCAATTTCTGGCTGTTGGAGTGCTCATTGTGCACTACATTTTAACACACTGCTCTCTCGGGACACACTTGTGCACTCAAATATTAAGTGTAAGTGGGTTAGGGTTAAAGTGTGTGATCTGGCTTCAAGACTCGATGCTTCCCGTCTCACCTGTTCTTTTCCCTTCAGCTCCGGCTCTGGTTTCTCCGACAGTCGCCCTCAGTCTCCGGCGAGGACGACGGGCATGAACTCCAACACGCCGCCTCCCCCGCCGCCTCCTCTGCCGCCGCCGCCTCCCCCGCTGCCGTCCGCGGGTCTGCGAGGGACTCCGCCTCCGCCCGTCCCGCCTCTCCCGGCTCAGCAGCCTCCGGCCATCCCTCCACCTCCCGCTCCGCTCCAGATCGCCCCGGGCGTCCTGCACCCGGCGCCGCCGCCCGTGGCTCCGCCCATGCACAACTCGCCGGCGCGCTTCCTGGACAAAGGCGCGATGGACGCCCAGGCCAACGGCGGGATGCTGCCTCCGCCTCCTCCGCCTCCGCCCCTGCCGCTCCCGGGGGCCCGGACCCACTCGCCGTGCCCGCCCACCTCCTTCCCGGGCGCCTCCGCTCACTCGTCCGTCCACGAGATGGCGCTGAAGAGGCATCATCCCGCCAACCTGCCGCCCATCAGCGACGCACGCAGCGTGTTGCTGGAAGCCATCAGGAAAGGTTGGTGTCGCCGTCAGTCGCTCCGTGACTTGTTGTTGTTGTTGTTGTTTTGTTGTTGTTGTTGTTGTTGTTGTTGTTGTTGTTGTTGTTGTTGTTGTTGTCGTCGCTTTCCAAGAGTGACGCGGTCAGAGTCTCGAGTGGGAAGTCAAGATGGTCCTGGTTCTAATGTGCGAATCTCGAGATACTCGTCTCTATGATTCAGACAAAACACACAACTGTTGTTTGTGTTGTGTTGAAAAACACAACTTTATTTATCTATTTGATAACGTGAACGTATCGATGAACCAGCAAGTGTTTACCGTCTGGAGGCGTTCTAGGGAAAAGTTTTAGAGCGAAACTTGCTTTGAGGAGATGAAGTTGTGAGTCTGTGTTGAGTTAAGGTTTATGTCAGTTTGTTAAGTTTATGTCGGTGTCATGTTACTAGTTCTATTATCATCAGAGTCAACAAATGGTAGTGATGTTGGGAGTAAATATTCTGAAACAGTGTATTATCTTTGAGAGTCCACTAAATGGTACTATGTGTTGATAAAGATTCTTGAACGGTGTCATTATCTTAAGAGTCCACTAGATGCTTATGAAGTGTTTATGAGTCTTTTCATGAATCAGTGTCATTGATCTTCAGAGTCCACTAGATGGTAGTGATGTGTTGATGAAGATTCATGAAACAGTGTCATTATCTTCAGAGTCCACTAGATGGTAGTGATGTGTTGATGAAGCTTCATGAAACAGTGTAATTATCTTCAGAGTCCACTAGATGGTAGTGATGTGTAGATGAAGCTTCATGAAACAGTGTCATTATCTTCAGAGTCCACTAGATGGTAGTGATGTGTTGATGAAGCTTCATGAAACAGTGTCATTATCTTCAGAGTCCACTAGATGGCAGTGATGTGTTGATGAAGATTCATGAAACAGTGTCATTATCTTCATAGTCCACTAGATGGTAGTGATGTGTTTATGAAGATCATGAAACGGTGTCATTATCTTCAGAGTCCACTAGATGGTAGTGATGTGTTGATGAAGCTTCATGAAACAGTGTCATTATCTTCAGAGTCCACTAGATGGTAGTGATGTGTTGATGAAGCTTCATGAAACAGTGTCATTATCTTCAGAGTCCACTAGATGGTAGTGATGTGTTGATGAAGCTTCATGAAACAGTGTCATTATCTTCAGAGTCCACTAGATGGTAGTGATGTGTTGATGAAGATTCATGAAACAGTGTCATTATCTTCATAGTCCACTAGATGGTAGTGATGTGTTGATGAAGCTTCATGAAACAGTGTAATTATCTTCAGAGTCCACTAGATGGTAGTGATGTGTTGATGAAGCTTCATGAAACAGTGTCATTATCTTCAGAGTCCACTAGATGGTAGTGATGTGTTGATGAAGCTTCATGAAACAGTGTCATTATCTTCAGAGCCTTCTAGATGGTAGTGACGTGTTGATGAAGATTCATGAAACATTATCTTCAGAGTCCACTAGATGGTAGTGATGTGTTGATGAAGCTTCATGAAACAGTGTCATTATCTTCAGAGTCCACTAGATGGTAGTGATGTGTTGATGAAGCTTCATGAAACACTGTCATTATCTTCAGAGTCCACTAGATGGTAGTGATGTGTTGATGAAGATTCATGAAACAGTGTCATTATCTTCAGAGTCCACTAGATGGTAGTGATGTGTTGATGAAGCTTCATGAAACAGTGTAATTATCTTCAGAGTCCACTAGATGGTAGTGATGTGTTGATGAAGCTTCATGAAACGGTGTCATTATCTTCAGAGTCCACTAGATGGTAGTGATGTGTTGATGAAGCTTCATGAAACAGTGTCATTATCTTCAGAGTCCACTAGATGGTAGTGATATGTTGATGAAGCTTCATGAAACAGTGTCATTATCTTCAGAGTCCACTAGATGGTAGTGATGTGTTGATGAAGCTTCATGAAACAGTGTCATTATCTTCAGAGTCCACTAGATGGTAGTGATGTGTTAATGAAGCTTCATGAAACAGTGTCATTATCTTCAGAGTCCACTAGATGGTAGTGATGTGTTTATGAAGATCATGAAACAGTGTCATTATCTTCAGAGTCCACTAGATGTTAGTGATGTGTTGATGAAGCTTCATGAAACAGTGTCATTATCTTCAGAGTCCACTAGATGGTAGTGATGTGTTGATGAAGCTTCATGAAACAGTGTCATTATCTTCAGAGTCCACTAGATGGTAGTGATGTGTTGATGAAGCTTCATGAAACAGTGTCATTATCTTCAGAGTCCACTAGATGGTAGTGATGTGTTGATGAAGCTTCATGAAACAGTGTCATTATCTTCAGAGTCCACTAGATGGTAGTGATGTGTTGATGAAGCTTCATGAAACAGTGTCATTATCTTCAGAGTCCACTAGATGGTAGTGATGTGTTGATGAAGCTTCATGAAACAGTGTCATTGTCTTCAGAGTCCACTAGATGGTAGTGATGTGTTGATGAAGCTTCATGAAACAGTGTCATTATCTTCAGAGTCCACTAGATGGTAGTGATGTGTTGATGAAGCTTCATGAAACACTGTCATTATCTTCAGAGTCCACTAGATGGTAGTGATGTGTTGACGAAGCTTCATGAATCAGTGTCATTATCTTCAGAGTCCACTAGATGGTAGTGATGTGTTGATGAAGCTTCATGAAACAGTGTCATTATCTTCAGAGTCCACTAGATGGTAGTGATGTGTTGATGAAGCTTCATGAAACAGTGTCATTATCTTCAGAGTCCACTAGATGGTAGTGATGTGTTGATGAAGCTTCATGAAACAGTGTCATTATCTTCAGAGTCCACTAGATGGTAGTGATGTGTTGATGAAGCTTCATGAAACACTGTCATTATCTTCAGAGTCCACTAGATGGTAGTGATGTGTTGACGAAGCTTCATGAAACAGTGTCATTATCTTCAGAGTCCACTAGATGGCGTCTCTGCACTATTTGTTTTGAACAAGCGTTCTAATGATCATTTTTAAACTGGCGCCACCTACTGACCTCTGAACAACATGACACTGTTTCATGAAGCTTCGTCAACACATCACTAGAAATAACATTTTAACGTGTCAAGAGTCACAGACTTATTTTGAAAAATCGTATCTTTCATTCTTTGATAATCAATTAACAAAACGAAAACGTCAACCTGCAGCTGATCAAAGATCATTTGATGAGATGATGAAGTGATGAAGTGATGAAGTGATGAATGATGAAGTGATGGAGTGATGGAGTGATGGAGTGATGAAAGATGAAGTGATGAATGATGAAGTGATGGAGTGATGAAGTGATGAATGATGAAGTGATGAATGATGAAGTGATGAAGTGAAGAATGATGAAGTGATGAATGATGAAGTGATGAGATGATGAAATGATGACGTGATGAATGATGACGTGATGAATGATGAAGTGATGAATGATGAAGTGATGAGTGATGAATGATGAAGTGAAGAATGATGAAGTGATGGAGTGATGAAGTGATGAGTGATGAATGATGAATGATGAAGTGACGAATGATGAAGTGATGAATGATCAAGTGATGAATGATGAAGTGATGAGATGATGACGTGATGAATGATGAAGTGATGAAGTGATGAGTGATGAATGATGAAGTGAAGAATGATGAAGTGGTGAATGATGAAGTCATGAAGTGATGAATGATTAAGTGATGAATGATGAAGTGATGAAGTGATGAGATGATGAAGAGATGAGATGATGAGTGATGGAGTGATGGAGTGATGAACTGATGAACTGATGAAGTGGTGAGTGATGAAGTGATGAGTGATGGAGTGATGAAGTGATGAACTGATGAAGTGATGAAGTGATGAATGATGAAGTCATGAAGTGAAGAATGATGAAGTGAAGAATGATGAAGTGAAGAATGATCAAGTGATGAATGATCAAGTGATGAATGATCAAGTGATGAATGATCAAGTGATGAGATGATGAAATGATGACGTGATGAATGATGAAGTGATGAATGATGAAGTGAAGAATGATGAAGTGGTGAGATGATGAAATGATGACGTGATGAATGATGAAGTGATGAGATGATGAAGAGATGAAGAGATGAGATGATGAAGTGATGAGTGATGAAGTGATGAGTGATGGAGTGATGGAGTGATGAACTGATGAAGTGGTGAGTGATGAAGTGATGAATGATGAAGTGATGAAGTGATGAAGTGATGAATGATGAAGTGATGAATGATGAAGTGATGAGATGATGAAATGATGACGTGATGAATGATGAAGTGATGAATGATGAAGTGATGAGATGATGAAGTGATGAATGATGAAGTGATGAATGATGAAGTGAAGAATGATGAAGTGATGAATGATGAAGTCATGAAGTGATGAATGATGAAGTGAAGAATGATGAAGTGATGAATGATGAAGTGATGAGATGATGAAATGATGACGTGATGAATGATGAAGTGATGAATGATGAAGTGATGAAGTGATGAATGATCAAGTGATGAGATGATGAAATGATGACGTGGTGAATGATGAAGTCATGAAGTGATGAATGATGACGTGATGAGATGATGAAGTGATGAGTGATGAAGTGATGGAGTGATGAAGTGATGAGTGATGGAGTGATGAATGATGACATGATGAATGATGAAGAGATGAAGAGATGAGATGATGGAGTGATGAAGTGATGAGTGATGGAGTGATGAACTGATGAAGTGATGAATGATGAAGTCATGAAGTGATGAATGATGAAGTGAAGAATGATCAAGTGATGAATGATCAAGTGATGAATGATGAAGTGATGGAGTGATGGAGTGATGGAGTGATGAAAGATGAAGTGATGAATGATGAAGTGATGGAGTGATGAAGTGATGAATGATGAAGTGATGAATGATGAAGTGATGAAGTGAAGAATGATGAAGTGATGAATGATGAAGTGATGAGATGATGAAATGATGACGTGATGAATGATGACGTGATGAATGATGAAGTGATGAATGATGAAGTGATGAGTGATGAATGATGAAGTGAAGAATGATGAAGTGATGGAGTGATGAAGTGATGAGTGATGAATGATGAATGATGAAGTGACGAATGATGAAGTGATGAATGATCAAGTGATGAATGATGAAGTGATGAGATGATGACGTGATGAATGATGAAGTGATGAAGTGATGAGTGATGAATGATGAAGTGAAGAATGATGAAGTGGTGAATGATGAAGTCATGAAGTGATGAATGATTAAGTGATGAATGATGAAGTGATGAAGTGATGAGATGATGAAGAGATGAGATGATGAGTGATGGAGTGATGGAGTGATGAACTGATGAACTGATGAAGTGGTGAGTGATGAAGTGATGAGTGATGGAGTGATGAAGTGATGAACTGATGAAGTGATGAAGTGATGAATGATGAAGTCATGAAGTGAAGAATGATGAAGTGAAGAATGATGAAGTGAAGAATGATCAAGTGATGAATGATCAAGTGATGAATGATCAAGTGATGAATGATCAAGTGATGAGATGATGAAATGATGACGTGATGAATGATGAAGTGATGAATGATGAAGTGAAGAATGATGAAGTGGTGAGATGATGAAATGATGACGTGATGAATGATGAAGTGATGAGATGATGAAGAGATGAAGAGATGAGATGATGAAGTGATGAGTGATGAAGTGATGAGTGATGGAGTGATGGAGTGATGAACTGATGAAGTGGTGAGTGATGAAGTGATGAATGATGAAGTGATGAAGTGATGAATGATGAAGTGATGAATGATGAAGTGATGAGATGATGAAATGATGACGTGATGAATGATGAAGTGATGAATGATGAAGTGATGAGATGATGAAGTGATGAATGATGAAGTGATGAATGATGAAGTGAAGAATGATGAAGTGATGAATGATGAAGTCATGAAGTGATGAATGATGAAGTGAAGAATGATGAAGTGATGAATGATGAAGTGATGAGATGATGAAATGATGACGTGATGAATGATGAAGTGATGAATGATGAAGTGATGAAGTGATGAATGATCAAGTGATGAGATGATGAAATGATGACGTGATGAATGATGAAGTCATGAAGTGATGAATGATGACGTGATGAGATGATGAAGTGATGAGTGATGAAGTGATGGAGTGATGAAGTGATGAGTGATGGAGTGATGAATGATGACATGATGAATGATGAAGAGATGAAGAGATGAGATGATGGAGTGATGAAGTGATGAGTGATGGAGTGATGAACTGATGAAGTGATGAATGATGAAGTCATGAAGTGATGAATGATGAAGTGAAGAATGATCAAGTGATGAATGATCAAGTGATGAATGATGAAGTGATGAATGATCAAGTGATGAATGATCAAGTGATGAATGATGAAGTGAAGAATGATGAAGTGGTGAATGATGAAGTGATGAGATGATGAAATGATGACGTGATGAAGTGATGAATGATGAAGTGATGAGTGATGAATGATGAAGTAAGAATGATGAAGTGAAGAATGATGAAGTGGTGAATGATCAAGTGATGAATGATCAAGTGATGAATGATGAAGTGATGAATGATCAAGTGATGAATGATCAAGTGATGAATGATGAAGTGATGAGATGATGAATGATGAAGTGAAGAATGATTAAGTGAAGAATGATGAAGTGGTGAATGATGAAGTGATGAATGATGAAGTGATGAATGATGAAGTGATGAATGATGAAGTGAAGAATGATCAAGTGATGAATGATCAAGTGATGAATGATGAAGTGATGAGATGATGAAATGATGACGTGATGAATGATGAAGTGATGAGATGATGACATGATGACATGATGACGTGATGAATGATGAAGTGATGAGTGATGAATGATGACGTGATGATGTGATGAATGATGAAGTGATGAGTGACGAATGATGAATGATGAAGTGATGAGATGATGAAATGATGAAATGATGAAGTGATGACGTGATGAAGTGATGAGTGATGAAGTGATGAATGATGAAGTGATGAGTGATGAATGATGAAGTGAAGAATGATGAAGTGATGAATGATGAAGTGATGAAGTGATGAATGATGAAGTGATGAATGATCAAGTGATGAGTGATGAAGTGATGAATGATGAAGTGATGAGTGATGAGTGATGAATGATGAAGTGATGAGTGATGAATGATGAAGTGATGAATGATGAAGTGATGAGTGATGAAGTGGTGAATGATGAACTGATGAATGATGAACTGATGAGTGATGAGTGATGAAGTGATGAATAATGAACTGATGAAGTGGTGAATGATGAAGTGATGAGATGATGAAATGATGACGTGATGAATGATGACGTGATGAATGATGAAGTGATGAATGATGAAGTGATGAGTGATGAAGTGGTGAATGATGAACTGATGAATGATGAACTGATGAGTGATGAGTGATGAAGTGATGAATAATGAACTGATGAAGTGGTGAATGATGAAGTGATGAGATGATGAAATGATGACGTGATGAATGATGACGTGATGAATGATGAATGATGAACTGATGAAGTGATGAATGATGAACTGATGAAGTGGTGAAGTGATGAAGTGATGAATGATGAACTGATGAGTGATAAGTGATGAAGTGGTGAATGATGAACTGATGACTCCTCTCCTCCTCCAGGGATCCAGCTGAGGAAGGTGGAGGAGCAGCGAGAGCAGGAGGCGAAGCACGAGCGCGTGGGTAACGACGTCGCCACGATCCTGTCGCGCCGCATCGCCGTGGAGTACTCGGACTCGGAGGACGAGTCGGAGTTCGACGAGGGAGACTGGATGGAGTGACCGCCTGTTTTTAACGGAGGACGAGACGCCATGTTTTCTCTCCATCACCCTTTTATCTTCGTCGGTCTGTAAGCTGGAGGCGACGTCTCCTCCTCCGTGTCCCTCACAGTCCTTTCTTTCTTCGCTGCACTTCACACTTTTGAAGACCTTCGCTCCGGTTCTTCATGAAGACGAGAATCATATCTTTGCGTCGAAGCCAGAGATCTGTTCCTCCGACGAGTCGTTTCTCAATCTTCAGCGTCGCACTCTTGACTTCACACCGACACACAACTTGTGTCTATTATCTTCATCCCTCAGTTTATCTTGAAGCTCTATGAAGCTTCATGAAACAGTGTCATTATCTTCAGAGTCCACTAGATGGTAGTGATGTGTTGATGAAGCTTCATGAAACAGTTTCATTATCTTCAGAGTCCACTAGATGATAGTGATGGTCTGATGAAGCTTCATGAAACAGTGTCATTATCTTCAGAGTCCACTAGATAGTAGTGATGTGTTGATGAAGCTTCATGAAACAATGTCATTATCTTCAGAGTCCACTAGATAGTAGTGATGTGTTGATGAAGCTTCATGAAACAGTGTCATTATCTTCAGAGTCCACTAGATGGTAGTGATGTGTTGATGAAGCTTCATGAAACAGTGTCATTATCTTCAGAGTCCACTAGATGGTAGTGATGTGTTGATGAAGCTTCATGAAACAGTGTCATTATCTTCAGAGTCCACTAGATGGTAGTGATGCACACACCGACACACAACTTGTGTCTATTATTTTCATCCCTCAGTTTTATCTTGTTATTTGGATTTTTAACACGTTCTAATAAACGTCCGACGAAATAATCCTCGATTCAGAGTCGAAAGTTAGTTTAAAAATCAATATTATTTAAGTAAAAACCCACTGATATTTATTTTGTCAAAACCATTCCGTTCCATTGAAGAAACGAGGAGTCGTTCAAGAAAAGTTTCATTTGTAAACCGTCGTTTTTGCTTTTACCGTCTTTTACGAACTTTTATCCGCGGATGTTTTTACAAACACAACTGTTGCTGCGTCACAACGACACAACGACACACACGCACACAGTTGTGTTGCTGTCACTCGTTTCTCCACATTCTGCCATGACCCGATAAATAAAACATCAGGAAGAAGAAAACCCTTGAGCCATAGCTCGTCCTGGTATCGTGACCTCTCTGTGACCTCTCTGTGACCTCTGGGGGAATTAAAAAGATAGAAAAAGGCAGTTTCAAGGTCACGCCTCGTCAGGATTCAGTCCCTTTACTTCCCTGGACTCGGCAGCTTCCTCCGTCGCTCTGGAGACGCCTTCTGACCTCCTTCAGTTCTTGAGCAGTAATAAAAGTGTGAAACTGCCTTTTTGTTTTTTTTCAAGTCGAGTGAACGAGTGAACGTCGGCCATCTTTTCTGTTCGTCTTCTATTTGCCTTATCGTTACAAACGTGTCGTTGAGTTGATGAATGTATTCGTGCTGTTACTACTTACTTGCCTGCGCTTGTTTGCTGTTTCTATGTCGGGGGGGTTCGATGTAACACGTGAGTAACTGTTCAATGTTACAGTTTTGCCTGGAGAATTAATAAAAATCTAATGTTACATTTCATCCGACTCTGAGTGGTGTTTGGATCGTGAACGATATTTATTTAGTGAGTCTGTTGTTCACAGACGTACGTTCTGCAGCCAGAATTCTGAGCCGCTCTAGTAGAAGAACTCACATCATTAACAGGAGTCAGTAGATCATCAAACACAGATGTTTCTTGAAGGAGTCAGTAGATCATCAAACACAGATGTTTCTCGAAGGAGTCAGTAGATCATCAAACACAGATGTTTCTTGAAGGAGTCAGTAGATCATCAAACACAGATGTTTCTTGAAGGAGTCAGTAGATCGTCAAACACAGATGTTTCTTGAGGAGTCAGTAGATCATCAAACACATATGTTTCTTGAAGGAGTCAGTAGATCATCAAACACAGATGTTTCTTGAAGGAGTCAGTAGATCATCAAACACAGATGTTTCTCGAAGGAGTCAGTAGATCATCAAACACATATGTTTCTTGAAGGAGTCAGTAGATCATCAAACACAGATGTTTCTTGAAGGAGTCAGTAGATCATCAAACACAGATGTTTCTTGAAGGAGTCAGTAGATCGTCAAACACAGATGTTTCTTGAAGGAGTCAGTAGATCATCAAACACAGATGTTTCTTGAAGGAGTCAGTAGATCATCAAACACAGAGATGTTTCTTGAAGGAGTCAGTAGATCATCAAACACGGATGTTTCTTGAAGGAGTCAGTAGATCATCAAACACAGATGTTTCTTGAAGGAGTCAGTAGATCATCAAACACAGATGTTTCTTGAAGGAGTCGGTAGATCATCAAACACAGATGTTTCTTGAAGGAGTCAGTAGATCATCAAACACAGATGTTTCTTGAAGGAGTCAGTAGATCATCAAACACAGATGTTTCTTGAAGGAGTCAGTAGATCATCAAACACAGACGTTTCTTGAAGGAGTCAGTAGATCATCAAACACAGATGTTTCTTGAAGGAGTCAGTAGATCATCAAACACAGACGTTTCTTGAAGGAGTCAGTAGATCATCAAACACAGATGTTTCTTGAAGGAGTCAGTAGATCATCAAACCCAGATGTTTCTTGAAGGAGTCAGTAGATCATCAAACACAGATGTTTCTTGAAGGAGTCAGTAGATCATCAAACCCAGATGTTTCTTGAAGGAGTCAGTAGATCATCAAACACAGATGTTTCTTGAAGGAGTCAGTAGATCATCAAACACAGATGTTTCTTGAAGGAGTCAGTAGATCATCAAACACAGATGTTTCTTGAAGGAGTCAGTAGATCATCAAACACAGATGTTTCTTGAAGGAGTCAGTAGATCATCAAACACAGATGTTTCTTGAAGGAGTCAGTAGATCATCAAACACAGATGTTTCTCGAAGGAGTCAGTAGATCATCAAACACAGATGTTTCTTGAAGGAGTCAGTAGATCATCAAACACGGATGTTTCTTGAAGGAGTCAGTAGATCATCAAACACAGATGTTTCTTGAAGGAGTCAGTAGATCATCAAACACAGATGTTTCTTGAAGGAGTCAGTAGATCATCAAACACAGAGATGTTTCTTGAAGGAGTCAGTAGATCATCAAACACAGATGTTTCTTGAAGGAGTCAGTAGATCATCAAACACAGATGTTTCTTGAAGGAGTCAGTAGATCATCAAACACAGATGTTTCTTGAAGGAGTCAGTAGATCATCAAACACAGATGTTTCTTGAAGGAGTCAGTAGATCATCAAACACAGATGTTTCTTGAAGGAGTCAGTAGATCATCAAACACAGATGTTTCTTGAAGGAGTCAGTAGATCATCAAACACAGATGTTTCTTGAAGGAGTCAGTAGATCATCAAACACACATGTTTCTTGAAGGAGTCAGTAGATCATCAAACACAGATGTTTCTTGAAGGAGTCAGTAGATCATCAAACACAGATGTTTCTTGAAGGAGTCAGTAGATCAAACACAGATGTTTCTTGAAGGAGTCAGTAGATCATCAAACATAGATGTTTCTTGAAGGAGTCAGTAGATCATCAAACACAGATGTTTCTTGAAGGAGTCAGTAGATCATCAAACACAGATGTTTCTTGAAGGAGTCAGTAGATCATCAAACACGGATGTTTCTTGAAGGAGTCAGTAGATCATCAAACACAGATGTTTCTTGAAGGAGTCAGTAGATCATCAAACACAGATGTTTCTTGAAGGAGTCAGTAGATCATCAAACACAGATGTTTCTTGAAGGAGTCAGTAGATCATCAAACACAGAGATGTTTCTTGAAGGAGTCAGTAGATCATCAAACACAGATGTTTCTTGAAGGAGTCAGTAGATCATCAAACACAGATGTTTCTTGAAGGAGTCAGTAGATCATCAAACACAGATGTTTCTTGAAGGAGTCAGTAGATCATCAAACACAGATGTTTCTTGAAGGAGTCAGTAGATCATCAAACACAGATGTTTCTTGAAGGAGTCAGTAGATCATCAAACACAGATGTTTCTTGAAGGAGTCAGTAGATCATCAAACACAGATGTTTCTTGAAGGAGTCAGTAGATCATCAAACACAGATGTTTCTTGAAGGAGTCAGTAGATCATCAAACACAGATGTTTCTTGAAGGAGTCAGTAGATCATCAACACACAGATGTTTCTTGAAGGAGTCAGTAGATCATCAAACACACAGATGTTTCTTGAAGGAGTCAGTAGATCATCAAACACAGATGTTTCTTGAAGGAGTCAGTAGATCATCAAACACAGATGTTTCTTGAAGGAGTCAGTAGATCATCAAACACAGATGTTTCTTGAAGGAGTCAGTAGATCATCAAACACAGATGTTTCTTGAAGGAGTCAGTAGATCATCAAACACAGATGTTTCTTGAAGGAGTCAGTAGATCATCAAACACAGATGTTTCTTGAAGGAGTCAGTAGATCATCAAACACAGATGTTTCTTGAAGGAGTCAGTAGATCATCAAACACAGATGTTTCTTGAAGGAGTCAGTAGATCATCAAACACAGATGTTTCTTGAAGGAGTCAGTAGATCATCAAACACAGATGTTTCTTGAAGGAGTCAGTAGATCATCAAACACAGATGTTTCTTGAAGGAGTCAGTAGATCATCAAACACAGATGTTTCTTGAAGGAGTCAGTAGATCATCAAACACAGATGTTTCTTGAAGGAGTCAGTAGATCATCAAACACAGATGTTTCTTGAAGGAGTCAGTAGATCATCAAACACAGATGTTTCTTGAAGGAGTCAGTAGATCATCAAACACGAGATGTTTCCAAAGCTTGAAGGAGTCAGTAGATCATGAAACACGGATGTTTCTTGAAGGAGCTTAGTATATCAATTAAACCGATGTTTATTACATCACCATGCATGCTCTAGTAGAAGAACTCACATTTCTCCTTCAAACTCTTCACTGGCTGCCAGTTTCTTTCAGGATCATTTTAAAATTCTGGTTCTTACTTTCAGATCTATTCATGGTCAGACCTTCCATCAGTGATCTGATCCAGACTTACACCCCAGCTCGGGCTCTGAGGTCTGTGGATCAGAATCCACTGATGGTTCCTGAACTTCCGGACCAGAGGAGAGAAATCCTTCCAGATTATTTGTGCTTTTTCCTGAGACTCCTGTGTTTGTCTCTGTGTTATCTTGACCTTTAGTTTAAAGTATATATTTTATTGAGCATTGTTTTGATTGTTTAAGCGCTTTGTGACCCTGGTCTAGAAAACTCAACTTGCAGCTTCAAACACTGCAGGTTTATTGTCGTTTATATTTCTCTACAAAGTTCTTTAAAAACGTATATTCTCACATACAACAAAATCTAGAACTGACTATATTTGATCGAGTTAAAAACATTATATTTGTGACATCAAATCATAAAAAAACATCTTTATTCAAAAGCAGCCACTCGTGGTTAAAGTAATGAAACAGCTCATAAAGTCAAGTTGTGTTTATACATACTTGTGTAATTGATGCAGACTCAGATCAACAGTTTAAACACAGAATAAATGAACAAAAGCAGGTTTAAGTTCCAGAAACTAACAAACATCAGATCAAAACCTGGAGCCTCTTCATCGTCACTTCACTCTCAGCGTGTGGTTCTTGTTCCGAGGCGGATCTCTATGGACCTGCCGAGCTCTGGTACCGAAGCCCAGAGTCTGCAGGGATTCAGTCATGAAGTGATGAGTTGGAGACACGCACAGCATCACCAGCAGCTTCGCGTCGCCACCTAGTGGACGACAAGTGGAAACGCGTTGCAACACAAAAAAATAGATTTATAGACGTTTATGTTGTACATTGTTCTTGTATTCTATATGAAAAATAACCAAACTTGAAACATATATACTATTTAATATATTACCAACCAATATATGTATATGTGGCAGCGACCACACGTATATATTTATATTTAATATCCATGTTTATCTCGATAAACGATACAAATCCCTCGTTTTCATGATTTGATTAAAAAAAGATCATGATATGAATTAATTCTAAGAGAACTGGGTTTGATATGTGATCAGTTAATGAAGGTTTGACAACGTGAGAGTCTCGTCAGCTTTCTTACCTTAAAAGCAACAATGTAAACATTTTCCAAACCTATTAAAATTCTAAATATTTAAACAAAATGACTGGCAATGAAACAATACTCGTGTCGCCAACACCTGCTTCACTGCAGTGATCGATTTAACTTTTAATGTAACTTTTAATGTAACTTAGTGTCGAGTTTTTCTTGAGAAATATGAGTTGATTTAGGAGCAGATGCTTCATCTCACCAGGTTTGTCTCTCAACACATAAATATCTACGGTGTGGTTTGAATATGACGTGAGTCGTGTCAAGTTGATAAACGTTTAAAAAAAGACAAAATAATTCCACACTTTTGACCTTCCAGTCTTTTTAGGACCATCAAAGGTTTCGTCATCTTCGTTCAAGTTTGTCGTCTCGAACTCCTGTGTTAGTGCATAGAGGACATACTATGGTGCATACAGGGGGGCCTATGAAAAAGATGTCATGTTTTTGCCTTTATGAAAAGACTAGTTGCTTCTCTGTACATCTTCATAGATTTTGAGCAGGCTTTAAGATCATTGTCTTGTTGAAAGATCCTGCATGGGCAACTGCACTCATAGATTCTTGAGCAGGGTTCTCCAGAATCTGCTGATCTTGTTAAAATATCCAGCCTCGGCGCAACTTCAACTTGAACAAGATCCCCCTGCACTGGCCACACACAGCATGATGGAACCACCACCAAATTTTACTGTAGGCAGCAAGTTCTTTTCTTAGAATGCTGTGTTCTTTTTCCGCCATGCATAACGCCCCTGGTTATGCCCAAATAACTCTATTTTAGTCCACAGCACCTTATTCCAAAATGAAGCTGGCTTGTCCAAATGTGCTTTAGCATATCTCAAGCGACCCCGTTTGTGGCGTGTGCAGAGAAAAGGCATTTTCCGCTTTACTCTTCCATAAAGCATCTCCTTGTGTAAAGTGCGCTGAATAGTTGAACGATACCATCACAATAGTGTCCTGCAGCAAGTGTGTGTGTGTAGATGTGTGCGTGTGTGTATGTATGTGTGTGTGTATTTGTGTGTGTAGGTGTGTGTAGGTGTGTGCGCGCACATGTATGTGTTCTCACCAATAGCGTCCTGCAGCTAGTGTGTGAGTGTGTGTGTAGATGTGTGCGTGTGTAGGTGTGTGTGTGTGTAGTGTGTGTGTGTGAAGGTGTGTGCGCACACATGTGTGTGTTCTCACCAATAGCGTCCTGCAGCAAGTGTGTGAGTGTGTGTGTAGATGTGTGCG
>JACEEU010000740.1:80000-102500 GCA_016630915.1 Callionymus lyra
TAGACCCGTCTTATGTTGCTTCTGATTGGTTGATTACTTGGCGGCTTCAGTGATTGGCCAGATACGCAAAAATGACCCAATTTTATTATCATTCAAAAATAAATATATTCAATGTGTAAATACAAGCGTGAGAAATGTCAAAGTGTGACGTGAGAAATATGGTTCAAATAACGTGACTGTCACTCAAAGACTAAGCTAAGCTATGTTAAGCTAAGCTAAGCTAAGGTTAACTAAGCTAAGCTAAACTAAGCTAAGATACACTAAGCTACGCTAAACTACGTTAAACTAAGCTAAGCTAAGCTAAGCTAAGCTAAGCTAAGCTAAGCTAAGCTAAGCTAAGCTAAGCTAAGCTAAGCTAAGCTAAGCTAAGCTAAGCTAGCACCTGTCATTACCACATTTATCTCAAACTGCCTCGTTCTAACAGATCTACTTCCAAAAACACCAAGAGGTCAAACCATCATCACTCACTGATGCGTGAGCGCCGCCACTTCGCTGCCGCCCGCCGAGGTCGTGATGACGTCCTTGTGGCGACTCGGCGCGTTTCCTCGCTCGTCTCTCGCCAGCAGGTCCAGCACTTCGTTGTTGTAAACTTCCACCACGGAAACTTCCACCGTGTAGTTTTCTGACGGCTTGTCCCGGATCAGCCTGAGACGCACAACACGTTTGATAGAAACACACAATAAGACTGAGGACGGACCAACAAGCTAGCAAAGATATAGCATTTAGCAAAGATATAGCATTTAGCAAAGATATACACGTTGAACATTATGTGTGTCACGTGAACATTATGTGTGTCATATGGACATTATGTGTGTCATATTGACATTATGTGTGTCATATTGACATTATGTGTGTCATATTGACATTATGTGTGTCATATTGACATTATGTGTGTCATATTGACATTATGTGTGTCACGTGAACATTATGTGTGTCATATGGACATTATGTGTGTCATATGGACATTATGTGTGTCATATTGACATTATGTGTGTCATATTGACATTATGTGTGTCATGTGAATATTGTGTGTATCATGTGAACATTATGTGTGTCATATGGACGTTATGTGTGTCATATTGACATTATGTGTGTCATATGGACATTATGTTTGTCATATTGACATTATGTGTGTCATATTGACATTATGTGTGTCATGTGAATATTGTGTGTATCATGTGAACATTATGTGTGTCATATGGACGTTATGTGTGTCATATTGACATTATGTGTATCATATGGACATTATGTGTGTCATATTGACATTATGTGTGTCATATGGACATTATGTGTGTCATATGGACGTTATGTGTGTCATATTGACATTATGTGTGTCATATGGACATTATGTGTGTCATATTGACATTATGTGTGTCATATTGACATTATGTGTGTCATGTGAATATTGTGTGTATCATGTGAACATTTTGTGTGTCATATGGACGTTATGTGTGTCATATTGACATTATGTGTGTCATATTGACATTATGTGTGTCATATGGACATTATGTGTGTCATGTGAATATTGTGTGTATCATGTGAACATTATCTGTGTCATGTGATCAATATGTGTGTCATGTGAACATTATGTGTGTCATGTGATCATTATTTGTTTCATGTGATCAATATGTGTCATGTGAACATTATGTGTGTCATGTGAACATTATGTGTGTCATGTGGACATTATGTGTGTCATGTGAACATTGTGTGTGTCATGTGAACATTATGTGTGTCATGTGAACATTATGTGTGTCATGTGAACATTATGTGTGTCATGTGATCATTATGTGTGTCATGTGAACATTATGTGTGTCATGTGGACATTATGTGTGTCATGTGATCATTATGTGTGTCATGTGAACATTATGTGTGTCATGTGATCAGTATGTGTGTCATGTGATCATTATGTGTGTCATGTGGACATTATGTGTGTCATGTGATCATTATGTGTGTCATGTGATCATTATGTGTGTCATGTGAACATTATGTGTGTCATGTGATCATTATGTGTGTCATGTGAACATTATGTGTGTCATGTGGACATTATGTGTGTCATGTGATCATTGTGTGTGTCATGTGATCATTATGTGTGTCATGTGATCATTATGTGTGTCATGTGGACATTATGTGTGTCATGTGATCATTATGTGTGACATGTGATCATTATGTGTGTCATATGATCATTATCTGTGTCATGTGATCATTATGTGTGACATGTGATCATTATGTGTGTCATGTGATCATTATGTGTGTCATGTGAACATTATGTGTGTCATGTGGTCATTATGTGTGTCATGTGATCATTATGTGTGTCATGTGAACATTATTTGTGTCATGTGAACATTATGTGTGTCATGTGAACATTATGTGTGTCATGTGAACATTGTGTGTCATGTGATCAATATGTGTGTCATGTGATCATTATGTGTGTCATGTGAACATTATGTGTGTCATGTGATCATTATGTGTGTCATGTGAACATTATGTGTGTCATGTGAACATTATGTGTGTCATGTGAACATTATGTGTGTCATGTGATCATTATGTGTGTCATGTGATCATTATGTGTGTCATGTGAACATTATGTGTGTCATGTGATCATTATGTGTGTCATGTGATCATTATGTGTGTCATGTGAACATTATGTGTGTCATGTGAACATTATGTGTCATGTGAACATTATGTGTGTCATGTGAACATTATGTGTGTCATGTGGTCATTATGTGTGTCATGTGAACATTATGTGTGTCATGTGAACATTATGTGTGTCATGTGATCATTATGTGTGTCATGTGATCATTATGTGTGTCATGTGATCATTATGTGTGTCATGTGATCATTATGTGTGTCATGTGAACATTATGTGTGTCATGTGAACATTATGTGTGTCATGTGATCATTATGTGTGTCATGTGATCATTATGTGTGTCATGTGAACATTATGTGTGTCATGTGAACATTATGTGTGTCATGTGAACATTATGTGTGTCATGTGAACATTATGTGTGTCATGTGATCATTATGTGTGTCATGTGAACATTATGTGTGTCATGTGATCATTATGTGTGTCATGTGAACATTATGTGTGTCATGTGAACATTATGTGTGTCATGTGATCATTATGTGTGTCATGTGAACATTTTGTGTGTCATGTGATCATTGTGTGTCATGTGATCATTATGTGTGTCATGTGAACATTATGTGTGTGTCATGTGATCATTATGTGTGTCATGTGATCATTATGTGTGTCATGTGATCATTATGTGTGTCATGTGATCATTATGTGTGTCATGTGAACATTATGTGTGTCATATGATCATTATGTGTGTCATGTGAACATTATGTGTGTCATGTGAACATTATGTGTGTCATGTGATCATTATGTGTGTCATGTGAACATTATGTGTGTCATGTGAACATTTTGTGTGTCATGTGATCATTATGTGTGTCATGTGAACATTATGTGTGTCATGTGAACATTTTGTGTGTCATGTGATCATTATGTGTGTCATGTGATCTTCCACACGCATCATGAGCTCAGATGACGTTCTATTCAAACTAACAAAGCACCTGAAGAGTTCTTCTGCCGCCTGAGGGACGAGGCCTCGCTGGTTCCTCTGACCTCCCATCATGGTGTGAGTCTTTCCACTGCCCGTCTGTCCGTACGCCATCACGCACACGTTATACCTGGAGACGCGACCCTCAGTGAACCATGGTGTCCACGGACCAGAAGACTCACCCGTCCAGCAGTGACGTGAGCAGCGGCCTGACCTCCTCGAACACCGTCTCCTGGGAGTCCTCCGGCCCGTGGACCCTGGACGTCAAGGTGGTTCAGAGAGAGAGAGAGAGAGAGAACAGATGCTGGACTCACCTTTCAAACTCAAACGTCCTGGTCTGGCCTGATGTTCCAGACTTCATGGACTTGACGAGCAACGTGTCCTGGAAATACATTTATTATTATTATTATTATGATTACGATTCATTGTTACTGAAGCATGTTTTAATCTTTTCAAATGTGTTCATAACTTTATTGACACTCACATCACTGACGACATGGATCACTTCCTCTGAAGACCTGCAAAATAAAAGTCCTTGAAACACTTTTGTCTTTGACCTTCAGGCTCAACGACCGACCTTGACCCGGACGGTTGGCGATCGAGGCTCAGGACCGGACGAACCCGGCAGTGGACCCGGATGTTCCCTCGTAACTCCTGCGACACGACAGACTCGTGAGAAGAAAGTTTTCGACGCAGTGAAGACGCACAACTGTCGGCTCACCACCAACGTGTTGTGTAGTTGTTTCCTGCGCTCTCTCTCCGCTCGACACCTGCCTCGCTCGTCCTCCAGGGCGCGCTCTAGAGCTGCAACACAAACATGACGATTACGATCAAACGTTGCCTTCATTTCATTACATTAAGTGTGTGTTTTGCATGATAACAAAAAGAAAAAAACACACTGGAGGGTTTATTCCCTCAGGGGCCGCATTAAATACTGTGAGAGCTTTTAGGGGCCGTCAAGCAAAAGGTAAAAATACTTTAAATCGTGAATAATTAACAGTACATTCATACATAACCTTTAGTCTTAACCTCTTTAATTTTTTTTTCTTTTTTTGTTTTCCTAAAAGATTTTAAAGGGAAAAAATATCCACGTGTTGTTTTGTTTTTTGAAATAGAAAATAAAAGATATAACACGCAAATACATGTTATTTACGTCACTTTTGAGTAATAGAAGAAGTTGTAGTAGTAGTAGTTTAAGTAGTAAATTTAATTGTTGTTTAAGTTTCACTACTTGTAATGTCATCAGAAATAGTACTAGCACATGTCATACAAGTATAAAATGGAATATTTAATTAAACATGTAGCAACAGTAGCTAATAGTAGTTGCATTAGTAGTACTAACAATAGTACTAGAACATGTGATACAAGTATAAAATGGAATATTTAATTAAATATGTAGCAACAGTAGCTAATAGTAGTTGCATTAGTAGTACTAACAATAGTAGTAGTACATGTCATATTAGTATAAAATGGAATATTTAATTAAAAATACACACTATATAAGTACAAGTACTTTCATCAAGTATAAAATGGAATTTAATTAAATGTACAACAGTAACTAATAATAGTTGCATTAGTAGTTCTAACAATAGTACTAGTACATTTCATACAAGTATAAAATGGAATATTTAATTAAACATGTAGCAACAGTACCTAATAATAGTTGCATTAGTAGTTCTAACAATAGTACTAGTACATTTCATACAAGTATAAAATGGAATATTTAATTAAAAATGTAGCAACAGTAGCTAATAATAGTTGCATTAGTAGTTCTAACAATAGTACTAGTACATTTCATACAAGTATAAAATGGAATATTTAATTAAACATGTAGCAACAGTAGCTAATAATAGTTGCATTAGGAGTACTAACAATAGTACTAATACATGTCATATTAGTATAAAATGGAATATTTAATTAAACATGTAGCAACAGTAGCTAATAATAGTTGCATTAGTAGTTCTAACAATAGTACTAGTACATTTCATACAAGTATAAAATGGAATATTTAATTAAACATGTAGCAACAGTAGCTTATAATAGTTGCTTATATTACTACAATAGTACTATACTTCTCAGTTAACATGAATTTTAATTAAACATGTACAACAGTACTAATAGTAGTTGCATTAGTAGTTCTAACAATAGTACTAGTACATGTCATACAAGTATAACATGGAATATATAATTAAACATGTAGCAACAGTAGCTTATAATAGTTGCATTAGTAGTACTAACAATAGTACTAGTTGACGTCACACAAGTATAACATGGAATATTTAATTAAACATGTAGCAACAGTAGCTAATAATAGTTGCATTAGGAGTACTAACAATAGTACTAATACATGTCATATTAGTATAAAATGGAATATTTAATTAAACATGTAGCAACAGTAGCAAAATAGTTCATTAGTAGTTCTCAATGTACTAGTACATTTCATACAAGTATAAAATGGAATATTTAATTAAACATGTAGCAACAGTAGCTTATAATAGTTGCATTAGTAGTACTAAAGTACTAGTACATTTCATACAAGTATAAAATGGAATATTTAATTAAACATGTAGAACAGTAGCTAATATAGTTGCATTAGTAGTACTAACAATAGTACTAGTACATTTCATACAAGTATAAAATGGAATATTTAATTAAACATGTAGCAACAGTAGCTTATAATAGTTGCAATAAACAGACCGTTAATATTAAACAGTAGCTAATAGTTCATTAGAGAATAACAATAGTACTAGTACATTCAATAGTTAAAATGGATTTTAATAAACATGTACAAGTACCTAATAATAATTGCATTAGTAGTTCTAACAATAGTACTAGTACATTTCATACAAGTATAACATGGAATATTTAATTAAACATGTAGCAACAGTAGCTAATAATAGTTGCATTAGGAGTACTAACAATAGTATGAGTACATGTCATATTAGTATAAAATGGAATATTTAATTAAAAATTTAGCAACAGTAGCTAATAATAGTTGCATTAGAAGTACATTAGTACTAGCACATGTCATATTAGTATAACATGGAATATTTAATTAAACATGTAGCAACAGTAGCTTATAATAGTTGCATTAGTAGTACTAACAATAGTAGTAGTACTAGAAGGAGTAGTTAAAGTATCGACGGTGTATTATTTAAGGTCCCCCTGAACGGCGCCACCATGTGGAACTGCCAAAGAATATTCCATTAAATAATTTAATTAAAATTCAATTTTAAAATCGTTATAAAAGCACTTTATTTTCAAAATAAAATAAAACACATGAAGGAATGAATCTTCAAATAAAGATCTTGTAGTTAAATTGTTAGATTAGTCATAGTTTTATAGTATAATTTTGACCTCACGGGGGCGCACTCGGGTCCGGTTGACAGGTTTAACTGGAGAGAAGATTAGAACGAGTGATGTGAGACAAAGAGGATCAAACACATGTGTCCATCACTGCAAGAAGATCTTTTACACGTTCATCAAATCTTCCTCAAGGACTTTATTTAATGAAAAGTGAAGGTCAGTCGGTGCGAGAAACAAACATATTTACTCTGGACTCGGTCTCCACGGCAACCGTCCCGAGCGGCTCGGTCCAGCTTGTCCAGGAGGTCCCGGCTCTGCTCCTCCAGCTCGGACGCGAAGCTCACGTACACGGCGAAGATCTCGCTCAAGCATCGCTTCACCTCCTGCGACAGCAGAGTGAGCGGCGGCGTCTCCGCGCACAGGTGTGTCGACTCACCTGGACGTCAGACAGAAGTTTGGTCACGACTGCAGGAGATATTTTCTGGTGACGACGGAGACGCTCCAGGGTCTTCGTCCCGTCGCTGTCCTGACGCATCTTCTGCAAGTATATTCATGTGTAACTGATGTGTTGATGAAGCTTCATGAAACAGTGTCATTATCTTCAGGGTCCACTAGATGGTAGTGATGTGTTGATGAAGCTTCATGAAACAGTGTCATTATCTTCAGAGTCCACTAGATGGTAGTGATGTGTTGATGAAGCTTCATGAAACAGTGTCATTATCTTCAGAGTCCACTAGATGGTAGTGATGTGTCGATGAAGCTTCATGAAACAGTGTCATTATCTTCAGAGTCCACTAGATGGTAGTGATGTGTCGATGAAGCTTCATGAAACAGTGTCATTATCTTCAGAGTCCACTAGATGGTAGTGATGTGTTGATGAAGCTTCATGAAACAGTGTCATTATCTTCAGAGTCCACTAGATGGTAGTGATGTGTTGATGAAGCTTCATGAAACAGTGTCATTATCTTCAGAGTCCACTAGATGGTAGTGATGTGTTGATGAAGCTTCATGAAACCGTGTCATTATCTTCAGAGTCCACTAGATGGTAGTGATGTGTCGATGAAGCTTCAAGAAACAGTGTCATTATCTTCAGAGTCCACTAGATGGTAGTGATGTGTTGATGAAGCTTCATGAAACAGTGTCATTATCTTCAGAGTCCACTAGATGGTAGTGATGTGTTGATGAAGCTTCATGAAACAGTGTCATTATCTTCAGAGTCCACTAGATGGTAGTGATGTGTCGATGAAGCTTCATGAAACAGTGTCATTATCTTCAGAGTCCACTAGATGGTAGTGATGTGTTGATGAAGCTTCATGAAACATTGTCATTATCTTCAGAGTCCACTAGATGGTAGTGATGTGTTGATGAAGCTTCATGAAACAGTGTCATTATCTTCAGAGTCCACTAGATGGTAGTGATGTGTTGATGAAGCTTCATGAAACAGTGTCATTATCTTCAGAGTCCACTAGATGGTAGTGATGTGTCGATGAAGCTTCATGAAACAGTGTCATTATCTTCAGAGTCCACTAGATGGTAGTGATGTGTCGATGAAGCTTCATGAAACAGTGTCATTATCTTCAGAGTCCACTAGATGGTAGTGATGTGTTGATGAAGCTTCATGAAACAGTGTCATTATCTTCAGAGTCCACTAGATGGTAGTGATGTGTCGATGAAGCTTCATGAAACAGTGTCATTAACTTCAGAGTCCACTAGATGGTAGTGATGTGTTGATGAAGCTTCATGAAACAGTGTCATTATCTTCAGAGTCCACTAGATGGTAGTGATGTGTTGATGAAGCTTCATGAAACAGTGTCATTATCTTCAGAGTCCACTAGATGGTAGTGATGTGTCGATGAAGCTTCATGAAACAGTGTCATTAACTTCAGAGTCCACTAGCTGGTAGTGATGTGTCGA
The DNA here is from genome assembly GCA_016630915.1 of Callionymus lyra. Lineage (NCBI taxonomy): Eukaryota > Metazoa > Chordata > Actinopteri > Syngnathiformes > Callionymidae > Callionymus > Callionymus lyra. The sequence continues at coordinate 88,778 of JACEEU010000740.1, forward strand.
TGAAGCTTCATGAAACAGTGTCATTATCTTCAGAGTCCACTAGATGGTAGTGATGTGTCGATGAAGCTTCATGAAACAGTGTCATTATCTTCAGAGTCCACTAGATGGTAGTGATGTGTTGATGAAGCTTCATGAAACAGTGTCATTATCTTCAGAGTCCACTAGATGGTAGTGATGTGTTGATGAAGCTTCATGAAACAGTGTCATTATCTTCAGAGTCCACTAGATGGTAGTGATGTGTCGATGAAGCTTCATGAAACAGTGTCATTATCTTCAGAGTCCACTAGATGGTAGTGATGTGTTGATGAAGCTTCATGAAACAGTGTCATTATCTTCAGAGTCCACTAGATGGTAGTGATGTGTTGATGAAGCTTCATGAAACAGTGTCATTATCTTCAGAGTCCACTAGATGGTAGTGATGTGTTGATGAAGCTTCATGAAACAGTGTCATTATCTTCAGAGTCCACTAGATGGTAGTGATGTGTTGATGAAGCTTCATGAAACAGTGTCATTATCTTCAGAGTCCACTAGATGGTAGTGATGTGTTGATGAAGCTTCATGAAACAGTGTCATTATCTTCAGAGTCCACTAGCTGGTAGTGATGTGTTGATGAAGCTTTATGAAACAGTGTCATTATCTTCAGAGTCCACTAGATGGTAGTGATGTGTCGATGAAGCTTCATGAAACAGTGTCATTATCTTCAGAGTCCACTAGATGGCGTCTCTGCACTATTTGTTTTGAAAAAGTGTTCTAATGAAACATCATTTTTTAAACTGATGGCGCCACCTACTGACCTCCGGACAACATGACACTGTTTCATGAAGCTTCATCAACACATCACTACAATAAGCTTTGAGTTACAGGTAAAATAAAGATACAATAGATGTTTGAATAGAAGCTCTTTTGACCGAATTAAATCAATACATTCAGAAACTAACTTGAGAAAAAGCTAAATACAAATAAATCAAAAAACTATAATATAAATAAATAAGAAATATATTCCGATTTTACCCATTTTTGTGAGTTAAACAATAAACACGATCAAACTAACAATAAAGTTAATTCTCATACGTCTGCGAGTCTCAAGTGAAGGATCGCGTTCTCAGTCTCCAGCTCCAGGATCTTCTCCTCTTTACTCTGAAACAAACGAAGGTAAAAAACATCTTATTTTGAAGGAAACATGTTAAAAAAAAAACTCACTCTGAGCTTGTGTTCCAGCAGATGAACCTGGTGAGCAAAGATCTGGTCCCGGTTCACAAACACAGGCATGTCTGCTGCAGAAGAAGGACTTGAAGCTCCAGAGATAACCTGTGGAATCATTTAAGCCGATTAGAAACCAGTCAGTCTGCGCACCTGTCATCTGCTGACGCGCCTCCGGACGCCAGGGGGCGGCAGCGCGTCGACGGGAAGCGCAGAAGAAGAAGAAACTCAAACACTTCCGCAGACGCGCTTCTGCCGCAGCAGCTGCTCGTGCGTCTCGATTTAACGCGCAATTCTCGCGAGAAAATGACCAAAAACAAGGACAAACGCCGCGAGAACACGAGCGTCGCCAGCGAGGTGAGAAGTTCGCGCCACGAACCGCCGACTGTGGTCACGTGTTTGACATGTTGGTCACGTGACAGATCGACCGGCTGGAGGAGAGACGAGCTCGTTGTCATGACAACATCGAGAGGGCGGAGCTGAGGAGCCGGAAGGAGATGCTGTGTGAGCGGGACAGGTGAGCACAGGTGTAGAGACACGTGTTTTGGATCAACCTCCTGCATTATTGATCAGTTGTTGATGTTTAACGTTTATTCTACACAAGCTTCTGTTGTACGACGTGTTAGAACCATTTAAATATTTAAAAATATTTAAATATTTAATAAAATAATTAATTACCAGATTAAAGTCGTATAAAATATTTAATTACAAGATTAAAGTCGTATAAAATATTTTATTACAAGATTAAAGTCGTATAAAATATTTTATTACGAGATTAAAGTCGTATACAATATTTTATTACAAGATTAAAGTCGTATAAAATATTTTATTACGAGATTAAAGTCGTATAAAATATTTTATTACGAGATTAAAGTCGTATAAAATGATTAATTACAAGATTAAAGTCATATAAAATATTTTATTACGAGATTAAAGCCGTATAAAATATTTTATTACGAGATTAAAGTCGTATAAAATGATTAATTACAAGATTAAAGTCGTATAAAATATTTTATTACAAGATTAAAGTCGTATAAAATGATTAATTACAAGATTAAAGTCGTATAAAATATTTTATTACAAGATTAAAGTCGTATAAAATATTTTATTACAAGATTAAAGTCGTATAAAATATTTTATTACGAGATTAAAGTCGTATAAAATATTTTATTACAAGATTAAAGTCGTATCAAATATTTTATTACAAGATTAAAGTCGTATAAAATATTTTATTACGAGATTAAAGTCGTATAACATATTTTATTACAAGATTAAAGTCGTACAAAATAATTAATAACCAGATTAAAGTCGTTTAAAATGATTAATTACAAGATTAAAGTCGTATAAAATATTTTATTACGAGATTAAAGTCGTATAAAATGATTAATTACAAGATTAAAGTCGTATAAAATATTTTATAACAAGATTAAAGTCTTAAAAAATAAATAATTACAAGATTAAAGTCGTACAAAATATTTTATTACAAGATTAAAGTCGTATAAAATAATAAATTACCAGATTAAAGTTGTATAAAATGATTAATTACAAGATTAAAGTCGTATAAAATGATTAATTACAAGATTAAAGTCGTATAAAATATTTTATTACGAGATTAAGGTCGTATAAAATATTTTATTACAAGATTAAAGTCGTATAAAATAATTAATTACCAGATTAAAGTCGTATAAAATATTTTGTAACAAGATTAAAAGTCGTATAAAATAATTAATTAACCAGATTAAAAGTTGTATAAATTGATTAATTAGAAGATTAAAGTCGTTTAAAATGATTAATTACAAGATTAAAGTTGTATAAAATATTTTATTACAAGATTAAAGTCGTATAAAATATTTTATTACGAGATTAAAGTCGTACAAAATATTTTATTACAAGATTAAAGTCGTATAAAATAATTAATTACCAGATTAAAGTCGTATAAAATGATTAATTACAAGATTAAAGTCGTATAAAATATTTTATTACGAGATTAAAGTTGTATAAAATATTTTGTTGCAAGATTAAAGTCGTATAAAATGTTTTGTTACGAGATTAAAGTCGTACAAAATATTTTATTACAAGATTAAAGTCGTACAAAATATTTTATTACAAGATTAAAGTCGTATAAAATATTTTATTACAAGATTAAAGTCGTATAAAATAATTAATTACCAGATTTAAGTCGTATTAATTACAAGATTAAAGTCGCATAAAATATTTTATTACGAGATTAAAGTCGTATAAAATAATTAATTACCAGATTAAAGTCGTTTAAAATGATTAATTACAAGATTAAAGTCGTATAAAATATTTTATTACAAGATTAAAGTCGTATAAAATGATTAATTACAAGATTAAAGTCGTATAAAATGATTAATTACAAGATTAAAGTCGTATAAAATATTTTATAACAAGATTAAAGTCTTAAAAAATAAATAATTACAAGATTAAAGTCGTACAAAATATTTTATTACAAGATTAAAGTCGTATAAAATAATTAATTACCAGATTAAAGTTGTATAAAATGATTAATTACAAGATTAAAGTCGTATAAAATGATTTATTACAAGATTAAAGTCGTATAAAATATTTTATTACGAGATTAAAGTCGTATAAAATATTTTATTACAAGATTAAAGTCGTATAAAATAATTAATTACCAGATTAAAGTCGTGCCAAATATTTTGTTACGAGATTAAAGTCGTATAAAATGATTAATTACCAGATTAAAGTTGTATAAAATGATTAATTAGAAGATTAAAGTCGTATAAAATGATTAATTACAAGATTAAAGTTGTATAAAATATTTTATTACAAGATTAAAGTCGTATAAAATATTTTATTACGAGATTAAAGTCGTACAAAATATTTTATTACAAGATTAAAGTCGTATAAAATAATTAATTACGAGATTAAAGTTGTATAAAATATTTTGTTGCGAGATTAAAGTCGTATAAAATATTTTATTACGAGATTAAAGTTGTATAAAATATTTTGTTGCGAGATTAAAGTCGTATAAAATGATTAATTACAAGATTAAAGTCGTATAAAATGTTTTGTTACGAGATTAAAGTCGTACAAAATATTTTATTACAAGATTAAAGTCGTATAAAATATTTTATTACAAGATTAAAGTCGTATAAAATATTTTATTACAAGATTAAAGTCGTATAAAATAATTAATTACCAGATTAAAGTCGTATAAAATGATTAATTACAAGATTAAAGTCGTATAAAATATTTGATTACGAGATTAAAGTCGTATAAAATAATTAATTACCAGATTAAAGTCGTTTAAAATGATTAATTACAAGATTAAAGTCGTATAAAATATTTTATTATGAGATTAAAGTCGTATAAAATATTTTATTACGAGATTAAAGTCGTATAACATATTTTATTACGAGATTAAAGTCGTATAAAATATTTTATTACGAGATTAAAGTCGTATAAAATATTTTATTACGAGATTAAAGTCGTATAAAATATTTTATTAAAAGATTAAAGTCGTGCCAAATATTTTTTACGAGATTAAAGTCGTACAAACTATTTTATTACAAGATTAAAGTCGTATAAAATAATTAATTACCAGATTAAAGTCGTATAAAATGATTAATTACAAGATTAAAGTGATTAATTACAAGATTAAAGTCGTATAAAATATTTTATTACAAGATTAAAGTCGTATAAAGTGATTAATTACAATATTAAAGTCGTATAAAATATTTTATTACGAGATTAAAGTCGTATAAAGTGATTAATTACAATATTAAAGTCGTATAAATATTTTATTACAAGATTAAAGTCGTATAAAGTGATTAATTACAATATTAAAGTCGTATAAAATAATTTTTTTCGAGGTTAAAGTCGTATAAAATGATTGATTACAAGATTAAAGTCGTATAAAATGATTAATTACAAGATTAAAGTCGTATAAATATTTTATTACGAGATTAAAGTCGTATAAAGTGATTAATTACAATATTAAAGTCGTATAAAATATTTTATTACGAGATTAAAGTCGTATAAAATATTTTATTACAAGATTAAAGTTGTATAAAATGATTACGAGATTAAAGTCGTATATAATATTTTTATTACAAGATTAAAGTCATATAAAATGATTAATTACAAGATCAAAGTCGTATAAAATATTTTATTACGAGATTAAAGTCGTATGAAATATTTTATTAAAAGATTAAAGTCATGCCAAATATTTTGTTACAAGATTAAAAGTTGTACAAAATATTTTTTTATAAAAAAATTTAAAATATTTTACAAGCTTAAAGTCGTATAAAATATTTTATTACAAGATTAAAGTCGTATAAAGTGATTAATTACAAGATTAAAGTCGTATAAAATATTTTATTACGAGATTAAAGTCGTATAAAATATTTTATTACAAGATTAAAGTCGTATAAAATGATTAATTACAAGATTAAAGTCGTATAAAATATTTTATTACGAGATTAAAAGTCGTATGAAATATTTTGTTACTAGATTAAAGTTGTATAAAATAATTAATTACCAGATTAAAGTCGTATAAAATAATTAATTACAAGATTAAAGTCGTATAAAATAATTAATTACAAGATTAAAGTCGTATAAAATGATTAATTACAAGATTAAAGTCGTATAAAATATTTTATTACGAGATTAAAGTCGTATAAAATATTTTATTACAAGATTAAAGTCGTATAAAATATTTTATTACGAGATTAAAGTCGTATAAAGTGATTAATTACAAGATTAAAGTCGTATAAAATATTTTATTACGAGATTAAAGTCGTATAAAATATTTTATTACAAGATTTAAGTCGTATAAAATATTTTATAACAAGATTAAAGTCTTAAAAAATAAATAATTACAAGATTAAAGTCGTATAAAATATTTTATTACAAGATTAAAGTCGTATAAAATATTTTATTACGAGATTAAAGTCGTATAAAATGATTAATTACAAGATTAAAGTCGTATAAAATATTTTATTACAAGATTAAAATCGTATAAAATATTTTATTACAATATTAAAGTCGTATTAAATGATTAATTACAAGATTAAAGTCGTATAAAATGATTAATTACAAGATTAAAGTCGTATAAAATGATTAATTACAAGATTAAAGTCGTATAAAATATTTTATTACGAGATTAAAGTCGTATAAAATATTTTATTACGAGATTAAAGTCGTATAAAATATTTTATTACAAGATTAAAGTCGTATAAAATATTTTATTACGAGATTAAAGTCGTATAAAATATTTTTATTAAAAGATTAAAGTTGTACCAAATATTTTATGACAAGATTAAAGTCGTATAAAGTGATTAATTACAAGATTAAAGTCGTATAAAATATTTTATTACGAGATTAAAGTCATATTAAATATTTTATTACGAGATTAAAGTCGTATAAAATATTTTATTACAATATTAAACTTGTATGAAATAATTAATTACCAGATTAAAGTCGTATAACATATTTTATTACAAGATTAGAGTCGTATAAAATAATTAATTACCAGATTAAAGTCGTATAAAATGATTAATTACAAGATTAAAGTCGTATAAAATATTTTATTACGAGATTAAAGTCGTATAAAATAATTAATTACCAGATTAAAGTCGTTTAAAATGATTAATTACAAGATTAAAGTCGTATAAAATATTTTATTACAAGATTAAAGTCGTATAAAATGATTAATTACAAGATTAAAGTCGTATAAAATGATTAATTACAAGATTAAAGTCGTATAAAATATTTTATAACAAGATTAAAGTCTTAAAAAATAAATAATTACAAGATTAAAGTCGTACAAAATATTTTATTACAAGATTAAAGTCGTATAAAATAATTAATTACCAGATTAAAGTTGTATAAAATGATTAATTACAAGATTAAAGTCGTATAAAATGATTTATTACAAGATTAAAGTCGTATAAAATATTTTATTACGAGATTAAAGTCGTATAAAATATTTTATTACAAGATTAAAGTCGTATAAAATAATTAATTACCAGATTAAAGTCGTGCCAAATATTTTGTTACGAGATTAAAGTCGTATAAAATGATTAATTACCAGATTAAAGTTGTATAAAATGATTAATTAGAAGATTAAAGTCGTATAAAATGATTAATTACAAGATTAAAGTTGTATAAAATATTTTATTACAAGATTAAAGTCGTATAAAATATTTTATTACGAGATTAAAGTCGTACAAAATATTTTATTACAAGATTAAAGTCGTATAAAATAATTAATTACCAGATTAAAGTCGTATAAAATGATTAATTACAAGATTAAAGTCGTATAAAATATTTTATTACGAGATTAAAGTTGTATAAAATATTTTGTTGCGAGATTAAAGTCGTATAAAATGATTAATTACAAGATTAAAGTCGTATAAAATATTTTATTACGAGATTAAAGTCGTACAAAATATTTTATTACAAGATTAAAGTCGTATAAAATAATTAATTACCAGATTAAAGTCGTATAAAATGATTAATTACAAGATTAAAGTGATTAATTACAAGATTAAAGTCGTATAAAATATTTTATTACAAGATTAAAGTCGTATAAAGTGATTAATTACAATATTAAAGTCGTATAAAATATTTTATTACGAGATTAAAGTCGTATAAAGTGATTAATTACAATATTAAAGTCGTATAAATATTTTATTACAAGATTAAAGTCGTATAAAGTGATTAATTACAATATTAAAGTCGTATAAAATATTTTATTACGAGATTAAAGTCGTATAAAATGATTGATTACAAGATTAAAGTCGTATAAAATGATTAATTACAAGATTAAAGTCGTATAAATATTTTATTACGAGATTAAAGTCGTATAAAGTGATTAATTACAATATTAAAGTCGTATAAAATATTTTATTACGAGATTAAAGTCGTATAAAATATTTTATTACAAGATTAAAGTTGTATAAAATGATTACGAGATTAAAGTCGTATATAATATTTTTATTACAAGATTAAAGTCATATAAAATGATTAATTACAAGATCAAAGTCGTATAAAATATTTTATTACGAGATTAAAGTCGTATATAAAATATTTTATTAAAAGATTAAAGTCGTATAAAATATTTTGTTACAAGATTAAAAGTCGTAAAAAATAAAAGTCGTAATATAATATTTTATTACAAGATTAAAGTCATATAAAATGATTAATTACAAGATCAAAGTTGTACAAAATATTTTATAACAAGCTTAAAGTCGTATAAAATATTTTATTACAAGATTAAAGTCGTATAAAGTGATTAATTACAAGATTAAAGTCGTATAAAATATTTTATTACGAGATTAAAGTCGTATAAAATATTTTATTACAAGATTAAAGTCGTATAAAATGATTAATTACAAGATTAAAGTCGTATAAAATATTTTATTACGAGATTAAAGTCGTATGAAATATTTTGTTACTAGATTAAAGTTGTATAAAATAATTAATTACCAGATTAAAGTCGTATAAAATAATTAATTACAAGATTAAAGTCGTATAAAATGATTAATTACAAGATTAAAGTCGTATAAAATGATTAATTACAAGATTAAAGTCATATAAAATGATTAATTACAAGATCAAAGTCGTATAAAATATTTTATTACGAGATTAAAGTCGTATGAAATATTTTATTAAAAGATTAAAGTCGTGCCAAATATTTTGTTACAAGATTAAAGTTGTACAAAATATTTTATAACAAGCTTAAAGTCGTATAAAATATTTTATTACAAGATTAAAGTCGTATAAAGTGATTAATTACAAGATTAAAGTCGTATAAAATATTTTATTACGAGATTAAAGTCGTATAAAATATTTTATTACAAGATTAAAGTCGTATAAAATGATTAATTACAAGATTAAAGTCGTATAAAATATTTTATTACGAGATTAAAGTCGTATGAAATATTTTGTTACTAGATTAAAGTTGTATAAAATAATTAATTACCAGATTAAAGTCGTATAAAATAATTAATTACAAGATTAAAGTCGTATAAAATAATTAATTACAAGATTAAAGTCGTATAAAATGAATTATTACAAGATTAAAGTCGTATAAAATATTTTATTACGAGATTAAAGTCGTATAAAATATTTTATTACAAGATTAAAGTCGTATAAAATATTTTATTACGAGATTAAAGTCGTATAAAATGATTAATTACAAGATTAAAGTCGTATAAAATATTTTATTACGAGATTAAAGTCGTATAAAATATTTTATTACAAGATTAAAGTCGTATAAAATATTTTATAACAAGATTAAAGTCTTAAAAAATAAATATTAAAAAAAAAAAAAAATATTTTATTACAAGATTAAAGTCGTATAAAATATTTTATTACGAGATTAAAGTCGTATAAAATGATTAATTACAAGATTAAAGTCGTATAAAATATTTTATTACAAGATTAAAATCGTATAAAATATTTTATTACAAGATTAAAGTCGTATTAAATGATTAATTACAAGATTAAAGTCGTATAAAATGATTAATTACAAGATTAAAGTCGTATAAAATGATTAATTACAAGATTAAAGTCGTATAAAATATTTTATTACGAGATTAAAGTCGTATAAAATATTTTATTACGAGATTAAAGTCGTATAAAATATTTTATTACAAGATTAAAGTCGTATAAAATATTTTATTACAAGATTAAAGTCGTATAAAATATTTTATTACGAGATTAAAGTCGTATAAAATATTTTTATTAAAAGATTAAAGTTGTACCAAATATTTTATAACAAGATTAAAGTCGTATAAAGTGATTAATTACAAGATTAAAGTCGTATAAAATATTTTATTATGAGATTAAAGTCATATAAAATATTTTATTACGAGATTAAAGTCGTATAAAATATTTTATTACAATATTAAACTTGTATGAAATAATTAATTACCAGATTAAAGTCGTATAACATATTTTATTACAAGATTAGAGTCGTATAAAATAATTAATTACCAGATTAAAGTCGTATAAAATAATTAATTACAAGATTAAAGTCGTATAAAATATTTTATTACGAGATTAAAGTCGTATAAAATAATTAATTACCAGATTAAAGTCGTATAAAATAATTAATTACCAGATTAAAGTCGTATAAAATGATTAATTACAAGATTAAAGTTGTATAAAATAATTAATTACCAGATTAAAGTCGTATAACATATTTTATTACAAGATTAAAGTTGTATAAAATACTTTAACTATGAGATTATTATTGGGTAATAGAAACTTTTATTATACCTGAGTGTCTTGAGATAACTTTGCAAACACACTTTAAATAAAGTTGAAATGTTGTCTCTGATCCACAGACAAGAACTAGAAGATGAAATGAACATCATGAACGAGAGAGTTCAGAAGCTGGGTGAGTATATTAAAGTAGAGAAGATGTATAATAACAAGTTTAATTATAATTATAGATGAACTACAAGTGAAAGATGTTATAATAACAAGTTTAATTATAATTATAGATGAACTACAAAGATGTTCTGATAAGAGTTTCTGTCCAGATAAGGAGCTGCAGGTGTTGCGAGGTGAGAACCGCAGGAACATGATGCTCTCAGTGGCTCTTCTGGCCATCAGTGCACTTTTCTACTACACCTTCTTCTACAACGAAGACAAATGATCTTCTTACGAACTTTTGCACATGGAAACTTCTCATCTGAAGCAGTACCTCAGTCTGGCCTCTGGGTGGCGCCAATGTCGTTCTTGCTGAACCAACGCATGGAAGAAAGAGCTTCATCTTGATCTCCTCGCTTGATATGATTCTTGAATGTCAGCAAAATATCTCTTCAATAAATGGAAAAAAACATTTGTGTTCATTTAATGACTCGGTTTAGTGTGAGTCACTGTGAGATGTCGTTGTTGTGCGATTGTTGTTGTATCTTATAACACGTTTAAATATTCAGCACATTTATATTTTAGAAATTAATAACAACTCTGACTTTATTTTTCCAGATGAAAAAACGTAACTTATTCTCAGTTCATGACGCTTTTCACAACTTTTATACTCTTTTATTATTTATTTATTTATTTCATATATTTCGTCAACGAGATTCTAGATTTTCCTTAAATATTTCCCTCGAAACTTGATTCAAATCAACTGTTAATCGAATATTTTTAATGAATTTCTGACAACTTTGCTAATAATAGTGTTTATTAATAAACATTAATATTTTTTGTTTATTTAACATCAACCATTTGTCTTTATTAATAAACAAACATTAATAATGTGTCTTTATTGATAAACATTCATCATTTGTGTTTATTAATAAACATTAATCATTTGTGTTTATTAATAAACAAACATTAATAATTTGTCTTTATTAATAAACATTCATCATTTGTGTTTATTAATAAACAATAATCATTGGTGTTTATTGATAAACACCAATAATTAATGTTTATTTATTGATAAATTATTGGTGTTTATCAATAAACAATAATCATTTGTGTTTATTGATAAACACCAATAATTAATAAACATTAATTATTGGTATTTATCAATACACATTAATCATTGGTGTTTATCAATAAACACAAATAATTAATGTTTATTTATTGATAAATTATTGGTGTTTATCAATAAACAATTATCATTTGTGTTTATTGCGTTTGTGATTTTGTAATTGACTGAATTAATGTAATAAAATATATTTTGTCATATTTGATATTTATCTGACATATTTTCAATCTTTCATTTCTTCTTATTATATTATTCTTATTTTTGTATTTTATTTTAATTCAAATACATTTGGACGATACACACGACACCTTAAAAATAATGAATAAATACATGTTATTGATCTTTGATTGTGATCAATGAACGTTGTTCTCTCACGTTATTGTCTTTTATTTGAATGACAATATTTAAAGGTTTTCAACTCAAAACAACAAAACTATTCTGATGATGTTGACGATTGTGATCGATCATCAATCAATCAATCAATCAAGGGAGTGATCGATCATCAATCAATCAATCAAGTGAATGATCGATCATCAATCCATCAATCAAGTGAGTGATCGATCATCAATCAATCAAGGGAATGATCGATCATCAATCAATCAATCAAGTGAGTGATCGATCATCAATCCATCAAGTGAGTGATCGATCATCAATCAAATCAAATCAATCACAAGGGAGTGATCGATCATCAATCAATCAAGTGAGTGATCGATCATCAATCCATCAATCAAGTGAGTGATCGATCATCAATCAATCAAGTGAGTGATCGATCATCAATCAATCAAGGGAGTGATCGAATCATAAATCAAGGGAGTGACCGATCATCAATCATCAATCAATCAAGGGAGTGATCGATCATCAATCAATCAAACAATCAATCAATCAAGTGAGTGATCAATCATCAATCAATCAAGGGAGTGATCGATCATCAATCAATCAAGGGAGTGATCGATCATCAATCAATCAATCAAGGGAGTGATCGATCATCAATCAATCAATCAAGGGAGTGATCGATCATCAATCAATCAATCAAGGGAGTGATCGATCATCAATCAATCAATCAAGTGAGTGATCGATCATCAATCAATCAATCAAGGGAGTGATCGATCATCAATCAATCAAGGGAGTGATCGATCATCAATCAATCAAGGGAGTGATCGATCATCAATCAATCAAGGGAGTGATCGATCATCAAACAATCAAGGGAGTGATCGATCATAAATCAATCAATCAAGGGAATGATCAATCATAAATCAATCAATCAAGGGAGTGATCGATCATAAATCAATCAATCAAGGGAGTGATGGATCATAAATCAATCAATCAAGAGATTGATCGATCATCAAACAATCAACAGAGTGATCAATCATAAATCAATCAATCAAGGGAGTGATCGATCATCAATCAATCAAGGGAGTGATCGATCATAAATCAATCAATCAAGGGAGTGATCGATCATAAATCAATCAATCAAGAGATTGATCGATCATCAATCAATCAAGGGAGTGATCGATCATAAATCAATCAATCAAGGCAGTGATCGATCATCAATCAATCAAGGCAGTGATCGATCATCAATCAATCAAGGGAGTGATCGATCATAAATCAATCAATCAAGGCAGTGATCGATCATCAATCAATCAAGGGAGTGATCGATCATCAATCAATCAATCAAGGCAGTGATCGATCATTAATCAATCAATCAAGGCAGTGATCAATCATTAATCAATCAAGGCAGTGATCGATCATTAATCAATCAATCAAGGCAGTGATCGATCATTAATCAATCAATCAAGGCAGTGATCGATCCTGCAGCGACGAGTGTTTTCTTCACCATCAGAGTCTGAGAGAACATGACTCGATGGTTTCCATCTGGAGACTGAATTACACAACAATCGTCTCTTCATCACAGAAACAGTTGAGCAAACATCTGATTGGATGAGAATAATTGTTTGTGTCGTCCTCCTACACACTGATGACACATCCCAGCATCAACACACACACACACACACACACACACACACACAC
>JACEEU010000740.1:105000-170000 GCA_016630915.1 Callionymus lyra
ACAGCCTCCGTTTCTGCGATGAATCCTGGATTGTTAAGAATCTTCTGCTCCTCCACCAGAACCTGGTGTCACAGGAAGCATCAGCGTCGAAGGTCAACTGTCAAACATGAGCCATGATAAATATTCTGGGATGTCTGATTCCCGCGCCTCGGTGACAGCTGGAAGGTTTGACTGATGGTTGACGCCTCGTTGTCCCACATTTTCATCCTTGACCGGATGAACCAGATGTGTCAGTGACGGCGACACGTCTGATCTAACGTCTGCTCGGAAACCATCTTCACCAGTTCTACACATCAGGCGTGTAGAGACTCACACGGCAACACGTCGAGCGCACACACAAGGCACGCCATCACACACGCCTACACACAATCTGTGCTCGCAACACAAGACCGCAGACACACTTACATAACCAGCTGGTGAGGCACCACAGGGACTTGCCTCACCTCTATCTATGGTGAGGCACCACAGGGACTTGCCTCACCTCTATCTTTGGTGAGGCACCACAGGGACTTGCCTCACCTCTATCTTTGGTGAGGCACCACAGGGACTTGCCTCACCTCTATCTATGGTGAGGCCACCACAGGGACTTGCCTCACCTCTATCTATGGTGAGGCACCACAGGGACTTGCCTCACCTCTATCTTTGGTGAGGCACCACAGGGACTTGCCTCACCTCTATCTTTGGTGAGGCACCACAGGGACTTGCCTCACCTCTATCTATGGTGAGGCACCACAGGGACTTGCCTCACCTCTATCTATGGTGAGGCACCACAGGGACTTGCCTCACCTCTATCTATGGTGAGGCACCACAGGGACTTGCCTCACCTCTATCTATGGTGAGGCACCACAGGGACTTGCCTCACCTCTATCTATGGTGAGGCACCACAGGGACTTGCCTCACCTCTATCTATTGACATTTGCACCAAGGGACTTGCCTCACTCTATGGTGAGGCACCACAGGGACTTGCCTCACCTCTATCTATGGTGAGGCACCAAGGGACTTGCCTCACCTCTATCTATGGTGATAGGCACCACAGGGACTTGCCTCACCTCTATCTATGGTGAAGGCACCACAGGGACTTGCCTCACCTCTATCTATGGTGAGGCACCACAGGGACTTGCCTCACCTCTATCTATGGTGAGGCACCACAGGGACTTGCCTCACCTCTATCTTTGGTGAGGCACCATAGGGACTTGCCTAACCTCTATCTTTGGTGAGGCACCACAGGGACTAGCCTCACCTCTATCTATGGTGAGGCACCACAGGGACTTGCCTCACCTCTATCTATGGTGAGGCACCACAGGGACTTGCCTCACCTCTATCTATGGTGAGGGACTTGCCTCACCTCTATCTATGGTGAGGCACCACAGGGACTTGCCTCACCTCTATCTATGGTTAGAAAAACAACATAAAGAAAAGGATACAAAGATTAACATAGAATATCATCTTTTCACTCCTGCTTCTAAGCTCAGAATTAAACAATCTAGTAACACGGGGAACGAATGAGTCCCTGAGTCTATTAGAGTTGCATCATGGGAGGAGCATTCGTGCTCCATCTATTAAGGCTGGAATATAGAAAACAGTGCCGATGATCAAGGTTTGAGTTAGTTCTTCATGATGGTTAAAACTAATAAACATTGACATAAGTTACTTCTGAAGTGTTTTCCCATAATTCCACAGTGAAAGTTGAGTATGACTAGTTTTCTCTTCTCAGTATTTCCTCAGCGACAGGACGTTGAACGCGTGACATCTGTCGCCGACAATAACAAGCAGAACAAACAAGTGGATCCATTAACGGTGTCGTCACCTTTGCTCCGGTTGCCGCTCGACACCGACTCCACAGAAACGTCTCAGACGTTCAGGAGCAGGAACTATGTTAACTAAACCAATGGAGTGATGTGCTGATCATAATAATCACAACACAACTGTAACACAACAACTTGTGTTTGCTCGTCCGAGTTCACTGGTTTATGAAGACGTGATGTTGCGTAATCATAGTGTAAACGTGGTCCTGGAAGTGACTGCTGTTGTGTTGCACATGTTCAGGTGTGTGTGTGTCTCTGTGTGTGTGTGTGTGTGTGTGTGTGTGTGTGTGTGTGTGTGTGTGTGTGTGTCTGCAGCAGCTCCTGTTCAAACAGCAGATAAACTGTGTTTGTCGCTTCATTCACACACTTCTGTCATCACGTACACACACTTTACTACTCAGGTGACAGACATCACGCACACAGACGTATACACACCTACACACACGTATACACACGTATTCACCCACACACACACGTACACACACACGTGTCAGCATCAGACTCGTCACTGCATCTCAACAGTAGCTGAAAGCGAGTCTTTCCTTCACATCATTATCAGCAGAAAATTTAATTTATCCTCAAAACACGTGTGGTCAGGAGTCTATTTACACACACATGCACATACAAACACACACACACACACACACATGCACACACCCACACACAAACACTTGCACACACATACACACACACACACACACACACTTGCACACACATACATTCACACACACATTCACACCATCAGGAACCACACATGCACAAACAAACACACACACACACACACACACACACACACACAGATCCACACACTCAGACAAAAACATGTGCACTCACACTCACTTAAACGCACCCACACACTCTTACGCAGAAGCTCATTTGCACACACACTCACACACTTCTAACCAGGCTGCCATTAGTCTCTACAAAAACACACACAGCTACAGATGGAGAGCGACAAAGCAACAAGTTATGACTTACATACACTCGTTTGAACACACACGTCTCACACACACACAATACAACACACATCATGTTTTTTTTTTCACACAAGGACACAATCAAAGTCAATTTAAATATTTTATTCTTCTCGTAGAAAACGGTCGACAAAGACAAACACCATACAAAATGTCGCACACAGTAATTACAAACTGAGAACACAACCAGGAATGTTACAATACTGCTTTGGCATTTCTTCACTGGCAAATAATAAATAAAGTTCAAGTTTTCTGCCGTTGTTGATGAAGCTTCATGAAACAGTGTCATGTTGTTCAGAGGTCAGTAGGTGGCGCCATCAGTTTAAAAATGATGTTTCATTAGAACACTTGTTCAAAACATATAGTGCAGAGACGCCATCTAGTGGACTCTGAAGATTATGACACTGTTTCATGAAGCTTCATCGACACATCACTATCATCTAGTGGACTCTGAAGATAGTGACACTGTTTCATGAAGCTTCATCGACACATCACTACCATCTAGTGGACTCTGAAGATAATGACACTGTTTCATGAAGCTTCATCAACACATCACTACCATCTAGTGGACTCTGAAGATAATGACACTGTTTCATGAAGCTTCATCAACACATCACTACCATCTAGTGGACTCTGAAGATAATGACACTGTTTCATGAAGCTTCATCAACACATCACTACCATCTAGTGGACTCTGAATATAATGACACTGTTTCATGAAGCTTCATCAACACATCACTACCATCTAGTGGAGTCTGAAGATAATGACACTGTTTCATGAAGCTTCATCGACACATCACTACCATCTAGTGGACTCTGAAGATAATGACACTGTTTCATGAAGCTTCATCAACACATCACTACCATCTAGTGGACTCTGAAGATAATGACACTGTTTCATGAAGCTTCATCAACACATCACTACCATCTAGTGGACTCTGAAGATAGTGACACTGTTTCATGAAGCTTCATCAACACATCACTACCATCTAGTGGACTCTGAAGATAATGACACTGTTTCATGAAGCTTCATCGACACATCACTACCATCTAGTGGACTCTGAAGATAATGACACTGTTTCATGAAGCTTCATCGACACATCACAGTATTCAGTTCACAGCATTTGTACGAGTCTCTCCACAGAAAGGTTCGAGGTCAGACCTCGCTGGGCGACTTGGACCGATACGAGCCCTTGGCCCGGAAACAGCCGCACAGGAGCATGTAGATGGAGCGCTGGATCTCGGTGTTCCTGTACGCGTAGATGATGGGGTTGATCATGGAGTTGTAGGTCGCCGGCAGCAGCGTGGCGTACGTGTACACCGGCGGGAAATCCCGCTCGCCCACCAGGCAGTAGATGGCGAAGGGGAGCCAGCTGGCCCCGAAAGTTCCCAGGATGATGGCTAGCGTCGACACCCCTTTCTTGGTGGCCACGTAGTGCGAGGTGGCGAAAAAGTGCTGCTGCAGGGCGATCTGGTGGGCGTGGCGGCACACGATCTGGCAGATCTTGAAGTAGAGGACGAGCATCAGAGCGAAGATGGCGAAGAAGGAAACCGCCAAGAGGGTCAAGTTGCTCCGCGTCAAGGGTCGGACGATGCTGCAGGAGTCCGGCTCGCCCAGGCAGTTCCAGCCCAGCACCGGCAGAAGGCCCAGGAGGAGAGACATGCCCCACGTGCCCACCAGCATCAGGTGCACCCACTGCTGGGTCTTCTCCGAGAAGTAGGTGAGGGCGTTGTAGAGGGAGAAGTAGCGGTCCACGGTGATGGACAGCAGGCTGCTGATGGACGCCGTGAAGGACGCCACCAGGAAGCCCACCGTGATCAGGCTGACGGTCTCCGACGAGATCACGTACTGGAACACGAAGTTCAGGATCAAGCCTATCCCGGCCAGCATGTCCGCCGTGGCCAGACTCCCGATCAGCACGAACATGGGCGCCCGCAGCGTGGGCGTGTAGAAGATGATGGCCACCACGATGGCGTTCTCGCAGGCGATGGCGGTGCCGGACATGCACAGCATGATGTCCCAGGGGTTCATGGGAAAGACCTCGGGGGACGTGGAGAAGGCCAGGCTGGCGTTGGACTCCGGAGACTCCATCCACCGGAGCAGGTCTCCGGGGACGGAGGAGTCGTTGACCTCGACGGACTCGTTCATGGCCTCGGTCGGTTCCTGGTCCTGCAGACACGACACACACGCTTAGATCTGAGCTGAGCCAAGAGCCACGGGTGGGATGGGATCACAGCTTAAGATCCGCCTCTGAACGTACGACCGTCTAGAACATATCTAGCACATGCTCCTCCTCGCACTCTACTTCTCCAGGTTTCTACCTCTTTCTCATCGTCTGCTCTTCTCTTTTCATTCATTCTTTCATTCATTCTTTCATTCTTTCATTCTTTCATTCATTCTTTCTTCCCTTTTCAAGTTTTATTGAAACATTTCTTTAGATAAAGTAATATTTGACACTTTGAATATAATGAAAGGAACAAGATAAGGAACGAAGAAGAGTCGGAGAAGAAAAGAAAGCAAAAAAAAAAGGTTGGGGACAAAGAAAAGGGAAGAAGTGAAAGATAAAAACTAAATATGAATAGAACACAAAAGAAAAACGAGTGAAGGAAACAGATGTTGACAAGAAATGAATGAAAAAATGGAGGAGAAGCAAAAAGTGATAAGACCTGGTAGCCATAGAAAAGAAAGAGAGAAAGAAAACAAGGGAAGATGAAAAAAAAATCCAATAAATCAGTGAATAAAAGGCAGAAAAAGGTAGTTTATAGTTTTTAACTAGTTGCTCCTCAGAGGAACTGTCCGCGGTGCTGAACCTCACTAACTACAGTGTGTGAGCGAGAGGTTCTCACCTGCTCGGGTCGACGTGGGAGACGCTCCTGCCTGGAGAACCTCTCAGGAGAACCTCCTGAAGACGTGTCCGCACATGGGTCCAGATCCCGGGCTCTGCTGCCGACCAGCATCGATCGGAGAGAAGCTGAGGATGAGGAGGGAGGAGGAGGAGGGAGGAGGAGGAGAAAGAGGAGGAGGAGAAAGAGGAGGAGAAAGAGGAGGAGAAAGAGGAGGAGCAGGAGGAGGAGGAGAAAGAGGAGGAGGAGGAGGAGGACACAGAGTTACTCGTCACAGGGTGGTTGAAGAAGGTGGTTCGCTCTGGGCTTCATCACTTCAAGAGTACCTCGAGTAAACCACGGAGAAGATGCTCTCTTTATTTATTTTGTTTGAACACACAACAGTGTGTGTGTGTGAGTGTGTGTTGATCTTTAAGTGATCACTGTGTTTCAAGTGTGTGTGTGTGTGTGTGTTTATATGTGTGTGTCAATCGAGTAAGAGACAGAAACGTACAACAATCAATCAAGACGGACGGACAGACGGACGGATAAAATGAATCCACATGTGCAGCCGGGGAAACATCAGGTTGCCATGGTGACCTGCTCTGGCAGAAAAGCCTTTAAGTGACGCGACCCTTACAAGAGACGGACAATAAATCTAATCTCTTATAATCCAATGTAATGTAATTTTATCTCTTATAATCTAATCTAATTTTATCTCTTATTATCTAATCTAATGAAATCTAATCTAATCTCTTATAATCTAATATAATCTAATGAAATCTAATCTCTTATAATCCAATGTAATGTAATTTTATCTCTTATAATCTAATCTAATTTTATCTCTTATTATCTAATCTAATGAAATCTAATCTAATCTCTTATAATCTATATAATCTAATGTAATCTAATTTATCTCTTATAATCGAATCTAATCTTATTATTTTATATCTTTATAATCCAATATAATCTAATGATCTAATCTCTTATAATCCAATCTAATCTTATTTTTTATCTCTTATAATCTAACTAATTTTTTTATTATCTAATCTAATGAAATCTAATCTAATCTCTTATAATCTAATGTAATCTAATTGTATCTCTTATAATCTAATCTAATCTTATCTTTTATAATCCAATATAATCTAATGTAATCTAATCGTATCTCTTATAATCTAATCTAATTTTATCTCTTATTATCTAATCTAATGAAATCTAATCTTATCTCTTATAATCTAATGTAATCTAATTGCATCTCTTATAATCTAATCTAATCTTATCTTTTATAATCCAATATAATCTAATGTAATCTAATCGTATCTCTTATAATCTAATATAATCTAATGAAATCGAATCTATTATAATCTTATGTAATCTAATTGTATCTCTTATAATCGAATCTAATCTTTTCTTTTATAATCCAATATAATCTAATGTAATCTAATCGTATCTCTTATAATCTAATATAATCTAATGAAATCTAATCTATTATAATCCAATGTAATCTAATTTTATCTCTTATAATCTAATCTAATCTTATCTTTTTTATAATCCAATATAATCTAATGTAATCTAATCGTATCTCTTATAATCTAATATAATCTAATGAAATCTAATCTATTATAATCTTATGTAATCTAATTTTATCTCTTATAATCTATTCTAATCTTATCTTTTATAATCCAATATAATCTAATGTAATCTAATCGTATCTCTTATAATCTAATATAATCTAATGAAATCTAATCTATTATAATCCAATGTAATCTAATTTTATCTCTTATAATCTAATTTGATGATATCTAATATAATCTAATCTAATATCTTATAATCGAATGCAATCTTATTTTATCTCTTATAATCTAATGTAATCTGATTGTATCTCTTATAATCTAATGTAATCTCTTATAAACTAATGTAATCTAATGTCATCTCATCCAATCTGATCTGATCTCATCCAATCCAATGTAAAGTAAGGTAATGTTATCTCGTCTAATGTAATCTAATGTAATCTAATGTAATCTAATCTAATATAATCTAATGTTATCTCATCTAATGTTATCTCATTTTATTTTTATATAATACAGTGTAAACTAATGTAATACTATCTATTGCTATCATATTTAATAACTAAACTTATCTAATGTAATATGATCTAATGTTATCATATGTAATCTAATATAATCTAATCTAATATAATCGAAATGTAATCTTGTTTAATCATATGTAATCTAATCTAATCTAATGTAATCATATGTAATGTATTCTAATGTAATCATATTTAATTTAATCATATGTAATCTAATGTAATCATATTTAATTTAATCATATGTAATCTAATGTAATCTAATGTAATCATATTTAATTTAATCATATGTAATCCAATGTAATCTAATGTAATCATATTTAATTTAATCATATGTATTCTAATGTAATCTAATGTAATCATATTTAATTTAATCATATGTAATCTAATGTAATCTAATGTAATCATATTTAATTTAATCATATGTAATCCAATGTAATCTAATGTAATCATATTTAATTTAATCATATGTATTCTAATGTAATCTAATGTAATCATATGTAATGTAATGTAATCTAATCTAATCTAATCCGTCACATTCATGTTAGAAGTGAATCATCAGTTCGTAGAGAAATGAACACAAACCTCACAATCTGAAGAGAGAGCTTCTGTTTGTGGTTACTAGGCAACTGGTCTGTGGAGGAGGAGGAGGAGGAGGAGGAGGAGGAGGAAGGGAGGGAGAGAAAGAGAGGAGGAGGAGGAGGAAGGGAGGGAGAGAAAGAGGATGAGGAAGAGGAGGAGGAGAAGAAGAAAGAGGAGGAGGAGGAAGGGAGAGAAAGAGGAAAGAGGGAAGAGGAATGGAGGGAGAGAAAGAGGAGGAGGAAGAGGAGGAGGAGAAGAAGAAAGAGGAGGAGGAGTAGGAAGGGAGAGAAAGAGGAGGAGGAGGAAGAGGAAGAGAAGAAGAAAGAGGAGGAGAAGGAGGAAGGGAGAGAAAGAGGAAAGAGGGAGGGAGGAGGGAGGAGGAGGAGGAGGAGGAAGGGAGGGAGAGAAAGAGGAGGAGGAGGAGAAGAAGAAAGAGGAGGAGGAGGAAGGGAGAGAGAAAGAGAAAGAGGAGGAAAGAGGGAAGAGGAAGAGGAAGGGAGGGAGAGAAAGAGGAGGAGGAGAAGAAGAAAGAGGAGGAGGAGTAGGAAGGGAGAGAAAGAGGAGGAGGAGGAAGAGGAAGAGAAGAAGAAAGAGGAGGAGAAGGAGGAAGGGAGAGAAAGAGGAAAGAGGGAGGGAGGGAGGAGGAGGAGGAGGCGGAGAAGAAGGAGAGAGGAGGAGGAGGAGGAGGCGCAGGTGAGTCCTCCTACAGTAGCTCAGAGGTCACATGATGGTCTGTGACGTAAAAACCAGGAACAAGAAAACAGTTGAAAGTGTTTTAAACGTAAACGTCTATAGATGGATGTGTTGTTAAGTCTTCATGGAACCAAAGACAAGAAGGTTCCTGGTGTTTCCTTCACCCTCAGGTGTGTCCCCTACTATTGATCGCCCACCTGTCCAGGGTGTCCCCCACCGCTCGCCCCGGGTAGCTGGGACACAAGTCGGCTGTACAGCCAGCGACGACAATCTTGCTTTGATGAATCCTTTCTTTTCACTTATTAACTCTAAACATCAGTTCAAGGACATTCGATTAAAAACTACACAAATACATTAAAAAAAAAAACTATATAAAATAATAATAAACAAACAGAAGAAACATTTGTTACAGAATATTTAAAATATTATAAATACATTTAAATCACATTCACATTTTGTTGAAAATACACTTTCGAAGATAACACAGCAGATGACGTCACTCAGACGCTTCGAGGAGCCAAGGTCCCAAATAATTTACAATTTAATTGTAATGTAGTGGTAGCTTAGCGAGTGGCTAACAGTGCTAGCTGTAGCTAACAGTACTAGCTTAAGAAGTGGCCAACAGTGGAAGCTGTAGTGCTATATTAGCAAGTGGCTAACAGTGGTAGCTGTAGTGCAAGGTTAGCAAGTGGCTAACAGTGCTAGCTGTAGCTAACAGTGCTATCTTAACAAGTAGCTAATAATGCTAGCTTAGCAAGTGGCATACAGTGCTAGCTGTAGCTAACAGTGTTATCTTAACAAGTAGCTAATAGTGCTACCTTTGCAAGTGGCTAACAGTGCTATCTTAACAAGTAGCTAATAGTGCTAGCTTAGCAAGTGGCTAACAGTGCTAGCTGTAGCTAACAGTGCTATCTTAACAAGTAGCTAATAATGCTAGCTTAGCAAGTGGCAAACAGTGCTAGCTGTAGCTAACAGTGTTATCTTAACAAGTAGCTAATAGTGCTAGCTTTGCAAGTGGCTAACAGTGCTAGCTGTAGCTAACAGTACTAGCTTAAGAAGTGGCCAACAGTGGAAGCTGTAGTGCTACCTTAGCAAGTGGCTAACAGTGGTAGCTGTAGTGCAAGGTTAGCAAGTGGCTAACAGTGCTAGCTGTAGCTAACAGTGCTATCTTAACAAGTAGCTAATAGTGATCCCATTTTATTTGTATATAATACAGTGTAATCTAATGTAATGTAATCTATTGCTATCATATTTAATCTAATCTAATCTAATGTAATATGATCTATTGTTATATGTAATCTAATCTAATCTAATGTAATCTAATATAATCGAAATGTAATCTCATTTAATCATATGTAATCTAATCTAATCTAATCTAATGCAATGTGATCTAATCTAATCATATGTAATGTATTCTAATGTAATCATATTTAATTTAATCATATGTAATCTAATGTTGCTAGCTTTGCAAGTGGCTAACCGTGCTGGCTGTAGCTAACAGTGCTATCTTAACAAGTAGCTAACAGTGCTATCTTAACAAGTAGCTAATAGTGCTAGCTTAGCAAGTGGCTAACAGTGCTAGCTGTAGCTAACAGTGCTATCTTAACAAGTAGCTAATAGTGCTATCTTAACAAGTGGCTAACAGAGCTAGCTGTAGCTAACAGTGCAATCTTAACAAGTAGCTAATAGTGCTATCTTAACAAGTGGCTAACAGTGCTAGCTTAACAGTAGCTAACAGTGCTATCTTAACAAGTAGCTAATAGTGCTATCTTAACAAGTGGCTAACAGAGCTAGCTGTAGCTAACAGTGCAATCTTAACAAGTAGCTAATAGTGCTATCTTAACAAGTGGCTAACAGAGCTAGCTGTAGCTAACAGTGCAATCTTAACAAGTAGCTAATAGTGCTATCTTAACAAGTGGCTAACAGTGCTAGCTGTAGCTAACAGTGCTATCTTAACAAGTAGCTAATAGTGCTATCTTAACAAGTGGCTAACAGAGCTAGCTGTAGCTAACAGTGCAATCTTAACAAGTAGCTAATAGTGCTATCTTAACAAGTGGCTAACAGAGCTAGCTGTAGCTAACAGTGCAATCTTAACAAGTAGCTAATAGTGTTATCTTAACAAGTGGCTAACAGTGCTAGCTGTAGCTAACAGTGCTATCTTAACAAGTAGCTAATAGTGCTATCTTAACAAGTGGCTAACAGAGCTAGCTGTAGCCACCCTGAGGTGTAATCTACTTAAAAATATATTTTTATGGAGTATTTTTTTAAATAAAACGAGTATTTAAAGTCCAAACCAGTAAAGAAAGGCTTCTGACGACTAAACCTTTAAAACATTAAAAAACAACAAAAATTGAGTTCATGAATAGTTGCCGTGGCAACAAACAGGAGATTGAGATGACAATGAGACTACATTAAAGTGTGACTCTATTAAAATGAGACTACATTAAAGTGTGACTATTTAAAATGAGACTAACATTAAAGTGTGACTCTATTGAAATGAGACTACATTAAAGTGTGACTCTATTAAAATGAGACTACATTAAAGTGTGACTCTATTGAAATGAGACTACATTAAAGTGTGACTCTATTAAAATGAGACTACATTAAAGTGTGACTCTATTAAAATGAGACTACATTAAAGTGTGACTCTATTGAAATGAGACTACATTAAAGTGTGACTCTATTAAAATGAGACTACATTAAAGTGTGACTCTATTAAAATGAGACTACATTAAAGTGTGACTCTATTGAAATGAGACTACATTAAAGTGTGACTCTATTAAAATGAGACTACATTAAAGTGTGACTCTATTAAAATGAGACTACATTAAAGTGTGACTCTATTAAAATGAGACTACATTAAAGTGTGACTCTATTAAAATGAGACTACATTAAAGTGTGACTCTATTAAAATGAGACTACATTAAAGTGTGACTCTATTAAAATGAGACTACATTAAAGTGTGACTCTATTAAAATGAGACTACATTAAAGTGTGACTCTATTAAAATGAGACTACATTAAAGTGTGACTCTATTAAAATGAGACTACATTAAAAGTGTGACTCTATTAAAATGAGACTACATTAAAAGTGTGACTCTATTAAAATGAGACTACATTAAAGTGTGACTCTATTAAAATGAGACTACATTAAAGTGTGACTCTATTAAAATGAGACTACATTAAAGTGTGACTCTATTAAAATGAGACTACATTAAAGTGTGACTCTATTAAAATGAGACTACATTAAAGTGTGACTCTATTAAAATGAAGATTAAAGTGTGACTCTATTAAAATGAGACTAAATTAAAGTGTGACTCTATTAAAATGAGACTACATTAAAGTGTGACTCTATTAAAATGAGACTACATTAAAGTGTGACTCTATTAAAATGAGACTACATTAAAGTGTGACTCTATTAAAATGAGACTACATTAAAGTGTGACTCTATTAAAATGAGACTACATTAAAGTGTGACTCTATTAAAATGAGACTACATTAAAGTGTGACTCTATTAAAATGAGACTACATTAAAGTGTGACTCTATTATTCAAATGAGACTAAATTAAAGTGTGACTCTATTAAAATGAGACTACATTAAATGAGACTAAATTAAAGTGTGACTCTATTAAAATGAGACTACATTAAAGTGTGACTCTATTAAAATGAGACTACATTAAAGTGTGACTCTATTAAAATGAGACTACATTAAAGTGTGACTCTATTAAAATGAGACTAAATTAAAGTGTGACTCTATTAAAATGAGACTAAATTAAAGTGTGACTCTTATTAAATGAGACTACATTAAAGTGTGACTCTATTAAAATGAGACTACATTAAAGTGTGACTCTATTAAAATGAGACTAAATTAAAGTGTGACTCTATTAAAATGAGACTACATTAAAGTGTGACTCTATTAAAATGAGACTACATTAAAGTGTGACTCTATTAAAATGAGACTACATTAAAGTGTGACTCTATTAAAATGAGACTACATTAAAGTGTGACTCTATTAAAATGAGACTACATTAAAGTGTGACTCTATTAAAATGAGACTACATTAAAGTGTGACTCTATTAAAATGAGACTACATTAAAGTGTGACTCTATTAAAATGAGACTACATTAAAGTGTGACTCTATTAAAATGAGACTACATTAAAGTGTGACTCTATTAAAATGAGACTACATTAAAGTGTGACTCTATTAAAATGAGACTACATTAAAGTGTGACTCTATTAAAATGAGACTACATTAAAGTGTGACTCTATTAAAATGAGACTACATTAAAGTGTGACTCTATTAAAATGAGACTACATTAAAGTGTGACTCTATTAAAATGAGACTACATTAAAGTGTGACTCTATTAAAATGAGACTACATTAAAGTGTGACTCTATTAAAATGAGACTACATTAAAGTGTGAATTAAAGTGTGACTCTATTAAAATGAGACTACATTAAAGTGTGACTCTATTAAAATGAGACTAAATTAAAGTGTGACTCTATTAAAATGAGACTACATTAAAGTGTGACTCTATTAAAATGAGACTACATTAAAGTGTGACTCTATTATGAAATGAGACTACATTAAAGTGTGACTCTATTAAAAATGGAGACTACTTAAATACATTAAAGGTGACTCTATTAAAATGAGACTACATTAAAGTGTGACTCTATTAAAATGAGACTACATTAAAGTGTGACTCTATTAAAATGAGACTACATTAAAGTGTGACTCTATTAAAATGAGACTACATTAAAGTGTGACTCTATTAAAATGAGACTAAATTAAAGTGTGACTCTATTAAAATGAGACTACATTAAAGTGTGACTCTATTAAAATGAGACTACATTAAAGTGTGACTCTATTAAAATGAGACTACATTAAAGTGTGACTCTATTAAAATGAGACTACATTAAAGTGTGACTCTATTAAAATGAGACTACATTAAAGTGTGACTCTATTAAAATGAGACTACATTAAAGTGTGACTCTATTAAAATGAGACTACATTAAAGTGTGACTCTATTAAAATGAGACTACATTAAAGTGTGACTCTATTAAAATGAGACTACATTAAAGTGTGACTCTTTAAAAGAAAACAAATTAAAAGAAATTTTTTCATTAAAATGAGACTACATTAAAGTGTGACTCTATTAAAATGAGACTAAATTAAAGTGTGACTCTATTAAAATGAGACTACATTAAAGTGTGACTCTATTAAAATGAGACTACATTAAAGTGTGACTCTATTAAAATGAGACTACATTAAAGTGTGACTCTATTAAAATGAGACTACATTAAAGTGTGACTCTATTAAAATGAGACTACATTAAAGTGTGACTCTATTAAAATGAGACTACATTAAAGTGTGACTCTATTAAAATGAGACTACATTAAAGTGTGACTCTATTAAAATGAGACTACATTAAAGTGTGACTCTATTAAAATGAGACTACATTAAAGTGTGACTCTATTAAAATGAGACTACATTAAAGTGTGACTCTATTAAAATGAGACTACATTAAAGTGTGACTCTATTAAAATGAGACTACATTAAAGTGTGACTCTATTAAAATGAGACTACATTAAAGTGTGACTCTATTAAAAATGAGACTACATTAAAGTGTGACTCTATTAAAATGAGACTACATTAAAAGTGTGACTCTATTAAAATGAGACTACATTAAAGTGTGACTCTATTAAAATGAGACTACATTAAAGTGTGACTCTATTAAAATGAGACTACATTAAAGTGTGACTCTATTAAAATGAGACTACATTAAAGTGTGACTCTATTAAAATGAGACTACATTAAAGTGTGACTCTATTAAAATGAGACTACATTAAAGTGTGACTCTATTAAAATGAGACTACATTAAAGTGTGACTCTATTAAAATGAGACTACATTAAAGTGTGACTCTATTAAAATGAGACTACATTAAAGTGTGACTCTATTAAAATGAGACTACATTAAAGTGTGACTCTATTAAAATGAGACTACATTAAAGTGTGACTCTATTAAAATGAGACTACATTAAAGTGTGACTCTATTAAAATGAGACTACATTAAAGTGTGACTCTATTAAAATGAGACTACATTAAAGTGTGACTCTATTAAAATGAGACTACATTAAAGTGTGACTCTATTAAAATGAGACTACATTAAAGTGTGACTCTATTAAAATGAGACTAAATTAAAGTGTGACTCTATTAAAATGAGACTACATTAAAGTGTGACTCTATTAAAATGAGACTAAATTAAAGTGTGACTCTATTAAAATGAGACTACATTAAAGTGTGACTCTATTAAAATGAGACTACATTAAAGTGTGACTCTATTAAAATGAGACTACATTAAAGTGTGACTCTATTAAAATGAGACTACATTAAAGTGTGACTCTATTAAAATGAGACTACATTAAAGTGTGACTCTATTAAAATGAGACTACATTAAAGTGTGACTCTATTAAAATGAGACTACATTAAAGTGTGACTCTATTAAAATGAGACTACATTAAAGTGTGACTCTATTAAAATGAGACTACATTAAAGCGTGACTCTATTAAAATGAGACTACATTAAAGTGTGACTCTATTAAAATGAGACTACATTAAAGTGTGACTCTATTAAAATGAGACTACATTAAAGTGTGACTCTATTAAAATTCTATTTCTTCACAGCCTCAGAGCTGGAAGAGGAAGCGTCACATGCAGGAAGTGCTCGCCCCTCCCTGACCAGAGCCTCACGAGGCAGCGCCCGGCGGTCGATGCACTCGCCACTGACTCGCAGTGCATTGTGGGAAGACGGCGTTAAGAACACACAAGAACGATGGAGACAGTTTGACTGACAGATGCACACAACTTCCTGTTTCAAAGACAAGAAATGATTTATAAAATAAAAAACTAAATCTATTAATCAATAAATAACCATATCATGAATAATAAATATATTGATTTAATTATAATAACACACAAGAAAAAGCAACAATTGATAATAAATAAATAAAAGTCATTATGTTTGTTCTAAAGGTCAATTAAGAAAAGGAGGCGGAGTTTCGTTCGGTTGAAATATGATTGGCTGATTAAACGGCGCCATTTATTTGAGGTTATAAACGACATTCACCTGTCAATCAAAACCACGACAGCTCGATATTAATGATAAAAATGTAAATTATTGAAGATATTTAACTGTTGGTGAGAAGATGGTTTTCAGATGATGAATGAAATCTTTAAAACATTTATAATCTTTTATCATCGAAACATTTGTTACAAAGAAACAAATCATTTGTTTTCATTCATTTTTGATTAAATAAAGAATATAAAAACTGGCAAAATATTGAATAAATAAAAAAAATGTCCTGTTTTTATTTAATTTTTAAATAAATAAAATAAGTTGACACGCAGCCTTTAAAATGACTAAAACCATAAAACTAAAAGGTAAAATTAAACAGTTTAATTTCATTTTAATTAACGATTAAACCATTTTAATGACACATGATTGCATCAATATTTACACGATCAATTATTTTAAAATACTTTCATTTAAAAAGACAAACATTGAAAGGTTAAAAAAAAAATCAAACATTAAAACAGTTTAATTTAAACACTTTTATTTAAAAAACAATCTCAATAATTCAATAATGTAACAGTTTCAACAAAATGATTAAAAATTCACTGGAATAAAACGTTTAAAATAAATTAAATCGGACATTTAAGAAAAACAACTAAAAGCATAAAAGGCTCGGGCTCACATGTACTGGTTCTTCACGTACTCGCGGTACATCAGCACGTCCTCCCGGACCGGCGCCCTCACCTGGCCACGCCCCGTGGTCACGTGCGACTCGAAGACCTCGCGGCTGCCTCGGACCACCTGCGGCACCGAGACCCCGTAGATGCTGTCGTCCGGGAAGAAGGAGACCGGAGCCCTGAGGAGGAACCACAGCAACAGGTTCTCAAAATGAAACGAATCATCGGGAGATGTTGAGGGGCTTGAAGGTGCAGGACAGAGAAGAAGGGAGTCCTGCAGGTGTCGGGGGAGGACGCCCACACACATGGACCAGTGGACATGAGGAACATGAGGAACATGAGGAACATGAGGAACATGAGGAACATGAGGAACACGAGGAACACGAGGAACATGAGGAACACGAGGAACATGAAAAACGTGAGGAACATGAGGAACACGACGAACATGAGGAATGTGAGGAACATGAAGATCATGAGGAACACGACGAACATGAGGAACATGAGGAACATGAAGATCATGAGGAACATGAAGATCATGACGAACATGAGGAACACGACGAACATGAGGAACATGAAGATCATGAGGAACATGAAGATCATGAGGAACATGAAGATCATGAGGAACACGACGAACATGAGGAACATGAGGAACACGAGGAACATGAAGATCATGAGGAACACGAGGAACATGAGGAACACGACGAACATGAAGATCATGAGGAACACGAGAAACATGAAGATCATGAGGAACACGACGAACATGAAGATCATGAGGAACACGACGAACGTGAGGCACACGAGGAACATGAAGATCATGAGGAACACGACGAACATGAGGAACACAACGAATATGAGGAACGTGAGGAACATGAAGATCATGAGGAACACGACGAACATGAAGATCATGAGGAACACGACGAACATGAGGAACGTGAGGAACATGAAGATCATGAGGAACACGACGAACATGAAGATCATGAGGAACACAACGAACATGAAGATCATGAGGAACACGACGAACATGAAGATCATGAGGAACGCGACGAACATGAAGATCATGAGGAACGCGAGGAACATGAAGATCATGAGGAACACGACCAACGTGAGGCACACGAGGAACATGAAGATCATGAGGAACACGACGAACATGAAGATCATGAGGAACACGACCAACGTGAGGCACACGAGGAACATGAAGATCATGAGGAACACGAGGAACATGAAGATCATGAGGAACACGACGAACATGAAGATCATGAGGAACACGACGAACATGAGGAACGCGAGGAACATGAAGATCATGAGGAACACGACGAACATGAAGATCATGAGGAACACGACGAACATGAAGATCATGAGGAACACGACGAACATGAAGATCATGAGGAACACGACGAACGTGAGGCACACGAGGAACATGAAGATCATGAGGAACACGACGAACATGAGGAACACATGACGAATATGAGGAACGTGAGGAACATGAAGATCATGAGGAACACTACGAACATGAAGATCATGAGGAACACGACGAACATGAAGATCATGAGGAACACGACGAACATGAGGAACGTGAGGAACATGAAGATCATGAGGAACACGACGAACATGAAGATCATGAGGAACACGACGAACATGAAGATCATGAGGAACACGACGAACATGAAGATCATGAGGAACGCGACGAACATGAAGATCATGAGGAACGCGACGAACATGAAGATCATGAGGAACGCGAGGAACATGAAGATCATGAGGAACACGACCAACGTGAGGCACACGAGGAACATGAAGATCATGAGGAACACGACGAACATGAAGATCATGAGGAACACGACCAACGTGAGGCACACGAGGAACATGAAGATCATGAGGAACACGACGAACATGAAGATCATGAGGAACACGACGAACATGAAGATCATGAGGAACACGACGAACATGAGGAACGCGAGGAACATGAAGATCATGAGGAACACGACGAACATGAAGATCATGAGGAACATGAAGATCATGAGGAACACGACGAACATGAAGATCATGAGGAACACGACGAACATGAAGATCATGAGGAACGCGAGGAACATGAAGATCATGAGGAACACGACCAACGTGAGGCACACGAGGAACATGAAGATCATGAGGAACACGACGAACATGAAGATCATGAGGAACACGACCAACGTGAGGCACACGAGGAACATGAAGATCATGAGGAACATGAAGATCATGAGGAACACGACGAACATGAGGAACACGACGAACATGAGGAACGCGAGGAACATGAAGATCATGAGGAACACGACGAACATGAAGATCATGAGGAACGCGAGGAACATGAGGATCATGAGGAACACGACCAACATGAGGCACACGAGGAACATGAAGATCATGAGGAACACGACGAACATGAAGATCATGAGGAACACGACCAACGTGAGGCACACGAGGAACATGAAGATCATGAGGAACACGACGAACATGAAGATCATGAGGAACACGACGAACATGAGGAACACGACGAACATGAAGATCATGAGGAACACGACGAACATAAAGATCATGAGGAACACGACGAATGTGAGGCACACAACGAACGTGAGGCACACGAGGAACATGAAGATCATGAGGAACACGACGAACATGAAGATCATGAGGAACACGACGAACATGAGGAACACGACGAACATGAAGATCATGAGGAACACGACGAACATAAAGATCATGAGGAACACGACGAATGTGAGGCACACAACGAACGTGAGGCACACGAGGAACATGAAGATCATGAGGAACACGACGAACATGAGGAACGCGAGGAACACGAGGAACACGACGAACATGAAGATCATGAGGAACACGACGAACATGAAGATCATGAGGAACACGAGGAACATGAAGATCATGAGGAACACGAGGAACATGAAGGTCATGAGGAACACGAGGAACACGAGGAACACGAGGAACATGAAGATCATGAGGAACACGACGAACATGAGGAACGCGAGGAACATGAAGATCATGAGGAACACGACGAACATGAGGAACGTGAGGAACATGAAGATCATGAGGAACACGATGAACATGAAGATCATGAGGAACACGACCAACGTGAAGATCATGAGGAACACGACGAACATGAAGATCATGAGGAACACGACGAACATGAAGATCATGAGGAACACGACGAACATGAGGAACGTGAGGAACATGAAGATAATGAGGAACACGATGAACATGAAGATCATGAGGAACACCACCAACGTGAAGATCATGAGGAACACGACGAACATGAAGATCATGAGGAACACGACGAACATGAAGATCATGAGGAACACGACGAACATGAGGAACGCGAGGAACATGAAGATCATGAGGAACACGACGAACATGAAGATCATGAGGAACACGACGAACATAAAGATCATGAGGAACACGACGAACGTGAGGCACACGAGGAACATGAAGATCATGAGGAACACGACGAACATGAGGAACGCGAGGAACATGAGGAACACGATGAACATGAAGATCATGAGGAACACGATGAACATGAAGATCATGAGGAACACGACGAACATGAAGATCATGAGGAACACAACGAACATGAAGATCATGAGGAACACGACGAACATGAAGATCATGAGGAACACGAGGAACATGAGGAACGCGAGGAACACGAGGAACACGACGAACATGAGGAACATAAGGAACATGAAGATCATGAGGAACACGACGAACATGAAGATCATGAGGAACACGATGAACATGAAGATCATGAGGAACACGAGGAACATGAAGGTCATGAGGAACACGAGGAACACGAGGAACATGAAGATCATGAGGAACACGAGGAACACGAGGAACATGAAGATCATGAAGAACACGAGGAACATGAAGATCATGAGGAACACGAGGAACGCGAGGAACACGAGGAACATGAAGATCATGAGGAACACGAGGAACATGAAGATCATGAGGAACACGAGGAACATGAGGAACGTGAGGAACATGAAGATAATGAGGAACACGATGAACATGAAGATCATGAGGAACACCACCAACGTGAAGATCATGAGGAACACGACGAACATGAAGATCATGAGGAACACGAGGAACATGAAGATCATGAGGAACACGAGGAACATGAGGAACACGAGGAACATGAAGATCATGAGGAACATAGAAGATCATGAGGAACACGACGAACATAAAGATCATGAGGAACACGAGGAACGTGAGGAACACGAGGAACATGAAGATCATGAGGAACCGACGAACATGAGGAACGTGAGGAACATGAGGAACACGAGGAACATGAAGATCATGAGGAACACGATGAACATGAAGATCATGAGGAACACGACGAACATGAAGATCATGAGGAACACAACGAACATGAAGATCATGAGGAACACGAGGAACATGAAGATCATGAGGAACACGAGGAACATGAGGAACACGAGGAACATGAGGAACACGACGAACATGAGGAACGCGAGGAACATGAAGATCATGAGGAACACGACGAACATGAAGATCATGAGGAACACGAGGAACATGAAGATCATGAGGAACACGAGGAACATGAAGGTCATGAGGAACACGAGGAACACGAGGAACATGAGGAACATGAAGATCATGAAGAACACGAGGAACATGAAGATCATGAGGAACACGAGGAACATGAAGGTCATGAGGAACACGAGGAACATGAGGAACATGAAGATCATGAGGAACACGAGGAACATGAAGATCATGAGGAACACGAGGAACACGAGGAACAGGAGGAACATGAGGAAGACGAGCCGTCATTAAAGGTTTGAAACCATGACTACAGCAACAGTGACTCATCAAGGTTAGTTAGCATTTCTAATGGACGGTGATTCACGGCTCTTCAGATCCTCTGCCTGGTTCATGTCACGTCCTCCACATCACCATGGACAGGAGACACTCGTGAAGGACACGTGTGCTCCTGGGACGAGGCTGAAGGATGTCCAGAGAAGGTGTCTCTGAAGGTCACGAGGTCACATCTCAATGCAGTGACTTAAATAACCAAACATCTGAGACTCTCAGCATGAAACCACTGGTCCATGAATGACTCGTGACTCCAGTCAGACTCGTAGAAGATCTTCTGGATCATCTCTGGGTCAAAGTTGAGGGTCATTTGTGGTGTTCAAGCTCTGTTTGGGTTTGCTGAGGCCTGAATATTGGACAAACACACTCTGTCCAGAGACGCCGGACGTGACGGGACTCGAGGGCCTCTGAGGGTAAACATCCAATAGTCAAGTTGCACAACATACTAGTGCGAGAGGAACAGCAGAGTGAAGTGACCTTGATCACCATCAAGACATCAGCAGAGACAGAAGACAGATGTTTGGAAGGACAGACATTTAACAGATGGACACATAGATGGATGGATGGATGGATGGATGGATGGACATATAGAAGGACGGATGGACGATGAATGGATGGATAGACGGACGGATGGATGGATGGATGGATGGATGGATGGATGGATGGATGGATGGATGGATGGATGGACATATAGAAGGATGGACGGACAGATGGATGGACATATAGAAGGATGGATGGATGGACGGACGGACGGACGGATGGATGGACATATAGAAGGATGGATGGACGGACGGACAGATGGATGGATGGATGGACGGATGGATGGATGGACATATAGAAGGATGGATGGACATATAGAAGGATGGACGGACATATAGAAGGATGGATGGACATATAGATGGATGGATGGACGGATGGATGGACGGACGGATGGATGGACATATAGAAGGATGGACGGACAGATGGATGGACATATAGAAGGATGGATGGACGGACGGACGGATGGATGGACATATAGAAGGATGGACGGACGGACGGACAGATGGATGGACGGACAGATGGATGGATGGATGGATGGACATATAGAAGGATGGATGGACATATAGAAGGATGGACGGACGGATGGATGGACATATAGAAGGATGGATGGACGGACGGACGGACGGATGGACATATAGAAGGATGGACGGACGGACGGATGGATGGATGGATGGATGGATGGACGGATGGATGGACGGACGGATGGATGGACGGATGGACGGACGGACGGACGGATGGATGGACGGACATATAGAAGGATGGACGGACGGACGGACGGATGGATGGACGGATGGGTGGACATATAGAAGGATGGATGGACACAGATTGATGGATGGATGGACAGATGGATGGATGGATGGATGGATGGACACAGATTGATGGACACATAGATGGATAAATTGACACATTGATGGACGGACGGACGGATATATAGATGGATGGACACATATGGATGGATGGACGGACGGACGGATATATAGATGGATGGACAAATAGATGGATGGATGGACACATAGATGGATGGATGGACACGACACATAGATGGATGGATGGAGATGGATGGATGGACACATAGATGGATGGATGGACACATAGATGGATGGATGGACACATAGATGGATGGATGGACACATAGATGGATGGATGGACACATAGATGGATGGATGGACACATAGATGGATGGATGGACACATAGATGGATGGATGGACACATAGATGGATGGATGGACACATAGATGGATGGATGGACACATAGATGGATGGATGGACACATAGATGGATGGATGGACACATAGATGGATGGATGGACACATAGATGGATGGATGGACATATAGATGGATGGATGGACACATAGATGGATGGATGGACACATGGATGGATGGACACATGGATGGATGGATGGACACATAGATGGATGGATGGACACATAGATGGATGGATGGACACATAGATGGATGGATGGACATATAGATGGATGGATGGACACATAGATGGATGGATGGACATATAGATGGATGGATGGACACATAGATGGATGGATGGACACATAGATGGATGGATGGACACATAGATGGATGGATGGACACATAGATGGATGGATGGACACATAGATGGATGGATGGACACATAGATGGATGGATGGACACATAGATGGATGGATGGACACATAGATGGATGGATGGACACATATGGACGGACGGACGGACGACATCTTGTTGACATTATTCTTGACTCGCTCCAGTTGTAAAATAAATCATAATTTCTCAACACGTGAACATAAACACGTGAGTTTTTACTCGACAACTAAGACTCTGATCGTCTGAGACTCGACACGTGTGACAACAATCAAGACACAATCAAGAGACTATTCATCGCTGACATGTTGAGACATGATGTCCACGGAGGACGACAGACCCTGATGTTCCTCTTATGTTCCTCTTATGTTCCTCTTATGTTCCTCTTATGTTCCCCTTATGTTCCTCTTATGTTCCTCTTATGTTCCTCTTATGTTCCTCTTATGTTAATATACATGTTTTTAAAAACACACACAATGTGTGGTTTTAATCCCTGACGGACACGAAAATACCATAAGTAATCTATAGAAAACACAGTAAGTATTAATATAGAAAACACAGTAAGTAATCTATAGAAAACACAGTAAGTATTAATATAGAAAACACAGTAAGTATTAATATAGAAAACACAGTCAGTAATCTTTAGAAAACACAGTCAGTATTAATATAGAAAACACAGTAATCTATAGAAAAAAGAGTCAGTAATAATATAGAAAACACAGTAAGTAATCTATAGAAAACACAGTCAGTAAGTATTATTAGAAAACACAGTAGTCATTAATATAGAAAACACAGTCAGTATTAATATAGAAAACACAGTCAGTAATCTTTAGAAAACACAGTCAGTATTAATATAGAAAACACAGTAATCTATAGAAAACAGAGTCAGTAATAATATAGAAAACACAGTAAGTAATCTATAGAAAACACAGTAAGTATTAATATAGAAAACACAGTAAGTAATCTATAGAAAACACAGTAAGTATTAATATAGAAAACACAGTCAGTATTAATATAGAAAACACAGTCAGTATTAATATAGAAAACATAGTTAGTAATCTATAGAAAACACAGTCAGTATTAATATAGAAAACACAGTCAGTAATAATATAGAAAACACAGTAATATATAGAAAACACAGTCAGTATTAATATAGAAAACATAGTTAGTAATCTATAGAAAACACAGTCAGTAGTATAATATAGAAAACACAGTAGTAATCTATAGAAAACACAGTCAGTATTAATATAGAAAACACAGTCAGTATTAATATAGAAAACATAAGTTAGTAATCTATAGAAAACACAGTCAGTATTAATATAGAAAACACAGTCAGTATTAATATAGAAAACATAGTTAGTAATAATATAGAAAACAGTCAGTAATAATATAGAAAACACAGTCAGTATTAATATAGAAAAACACAGTCAGTATTAATATAGAAAACATAGTAGTAGTAATCTATAGAAAACACAGTCAGTATTAATATAGAAAACACAGTCAGTAATAATATAGAAAACACAGTTAAGAGTAATCTATAGAAAACACAGTCAGTAATAATATAGAAAACACAGTCAGTATTAATATAGAAAAACACAGTTAAACAGTATATAACTATAGAAAACACAGTCAGTAATCTATAGAAAACACAGTCAGTATTAATATAGAAAACACAGTCAGTATTAATATAGAAAACACAGTCAGTAATAATATAGAAAACACAGTCAGTAATAATATAGAAAACACAGTCAGTAATCTATAGAAAACACAGTCAGTAATCTATAGAAAACACAGTCAGTAATCTATAGAAAACACAGTCAGTAATAATACAGAAAACACAGTCAGTAATCTATAGAAAACACAGTCAGTAATCTATATAAAACACAATCAGTAATCTATAGAAAACACAGTAAGTAATAATATAGAAAACACAGTCAGTAATAATATAGAAAACACAGTCAGTATTAATATAGAAAACATAGTTAGTAATCTATAGAAAACACAGTCAGTATTAATATAGAAAACATAGTTAGTAATCTATAGAAAACACAGTCAGTATTAATATAGAAAACATAGTTAGTAATCTATAGAAAACACAGTCAGTATTAATATAGAAAACATAGTCAGTATTAATATAGAAAACACAGTCAGTATTAATATAGAAAACACAGTCAGTATTAATATAGAAAACACAGTCAGTAATAATATAGAAAACACAGTCAGTATTAATATAGAAAACATAGTTAGTAATCTATAGAAAACACAGTCAGTATTAATATAGAAAACACAGTCAGTATTAATATAGAAAACATAGTTAGTAATCTATAGAAAACACATAGTATAGAAAACACAGTCAGTAATCTATAGAAAACACAGTCAGTAATAATATAGAAAACACAGTCAGTAATCTATAGAAAACACAGTCAGTAATAATATAGAAAACACAGTCAGTAATAATATAGAAAACACAGTCAGTAATAATATAGAAAACACAGTCAGTAATAATATAGAAAACACAGTCAGTATTAATATAGAAAAAACACAGTAATCAGTAATACTATAGAAAACACAGTCAGTAATAATATAGAAAACACAGTAAGTAATAATATAGAAAACACAGTCAGTATTAATATAGAAAACACAGTCAGTATTAATATAGAAAACACAGTCAGTAATAATATAGAAAACACAGTCAGTATTAATATAGAAAACATAGTTAGTAATCTATAGAAAACATAGTTAGTAATCTATAGAAAACACAGTCAGTAATAATATAGAAAACAGTCAGTATTAATATAGAAAACACAGTAATCTATAGAAAACACAGTCAGTATTAATATAGAAAACACAGTCAGTATTAATATAGAAAACATAGTTAGTAATCTATAGAAAACACAGTCAGTATTAATATAGAAAACACAGTCAGTAATAATATAGAAAACACAGTCAGTAATAATATAGAAAACACAGTCAGTAATAATATAGAAAACACAGTCAGTATTAATATAGAAAACACAGTCAGTAATCTATAGAAAACACAGTCAGTAATCTATAGAAAACACAGTCAGTAATAATATAGAAAACACAGTCAGTAATAATATAGAAAACACAGTCAGTAATAATATAGAAAACACAGTAAGTAATCTATAGAAAACACAGTCAGTAATAATATAGAAAACAGTCAGTAATAATATAGAAAACACAGTCAGTATTAATATAGAAAAACACAGTCAGTTAATATAGAAAACATAGTTAGTAATCTATAGAAAACACAGTCAGTAATAATATAGAAAACACAGTAAGTAATAATATAGAAAACACAGTCAGTAATAATATAGAAAACACAGTCAGTATTAATATAGAAAACATAGTTAGTAATCTATAGAAAACACAGTCAGTATTAATATAGAAAACACAGTAATCTATAGAAAACACAGTAATGTAAAAACAGTAATAATATAGAAAACACAGTCAGTATTAATATAGAAAACACAGTAATGTATAGAAAACACAGTAATCTATAGAAAACACAGTCAGTATTAATATAGAAAACACAGTAAAAAACAGTAATAGTATAGAAAACACAGTAACAGTAATAATATAGAAAACACAGTAATCTATAGAAAACACAGTAATCTATAGAAAACACAGTAATGTATAGAAAACACAGTCAGTATTAATATAGAAAACACAGTAATGTATAGAAAACACAGTAATGTATAGAAAACACAGTAATCTATAGAAAACACAGTAATGTATAGAAAACACAGTAATGTATAGAAAACACAGTAATCTATAGAAAACACAGTCAGAAATTTGTATCTCAGAAAAACTCCGACAGTAATGTATAGAAAACACAGTCGAATGTATAGACCCAGCGTGGCGAGCCGTGCGTGGCCCAACCGGCGAGTCCGTTGGCTGGCGGTGCCTAACCGAGTCCAGAGACACTTGATGTCTTCACATGAGTCTCAACGTCCCTGAGCGACTGTTGCTCATCAAGTGACTTCAAGTTCCAATTAGTTTCTAATAATACAGTCACGACAAACGTCAACGAGGAGAAAACTGAGACACGTATTGTTAGAATCTATCTTTTATTCGTCTCAACAGGAAACACTTTTATAGACTCGTCACCAACGGTGACGAGGTTTGAAAGAAGCTGAAGATCATGAATGACTTCAAAGTGTGTTTACGTTTGGCTTTTGTTGAATTCAAATAACAGATCGTTGTATACTTTAATGATGAATATATATTTATTACTAAATGATAGTTTGTATGACGATCATGACCATGTTTTACACTCATTACTTTATAAAGCTGGTCTGAAATCTGGACGAACAAGAGGTTACGAGAGTCCATGATGACGTAATAATGGCTTCACTCCTCCTCCAGCTGTAATCACGCTTTGTTTATTCAACGAGTCCCTTGAAGGTGGAGACCATTGATGAGGCACAGTGACAAACCTCCATGCTTGACCATTCACAGCAGAGTGGGTGTGGTTATGTTTTCAGTGGGCGGAGCTTAAGATAATCTTCTAATGTTAATATTTCAATGAAAAGAGAGTTTTGTACAAACACACACTGATGATACAATAGAGTCACACATCACAACAACAACACACACACTGATGATACAATATAGTCACACATCACAACAACACACACACACACTGGTGATACAATAGAGTCACACATCACAACAGCACACACACTGATGATTCATTAGAGTCACACATCACAACAACACACACACTGATGATACAATAGTCACACATCACAACAACACACACACACACTGATGATTCATTAGAGTCACACATCACAACAACACACACACTGATGATACAATAGTCACACATCACAACAACACACACACACACTGATGATACAATAGTCACACATCACAACAACACACACACTGATGATACAATATAGTCACACATCACAACAACACACACACACCGATGATACAATAGAGTCACACATCACAACAACACACACACACCGATGATACATTAGAGTCACACATCACAACAACATACACACACTGATGATACATTAGAGTCACACATCACAACAACACACACACACACTGATGATACATTAGAGTCACACATCACAACAACATACACACACTGATGATACATTAGAGTCACACATCACAACAACACACACACTGATGATACAATAGAGTCACACATCACAACAAAACACACACTGATGATACAATAGAGTCACACATCACAACGACACACACACACACACTGATGATACATTAGAGTCACACATCACAACGACACACACACACTGATGATACAATAGAGTCACACATCACAACAACACACACACACTGATGATACAATAGAGTCACACATCACAACAAAACACACACAATGATGATACAATAGAGTCACACATCACACTCGTAACCTTTCATTCGTCCAGATTTCAGAGCAGCTTTATAAAGTAATGAGTG
Organism: Callionymus lyra; assembly: GCA_016630915.1. Lineage (NCBI taxonomy): Eukaryota > Metazoa > Chordata > Actinopteri > Syngnathiformes > Callionymidae > Callionymus > Callionymus lyra. The sequence goes on from JACEEU010000740.1 coordinate 134,155, forward strand.
TAAAACATGATCGTCATACAAACCATCATTTAGTAATAAATATATATTCATCATTAACTTCTGGTCTGAAGGTTCCATCTGTGTCACATCATGTTGTTCTGGACGTGAAACGACCAACTGAGAAAACTCACCTCTCGTAGATGAGAACGTCTTCATCGGCCGCAGGTGCGTCCAGGTCAAGGCCGTACGGCTCCTTGCACACCTGCTGCTGGACCTCCTGAGCAGAAGATGAGGTCGGGGGTCAAAGGTCGTGTGGACAGAAAGCCTCATTGAGACACAGAGTCTTAAATCTGATACAAGACATGTATTAAAACATGTGATGATACAGCACAGGTTTGTGAACATGAATATATTTGTAGTTCCTCCGGGTCTGTGGAGCATCTAAACCAGACGGATCTTCTCAATGATCCCGATTTATATTCTTGATTTATTTGTTATTGTTATCAACGAGCCTCAGAAACAAACTTCACAGCATTAAATGAAAATAATCTCAAGACTGTGAAACATACAGTGGTTCCTCAATATGTCGCTGTTTTGTTTCTTCAAATCAGACAGTCCTGCCCATAGACCTGTATACATAGACCTGTATACATATATACATAGACCTGTATACATATATACATAGACCTGTATACATGGACCTGTATACAATATAAACCTTATACATAGACCTGTATACATATATACATAGACCTGTATACATATATACATAGACCTGTATACATATATACATAGACCTGTATACATGGACCTGTATACATATATACATAGACCTGTATACATAGACCTGTATACATATATACATAGACCTGTATACATAGACCTGTATACATATATACATAGACCTGTATACATATATACATAGACCTGTATACATAGACCTGTATACATACATACATAGACCTGTATACATAGACCTGTATACATATATACATAGACCTGTATACTATACATATAACATAGACCTGTATACATATATACATAGACCTGTATACATAGACCTGTATACATACATACATAGACCTGTATACATAGACCTGTATACATATATACATAGACCTGTATACATATATACATAGACCTGTATACATAGACCTGTATACATATATACATAGACCTGTATACATAGACCTGTATACATAGACCTGTATACATAGACCTGTATACATAGACCTGTATACATATACTTATATACATAGACCTGTATACATAGACCTGTATACATATATACATAGACCTATATACATAGACCTGTATACATAGACCTATATACATATATACATAGACCTATATACATAGACCTATATACATATATACATAGACCTTACACATATATACATAGACCTGTATACATAGACCTATATACATAGACCTGTATACATAGACCTGTATACATAGACCTATATACATATATACATAGACCTATATACATAGACTTATATACATAGACATATATACATAGACCTGTATACATAGACCTATATACATAGACCTGTATACATAGACCTGTTCATATACATATATACATAGACCTATATACATAGACCTGTATACATAGACCTATATACATATATACATAGACCTATATACATAGACCTATATACATATATACATAGACCTACAGTATATACATAGACCTGTATACATAGACCTATATACATAGACCTGTATACATAGACCTGTATACATAGACCTATATACATATATACATAGACCTATATACATAGACTTATATACATAGACATATATACATAGACCTGTATACATAGACCTATATACATAGATATACATAGACCTATAGACATAGACCTATATACATATATACATAGACCTATATACATAGACTTATATACATAGACATATATACATAGACCTGTATACATAGACCTGCATTCATAGACATATATACATATACCTATATACAAAGACCTATATACATATAAACATAGACCTGTATACATAGACCTATATACATTAACCTATATACATACTGTATATACATAAACATATATACGTAGACCTATATACGTATACAGACACTTATACACATGTATGTCTAAGTATATATGTCCATGTATACAGGTCTATGTATACAGGTCTATGTATATATGTATACAGGTCTATGTATATAGGTCTTCTTATATAGGTCTATGGTACTGCCCAGGAAACGCTGCCCTCCCATCATGCCTTTCTACACACCGCTCCATTTACTGACGGGTGATTGGTCGCTACAAATGCTGCATTTAAACGACGCGTCCGTGTTGTCGTGACGAACGGCGGAGATGGATTGGCTGGGCGGCAAAGCATCACGAGTTCAGGGAGGATCATAAGGGCCACAACATGAAAAGTCACTGCTTTGGTTTATAAACGAGGCGCCGCTGTACGTCAGATGTTTGCATCGGCCTGAGCGCTGTTACGTGATAGAAGCATTATATCTTATTAGTATTATATCTGTGTAATTATTCTTTCTGCCACCAGGCGTAATGTCATGTAAACACAGGAACAACAACAACCATCTCACACACGCTCCATGAGTGTGAAGCGAGCCGCTGTAATTACATGTTACAGAACCCGTGACTTCCTCCTCTCGGCAGTAAACCGTTCCTTCAGCAGCTGTGCTGGACACGTGAGACCTTCACCTCCAGAAGAAGAACGCACGAGAGGCTTTCACGGCGTAAACGCTGCTGTGAAAGGATTCGATCGGTGGAGGATAAACCTCTACACCTGAGAAGGAATCGCCACAACTTTCGTGTCGGTGATCAACACAGACCATGTATATAAGAAGGTTCAGAGTAGACTGTACTTTCTGAGGAGGCTTCGATCATTTAACATCTGCAAGAAGCTCCTCTGCATGTTCTACCAGTCTGTGGTGGCCAGTGTTCTATGCTGTGGTGTGTTGGGGTGGAAATGTGTCCAAAAGGAGGTCAACAGGTCAACAGGTTGATCAGGAGGACTGGTTCTGTGGTTGGAATGAAGCTGGACTCACTGGTGACAGTTGCTGAGAGGAGATCATTGAACAAACTACTGTCCATCATGGATGATGACAGTCATCCTCTGAACACTGTCATCAGTGAGCAGAGAAGCAGATGGAGTAATGAATGCTCCTACCCAGGTGCAACACTAATAGACTCAGGGACTCATTCATCCCTCGGGCTATTAAATTGTACAATTCTGAGTTCGGGGGCAGGAGTGGAGTGAGAGTATCTGGATGTTCTGTTCTATGTTAGTCTTTGTATCCTTTGTCTTTGTTGTTTTTCTTTGATCTATGTTCTTTGTTTTTATCTTTAGACTTGATTGTATCATCTTGTTCTTTGTCTTTATTGATTGTGTCATCTTGTTCTTTGTCTTTATGATTGTGTCATCTTGTTCTTTGTCTTTTTGATTGTATCATCTTGTTCTTTGTCTTTATTGATTGTGTCATCTTGTTCTTTGTCTTTATGATTGTGTCATCTTGTTCTTTGTCTTTATTGATTGTGTCATCTTGTTCTTTGTCTTTATTGATTGTGTCATCTTGTTCTTTGTCTTTATGATTGTGTCATCTTGTTCTTTGTCTTTATTGATTGTGTCATCTTGTTCTTTGTCTTTATGATTGTGTCATCTTGTTCTTTGTCTTTATTGATTGTGTCATCTTGTTCTTTGTCTTTATTGATTGCGTCATCTTGTTCTTTGTCTTTATTGATTGTGTCAGCTTGTTCTTTGTCTTTATGATTGTGTAATCTTGTCCTTTGTCTTTATTGACTGTGTCATCTTGTTCTTTGTCTTTATTGATTGTGTCATCTTGTTCTTTGTCTTTATTGATTGTGTCATCTTGTTCTTTGTCTTTATGATTGTGTCATCTTGTTCTTTGTCTTTATTGATTGTGTCATCTTGTTCTTTGTCTTTATGATTGTGTCATCTTGTTCTTTGTCTTTATGATTGTGTCATCTGTGTGCAGCCAGTAACCAACACTAATACACTAACTTAGTGTGTGTTTGTGCAGCCAGTAACCAACACTAATACACTAACTTAGAGTGTGTTTGTGCAGCCAGTAACTAACACTATTACACTAACTTAGTGTGTGTGTGCAGCCAGTAACCAACACTATTACACTAACTTAGTGTGTGTGTGTGCAGCCAGTAACCAACACTAATATACTAACTTAGTGTGTGTTTGTGCAGCCTGGGACCAACACTAATACACTAACTTAGTGTGTGTTTGTGCAGCCAGTAACCAACACTAATACACTTTGTGTGTGTTTGTGCAGCCAGTAACCAACACTAATACACTAACTTAGTGTGTGTTTGCGCAGCCAGTAACCAACACTAATACACTAACTTAGTGTGTGTTTGTGCAGCCAGTAACGAACACTAATACACTTATTTAGTGTGTGTGTGTGCAGCCAGTAACCAACACTAATACACTAACTTAGTGTGTGTTTGTGCAGCCAGTAACCAACACTAATACACTAACTTAGTGTGTGTTTGTGCAGCCAGTAACCAACACTAATACACTAACTTAGTGTGTGTTTGTGCAGCCAGTAACCAACACTAATACACTAACTTAGTGTGTGTTTGTGCAGCCAGTAACCAACACTAATACACTAGCTTAGTGTGTGTGTGTGCAGCCAGTAACCAACACTATTACACTAACTTAGTGTGTGTTTGTGCAGCCAGTAACCAACACTAATACACTAACTTAGTGTGTGTTTGTGCAGCCAGTAACCAACACTAATACACTAACTTAGTGTGTGTTTGTGCAGCCAGTAACCAACACTATTACACTAACTTAGTGTGTGTGTGTGTGCAGCCAGTAACCAACACTAATATACTAACTTAGTGTGTGTTTGTGCAGCCATTAACCAACACTAATACACTAACTTAGTGTGTGTTTGTGCAGCCTGGGACCAACACTAATACACTAACTTAGTGTGTATTTGTGCAGCCAGTAACCAACACTAATACACTTAGTGTGTGTTTGTGCAGCCAGTAACCAACACTAATACACTTAGTGTGTGTTTGTGCAGCCAGTAACCAACACTAATACACTTAGTGTGTGTTTGTGCAGCCAGTAACCAACACTATTACACTTAGTGTGTGTGTGTGTTTGTGCAGCCAGTAACCAACACTATTACACTTACTTAGTGTGTGTGTGTGCAGCCAGTAACCAACACTAATACACTTAGTGTGTGTTTGTGCAGCCAGTAACCAACACTAATACACTTAGTGTGTGTTTGTGCAGCCAGTAACCAACACTAATACACTTAGTGTGTGTTTGTGCAGCCAGTAACCAACACTAATACACTTAGTGTGTGTTTGTGCAGCCAGAAACCAACACTAATACACTAACTTAGTGTGTGTGTGTGTGTTTGTGCAGCCAGTAACCAACACTAATACACTTAGTGTGTGTTTGTGCAGCCAGTAACAAACACTAATACACTTAGTGTGTGTTTGTGCAGCCAGTAACCAACACTATTACACTTACTTAGTGTGCGTGTGTGCAGCCAATAACCAACACTAATACATTAACTTAGTCTGTTTGTGCAGCCAGTAACCAACACTATTACACTTAGTGTGTGTGTGTGTTTGTGCAGCCAGTAACCAACACTATTACACTTACTTAGTGTGCGTGTGTGCAGCCAATAACCAACACTAATACATTAACTTAGTGTGTGTTTGTGCAGCCAGTAACCAACACTATTACACTTAGTGTGTGTGTGTTTGTGCAGCCAGTAACAAACACTATTACACTTACTTAGTGTGTGTTTGTGCAGCCAGTAACAAACACTATTACACTTACTTAGTGTGTGTTTGTGCAGCCAGTAACCAACACTATTACACTAACTTAGTGTGTGGAACTCTTTATGGAAGTTTGTACGTATAATAGACACAACAACAGTTGAGCTAAAACAATAAATATATTTTTGTTATTAGAATCCATTCATTTAAAGTGACAGTTCATCCAAACTTCACTCATGTTCTCACGTCGACTGATGTTGATTATTTTCAGAGTAACTTGTTTATTTTTTAGAGATCTAGACCCAAATGTTTGTTCATTTTAATGTAGCGACTGGAGCACAGTCGACTGATATTTACCCAGAGTACTTCCTTGAGTACTTCCTGTCGTTATTCTTTAAACTTCTTCCAGAAATACAGGCTTATTAGAGCTTTTCCTGAACAATTCTTCACAAGATGGATGTTACAGTCGAGCAGTTTGGATGTTTTTAGTCTTTTTGGACGAAGACGAAGACAACTGAGCTCCAGTCGCTACACTAAAATGAACAAACATGTTTGTCTACAACTCTAAAAAAAAACCTCATGAGTAGAACATGAATCCCTCAACATGTGAACAAAAGTAGAAGATGCATCTTCCTGACCTCCTGCGTGCGATGGTTCTCCCCGGACTCGGCGAGAACCTTCACCGGCGTCGAGCGCTGGGACACGGATCCGTCGTCGTCGCGCTCGTCCTCGGAGTCGTCCTCAGACGTGCTGGAGATGGCCTCCTCGCTCGGGGGAGGCGGCGCGCTCGCCGCCGTCTTCCTCTGCAGCAGCGTCTCCTCCTTGCTGCTCTTGTTGCTGCCAGACGAAGGAACACATCAGAGTCGACACTTGAAACACGCGAGTCCAGGGATTGATATGAAGGCCGTGATACTGAAGGTAATTATCGCTGGTGTTATCTCTGGGTCAAGGTGACCCGAAGGCCCGAAAAAACAAATGTGTTAAATGAATACATATGCAGTGTAGTGCGTGTTTGTGCAGCCAGTGACCAACACTAATAACACTAACTCAGTGTGTGTGTGTGTGTTTGTGCAGCCAGTAACCAACACTATTAGACTAACTTAGTGTGTGTTTGTGCAGCCAGTGACCAACACTAATAACACTAACTTAGTGTGTGTGTGTGTTTGTGCAGCCAGTAACCAACACTAATAACACTATCTTAGTGTGTGTGTGTGTGTTTGTGCAGCCAGTAACTAACACTAATAACACTAACTCAGTGTGTGTGCGTGTTTGTGCAGCCAGTAACCAACACTCATACACTAACTTAGTGTGTGTGTGCAGCCAGTAACCAACACTTATACACTTAGTGTGTGTTTGTGCAGCCAGTAACCAACACTGATACACTAACTTAGTGTTTGTTTGTGCAGCCAGTAACCAACACTATTACACTAACTTAGTGTGTGTTTGTGCAGCCAGTAACCAACACTCATACACTAACTTAGTGTGTGTGTGTGCAGCCAGTAACCAACACTGATACACTAACTTAGTGTTTGTTTGTGCAGCCAGTAACCAACACTAATACACTAACTTAGTCTGTGTGTGCAGCCATTAACCAACACTAATACACTAACTTAGTGTGTATGTGTGTGTGTTTGTGCAGCCAGTAACCAACACTAATAACACTAACTTAGTGTGTGTGTGTGTGTGGGTGTGCAGCCAGTAACCAACACTAATAACACTAACTCAGTGTGTGTGTGTGCAGCCAGTAACAAACACTAATACACTAACTTAGTGTGTGTTTGTGCAGCCAGTAACCAACACTAATACACTAACTTAGTGTGTGTGTGTGCAGTCAGTAACCAACACTAATACACTAACTTAGTGTGTGTTTGTGCAGTCAGTAAACAAAACTAATACACTAACTTAGTGTGTTTTTGTGCAGCCAGTGACCAACAATAATACACTAACTTAGTGTGTGTGTGTGCAGCCAGTAAGCAACACTAATACACTAACTTAGTGTGTGTTTGTGCAGCCAGTAACCAACACTCATACACTAACTTAGTGTGTGTTTGTGCAGCCAGTAACCAACACTAATAACACTAACTTAGTGTGTGTTTGTGCAGCCAGGGACCAACACTAATACACTAACTTAGTGTGTGTTTGTTTGTGCAGCCAGTGACCAACACTATTAGACTAACTAAGTGTGTGTTTGTGCAGCCAGTAACCAACACTATTACACTTACTTAGTGTGTGTGTGTGCAGCCAGTAACCAACACTAATACACTAACTTAGTGTGTGTGTGTTTGTGCAGTCAGTAACCAACACTATTAGACTAACTTAGTGTGTGTTTGTGCAGCCAGTAACCAACACTCATACACTATCTTAGTGTGTGTGTGTTTGTGCAGCCAGTGACCAACACTATTAGACTAACTTAGTGTGCGTTTGTGTAGCCAGTAACCAACACTATTAGACTAACTAAGTGTGTGTTTGTGCAGCCAGTAACCAACACTAATACACTAACTTAGTGTGTGTGTGTGCAGCCAGTAACCAACACTCATACACTAACTTAGTGTGCGTGTGTGCAGCCAGTAACCAACACTATTACACTAACTTAGTATGTGTGTGCAGCCAATAAACAACACTAATACACTTAGTGTGTGTTTGTGCAGCCAGTAACCAACACTCATACACTAACTTAGTGTGTGTTTGTGCAGCCAGTAACCAACACTAATAACACTAACTTAGTGTGTGTTTGTGCAGCCAGGGACCAACACTAATACACTAACTTAGTGTGTGTTTGTTTGTGCAGCCAGTGACCAACACTATTAGACTAACTTAGTGTGTTTTTGTGAAGTCAGTAACCAACACCAATAACACTAACTCAGTGTGTGTATGTGTTTGTGCAGCCAGTAACCAACACTAATAACACTAACTTAGTGTGTGTGTGTGTGCAGCCAGTAACCAACACTAATACACTAACTTGGTGTGTGTTTGTGCAGTCAGTAAACAACACTAATAACACTAACTCAGTGTGTGTTTGTGCAGCCAGTAACCAACACTAATAACACTAACTTAGTGTGTGTGTGTGTTTGTGCAGCCAGTAACCAACACTAATAACACTATCTTAGTGTGTGTGTGTGTGTGTTTGTGCAGCCAGTAACCAACACTAATAACACTAACTCAGTGTGTGTGCGTGTTTGTGCAGCCAGTAACCAACACTAATACACTAACTTAGTGTGTGTTTGTGCAGCCAGTAACCAACACTAATAACACTAACTCAGTGTGTGTGCGTGTTTGTGCAGCCAGTAACCAACACTAATACACTAACTTAGTGTGTGTGTGCAGCCAGTGACAAACACTAATACACTAACTTAGTATGTGTGTGCAGCCAGTAACCAACACTAATACACTAACTTAGTGTGTGTGTGTGTGTGTGTGTTTGTGCAGCCAGTAACCAAAACTAATACACTAACTTAGTGTGTTTTTGTGAAGCCAGTAACCAACAATAATACACTTACTTAGTGTGTGTTTGTGCAGTCAGTAAACAACACTAATACACTAACTTAGTGTGTGTGTGCAGCCAGTGACAAACACTAATACACTAACTTAGTATGTGTGTGCAGCCAGTAACCAACACTAATACACTAACTTAGTGTGTGTGTGTGTGTGTTTGTGCAGCCAGTAACCAACACGAATAACACTAACTTAGTGTGTTTTTGTGCAGCCAGTAACCAACACTAATACACTAACTTAGTGTGTGTTTGTGCAGCCAGTGACAAACACTAATACACTAGCTTAGTGTGTGTGTGCAGCCAGTAACCAACACTAATAAACTTAGTGTGTGTTTGTGCAGCCAGTAACCAACACTATTACACTAACTTAGTGTGTGTGTGCAGCCAGTGACAAACACTATTACACTAACTTAGTGTGTGTTTGTGCAGCCAGTAACCAACACTATTACACTAACTTAGTGTGTGTTTGTGCAGCCAGTAACCAACACTATTACACTAACTTAGTGTGTGTTTGTGCATCCAGTAACCAACACTATTACACTAACTTAGTGTGTGTTTGTGCAGCCAGTAACCAACACTAATACACTAACTTAGTTTGTGTTTGTGCAGCCAGTAACCAACACTAATACACTAACTTAGTGTGTGTTTGTGCAGCCAGTAACCAACACTTATACACTAACTTAGTGTTTGTTTGTGCAGCCAGTAACCAACACTAATACACTAACTTAGTGTGTGTTTGTGCAGCCAGTAACCAACACTAATACACTAACTTAGTGTGTGTTTGTGCAGCCAGTAACCAACACTAATACACTAACTTAGTGTGTGTTTGTGCAGCCAGTAACCAACACTAATACACTAACTTAGTGTGTGTTTGTGCAGCCAGTAACCAACACTAATACACTAACTTAGTGTGTGTTTGTGCAGCCAGTAACCAACACTATTACACTAACTTAGTGTGTGTTTGTGCAGCCAGTAACCAACACTAATACACTAACTTAGTGTGTGTTTATGCAGCCTGGGACCAACACGACACACGAACACACTTCAAAGAGATTGTAATGAAATGAGTGGAAAAATAGATTCTCCAAGAATACGATGTCAAATAAATGTGTCTACGAGGACACGGTGACACACGGTGACACACACAGTAACACACGGTGACACACACTGACACACACCGACACACAGGAGCATAAACAAATTAGGTCTCCACAGGCCACTGACCCGAGGACTGATTTCCCCGTTTCTTCTGGCTTGCGAACAGTGAAGGGACTCGGATCCACACCCAAGGTTTTGGGCATGAATTCTCTGCAGGAACAAAACAGGAAAATGAATAAACGACAGGAAGCTCCGAGTCTCCGTCGTCAGAGAGTTTGGGTCCGATGTCGTCTCACCGCGCAGAGTTGGTCATCTCGATGCAAAACGTGTCGTCGAAGGACGTGAGCTCGTACGGTTTGAAGAACTCCGTGTAGAGGTCGATGCTCTCGTCGTATCGGTTCACGCGCTTCACCGACACTTTCTTCATGGTGTCCTGACACGGAACTGAAGCAGAAGTTTCGTTAGCACGGCTGTGAAAATTTATTTAAGTGCGTTTGAAAAAAAACAACTAAGAAATCTTATTAAAGGATGTGTCTCGCCTGCAGTTCATACAAAACTCTGCAGCCAGAATTCTGAGCCGCTCTAGTAGAAGAACTCACATTTCTCCTTCAAACTCTTCACTGGCTGCTCTAGTAGAAGAACTCACATTTCTCCTACAAACTCTTCACTGGCTGCTCTAGTAGAAGAACTCACATTTCTCCTTCAAACTCTTCACTGGCTGCTCTAGTAGAAGAACTCACATTTCTCCTTCAAACTCTTCACTGGCTGCTCTAGTAGAAGAACTCACATTTCTCCTTCAAACTCTTCACTGGCTGCTCTAGTAGAAGAACTCACATTTCTCCTTCAAACTCTTCACTGGCTGCTCTAGTAGAAGAACTCACATTTCTCCTTCAAACTCTTCACTGGCTGCTCTAGTAGAATAACTCACATTTCTCCTTCAAACTCTTCACTGGCTGCTCTAGTAGAAGAACTCACATTTCTCCTTCAAACTCTTCACTGGCTGCCAGTTTCTTTCAGGATCATTTTAAAATTCTGGTTATTACTTTAAGATCTATTCATGGTCAGACCTTCCATCAGTGATCTGATCCAGACTTACACCCCAGCTCGGGCTCTGAGGTCTGTGGATCAGAATCTACTGATGGTTCCTGAACTTCTGGACCAGAGGAGAGAAATATTTGTGTTTGATGATCTACTGACTCCTTCAAGAAACATCTGTGTTTGATGATCTACTGACTCCTTCAAGAAACATCTGTGTTTGATGATCTACTGACTCCTTCAAGAAACATCTGTGTTTGATGATCTACTGACTCCTTCAAGAAACATCTGTGTTTGATGATCTACTGACTCCTTCAAGAAACATCTGTGTTTGATGATTGTTTAAGCGCTTTGTGACCCTGGTCTAGTTTTTGAACCATGAAAATACTTAAACACAACAACTGCAGACTTGACCAGTTGTTCCATTTGGAAGAAAAGGGCGTCGTAAAGATTAGTAACAGTTAACTATTTAAACTAAATCTACTACTTTTAATGGGATCGTTTTTTTACAAAACCCTTCCCTGACTTGAGCAGGTCCTCCCGAGCCACTGGGAATTTCCTAATTTTTGTCAAATGTAAATGAAAGCTGAGAAATATTTTTCTCCACAACGATGGTCTTTATATCCGTCGGTGGAGTCGGCTGTGGTTGAATAAAAGTACTGGACTCAGTATTGGCTGCTGGTTCAAGGACGGTCTTGCATATGAAAAAAAAAACAGATTCATTGAAGGACAAAGAAAAGTTTGGGACCATTTTCTTGAATATCTCACAAAAAAAAACTATTCTCCAGGTAACGAATCAAGGACAATAAAAAGTATAAATGTGTATCTTTATTGTACTGAGACAGTGCTTTGTGTATTTTAATCATTTATTTTTTGGGGGAGATTTTTTAAAGTAATGTTTTTTTGTTTTTCGGTTTCGCTCGTCGGAAGGAAATTTCTGTCTGAATGTTTTGTAAGAATTCAAAAATATCAATTAAAAAGAGACTTAAAAACCTTTAGTCAAGATAAGGATGAGAATAATTCCAGGCTCCACTATTATACTGTATATTTTTGGGGGTTTTTTATCTGGAAAAATACTTTTTTCTTGAGTTTGTAGAAAAGATAATGAGTAAAAAAATCCATTATTGTATTGTATCGATGCCATAAAAACAGAACGGATTGAAAAACGACGAGAAGAAAACGACGAGCGCCTGAGTGGCGTCACCTTTAACCTCAAGGACAACAAGTTAAAGGTCAAGACGTGAAGCTGGAACGACAACATCTCCATGTACCTTCATCGTAGGGCACAGGCAGGAACGACAGGATTCTCTCCGACCACCAGAGGGTGTAGCTGAGGACAGACAGAGGTAGATTTGAGTCCCTGTGGCGAAACAAAACCCAGAAGCCAAAATTGAAACGACGTCCTGCGCAGAGAGCGACGTTCCCAGCATGCAGCAGGATTTGTACTCATTTCAAAGAACGAAGAGCACTTGAGTAAGAAGCACAAGAAAAGCGGGTTAATTGTTATTACATCATGACAGTTGTTTATCCGGAGAAATCTTCCTGGTGATCGTGGCAGAGGAAGAACCTTTAGAAAAGACGAGCAACTTTGTTTTTCCTGCGACTGATACAACTGAGCCCCAGAGGCTGAACTTAGTCAATTGTTTGCTAGAAATCAAACAATGAGTGAAAACACTTTACAGCTAAATGTGGACAAAACTGAAACTCTGGTGATTGTTGATGATAAGATTCCAGGGTTGAGTCAGTACTTGGGTGACTTAGGTCAGTCTGTCAAACTGAGCCTGAGAAACCTGGGTGTTGTATTTGATAAAGACATGTCTCTTGTTCAACACTGAAGAAAACTGACCAGAAACTGTTTCCTTCGACTGAGAAAAATCTCTAAACTTAGGAAAATGTTGTCGGAACATGATCTGGATCTTATAATCCATGCGTTTGTTTCTTCTCGTCTGGACTATTGTAACAGTTTGTTTTCATGTCTTAACAAGAAGGATCTTCTCGCCTGCAGTTGATTCAGAACTCTGCAGCCAGAATTCTGACCCGCTCTAGTAGAAGAACTCACATTTCTCCGATCCTTAAAACTCTTCACTGGCTTCCAGTTTCTTTCAGGATCAACTTTAAAATTCTGGTTCTTACTTTCAGATCTATTCATGGTCAGACTCCTCCATTACATCACTGATCTGATCCAGCCTTACACCCCAGCTCGGGCTCTGAGGTCTGTGGATCAGAATCTACTTATGGTTCAGATCGACTCAGGACCAGAGGAGAGAAATCTTTTCAGCCTGTTGCTCCTAAGCTTTGGAATGATCACTGATACTATCCAAAATCTGTGTTTGATGTTACACTCCAGAAACTCGTGTTTGGACTCCTTAAGAAACATCTGTGTTTGATGATCTACTGATCTTCAAGAAAACGGTTGATGGTCTCGTGACGCCTTAAGAAACATCCGTGTTTGATGATCTACTGACCCTTGAAGAAACATCTGTGTTTGATGTCTACTGACTCCTTCAAGAAACATCTGTTTTGATGATCTACTGACTCCTTCAAAAGCCTTTGTGTTTGATGATCTACTGACTCCTTTAAGAAACATCTGTGTTTGATGACATCCTTAGAAACATCTGTGTTTGATGATCTACTGACTCCTTCAAGAAACATCTGTGTTTGATGATCTACTGACTCCTTCAAGAAACATCTGTGTTTGATGATCTACTGACTCCTTCAAGAAACATCTGTGTTTGATGATCTACTGACTCCTTCAAGAAACATCTGTGTTTGATGATCTACTGACTCCTTCAAGAAACATCTGTGTTTGATGATCTACTGACTCCTTCAAGAAACATCTGTGTTTGATGATCTACTGACTCTCAAGAAACATCTGTGTGTTTGATGATCTACTGACTCCTTCAAGAAACATCTGTGTTTGATGATCTACTGACTCCTTCAAGAAACATCTGTGTTTGATGATCTACTGACTCCTTCAAGAAACATCTGTGTTTGATGATCTACTGACTCCTTCAAGAAACATCTGTGTTTGATGATCTACTGACTCCTTCAAGAAACATCTGTGTTTGATGATCTACTGACTCCTTCAAGAAACATCTGTGTTTGATGATCTACTGACTCCTTCAAAAACTTCAAGAAACATCTGTGTTTGATGATCTACTGACTCCTTCAAGAAACATCTTAAGACGTTTCTATTTGCTCAGGCTTTTCCTTGATTTTCTCGAACTCCTGTGTTGTTCTCAGTATTATCTTGATCTTTAAAGTATATACTTTATTGAATATTGTTTTGATTGTTTAAGCGCTTTGTGACCCTGGTCTGGAAAGGCGCTATATAAATAAATATTACTTACTTACTTACTTACATGTGATCGTACTCGTGTGATTTGTGAAGCAACAATCCTTCAAATTTAAAAGCATGCGCTCACAAATTGAACAGCTTTTTGAGGCCAAAAGATAACGACCACGAGTGAATCCTTAAAGACTCGCAGGTGATTTGAAACATGATTGAATGAGAACGTGCTTCGTTTTGTTTAAAATAAGTATAGTTTAAGTGATATTTCAAAGCAGGATCTGATGTAGAACTTGATGCCTTTACATCAACAGAACATTAACCAACATTCAAACTGAACTAGTGCGATCAGGCGAAGTAATAATGTCATAATTACCAACAGAACTCGGTGAATTACGTCGCAGAAGGACCGACGTGTAAAAATCCAACATTGAAATGAAAGAAAGGCTTAGAAAATAAATCCTTTTGTTGGATCACAGCGACCGCCGGGTTCTTCCCACCGAGCGTTCTGCTACAAATCACAAAGAAAGACGAAAACCTCTCGATAGTTCTGTTTCTATTACATGCTAAAGTACTTTTTAAGTTCAAACGCCAACGGTTCAAGGTTACTTGTTGTACATTACTTTGGTTTTTGGTGTACAGTATAAGGCTCTGATTAGGATTAATACCATTATTATCTCTTACTCTTGAGCCCCTCAATCCAGGGACGTGAACTCAGGGAAGGCAGGTGAGGCAGTGCCTCACCTCTCAATGCGCAATCCATCCCAAACTGCGTTGATACATGCAGTTGACGCTGATCTCTGAAGGTCAATATAATGCGTTTATTTGCCTTGATTTTTCCAGTCTGGTTCATGTCTTTAACCATTAAAGTTGAACCTTTATAAGGGTCTTTTTAGTTCCGCTGATCGGAGATTCAAACGCGGTGAAAAGGCAAAGTTTGAGACACAAACTAATCATCGAAGTACGTCAGATCCATCGAGGCGTCATAATGCTGTCGAAGCGAACTATCGCTAGGAATTCTTCACTCTTGAGCCAAATTTAAGAGTTTCTCGCTGAACTTTACGGCAACTTCCCCTCAGTAGGAGGAAGTAAACGCCCGGCTTTCAAATTAAGAGCATCTGCGTCTTCCTTGTAATCCTTTAATATCACGGTCGTACTCTGTACTGTTTAAATCAACGTTTGCTCATCCTTTTTTTTTTAAATTATTTACTATTTAATTCATTTTTTCTATTTCTATCGATTATTTAAATCGAGTTTATAGTGATTTTTTCATAGAATAGACTTTCATCCAATTGAAAAGTCTCAGATCATTAAATATGGTTAAAGATTTTGAACATATCACTTAAAATAAATTGATAATTAGAATAATAAAGATGATGTTTATGAAGCTTTAAATCAATATTCATCTACAATCGAATACGGCCATAGATCTAGAGGATGTAGATTAACATCCCACAAAATATCACAACATTCAATATAGACTTTTGGAGAAATTATTAATTAAATCTTGTTATTTAAACATCGTCAAAGATGACAGGTGTACATGTGTGTGTGTGTGTAGAATGCTGTTGACATATGAAATAACCAGTACTTCATTGAATAAGCTTCACTTTTGTGTTTATATACTATTAAACTGACACTCAAGGAGTGGTTCTTAACCAAGCATGAACCTCACATCACTGCCTGAATCAGAAACATGGATAATTCATCATTTTAAATCACAAATTATTCATTCAAATGGGTTTTTTGCACCTGATTATTGTTTTTTTTCTGAAGATAATGACATCGTTTCATGAAGCTTCGTTAACACATCACAGAAACGGCTTCCTACAACTGAGAAAAATCTCTAAACTCAGGAATATTACGTCACAACTCGATCTGGATCTTATAATCCATGCGTTTGTGTCGTTTACAGTTTATTTCGTGTCTAAACCAGAAGGATTTGTTTCGCCTGCAGTTCATACAAAACTCTGGAGCCAGAATTCTGAGCCGCTCTAGTAGAAGAACTCACATTTCTCCTTCAAACTCTTCACTGGCTGCTCTAGTAGAAGAACTCACATTTCTCCTTCAAACGCTTCACTGGCCGCTCTAGTAGAAGAACTCACATTTCTCCTTCAAACTCTTCACTGGCTGCTCTAGTAGAAGAACTCACATTTCTCCTTCAAACTCTTCACTGGCTGCTCTAGTAGAAGAACTCACATTTCTCCTTCAAACTCTTCACTGGCTGCTCTAGTAGAAGAACTCACATTTCTCCTTCAAACTCGTCACTGGCTGCTCTAGTAGAAGAACTCACATTTCTCCTTCAAACTCTTCACTGGCTGCTCTAGTAGAAGAACTCACATTTCTCCTTCAAACTCTTCACTGGCTGCTCTAGTAGAAGAACTCACATTTCTCCTTCAAACTCTTCACTGGCTGCTCTAGTAGAAGAACTCACATTTATCCTTCAAACTCTTCACTGGCCGCTCTAGTAGAAGAACTCACATTTCTCCTTCAAACTCTTCACTGGCCGCTCTAGTAGAAGAACTCACATTTCTCCTTCAAACTCTTCACTGGCCGCTCTAGTAGAAGAACTCACATTTCTCCTTCAAACTCTTCACTGGCTGCTCTAGTAGAAGAACTCACATTTCTCCTTCAAACTCTTCACTGGCTGCTCTAGTAGAAGAACTCACATTTCTCCTTCAAACTCTTCACTGGCTGCTCTAGTAGAAGAACTCACATTTCTCCTTGAAACTCTTCACTGGCTGCTCTAGTAGAAGAAGTCACATTTCTCCTTCAAACTCTTCACTGGCTGCTCTAGTAGAAGAACTCACATTTCTCCTTGAAACTCTTCACTGGCCGCTCTAGTAGAAGAACTCACATTTCTCCTTGAAACTCTTAACTGGCTGCTCTAGTAGAAGAAGTCACATTTCTCCTTGAAACTCTTCACTGGCCGCTCTAGTAGAAGAACTCACATTTCTCCTTCAAACTCTTCACTGGCTGCTCTAGTAGAAGAACTCACATTTCTCCTTCAAACTCTTCACGGGCTGCTCTAGTAGAAGAACTCACATTTCTCCTTCAAACTCTTCACTGGCTCTAGTAGAAGAACTCACATTTCTCCTTAAAACTCTTCACTGGCTCTAGTAGAAGAACTCACATTTCTCCTTCAAACTCTTCACTGGCTGCTCTAGTAGAAGAACTCACATTTCTCCTTCAAACTCTTCACTGGCTGCTCTAGTAGAAGAACTCACATTTCTCCTTCAAACTCTTCACTGGCCGCTCTAGTAGAAGAACTCACATTTCTCCTTCAAACTCTTCACTGGCTGCTCTAGTAGAAGAACTCACATTTCTCCTTCAAACTCTTCACTGGCTGCTCTAGTAGAAGAACTCACATTTCTCCTTCAAACTCTTCACTGGCTGCTCTAGTAGAAGAACTCACATTTCTCCTTGAAACTCTTCACTGGCTGCTCTAGTAGAAGAACTCACATTTCTCCTTCAAACTCTTCACTGGCTGCTCTAGTAGAAGAACTCACATTTCTCCTTCAAACTCTTCACTGGCTGCTCTAGTAGAAGAACTCACATTTCTCCTTGAAACTCTTCACTGGCTGCTCTAGTAGAAGAAGTCACATTTCTCCTTGAAACTCTTCACTGGCTGCTCTAGTAGAAGAACTCACATTTCTCCCTTCAAACTCTTCACTGGCTGCTCTAGTAGAAGAACTCACATTTCTCCTTCAAACTCTTCACGGGCTGCTCTAGTAGAAGAACTCACATTTCTCCTTCAAACTCTTCACTGGCTCTAGTAGAAGAACTCACATTTCTCTTTCAAACTCTTCACTGGCTGCTCTAGTAGAAGAACTCACATTTCTCCTTCAAACTCTTCACTGGCTGCCAGTTTCTTTTAGGATCAAGTGTGTGTGAAAATTCTGGTTCTAACATCTTTACACAGGTGTTGTTGTGAGGTGTTTCTCTTATTGTCTCAGACTCTGTGTGTGTTGTTGTTGTTATTTGGCCTTTTTCTTTGTGATCTTTGTATCATCAGTGTGTGTGTTGTTGTGATGTGTGACTCTATTGTATCATCAGTGTGTGTGTGTGTTGTTGTGATGTGTGATCTATTGTATCATCAGTGTGTGTGTGTGTTGTTGTGATGTGTGACTCTATTGTATCATCAGTGTGTGTGTGTGTGTTGTTGTGATGTGTGACTCTATTGTATCATCAGTGTGTGTGTGTGTTGTTGTGATGTGTGACTCTATTGTATCATCAGTGTGTGTGTGTTGTTGTGATGTGTGACTCTATTGTATCATCAGTGTGTGTGTGTTGTTGTGATGATGTGTGACTCTATTGTATCATCATGTGTGTGGTGTTGTTGTGATGTGTGACTCTATTGTATCATCATGTGTGTGTGTTGTTGTGATGTGTGATCTCTATTGTATCATCAGTGTGTGTGGGTGTTGTTGTGAGGGTGAATGTGACTCTATTGTATCATCAGTGTGTGTGTGTTGTTGTGATGTGTGACTCTATTGTATCATCAGTGTGTGTGTGGTGGGGCGGTGGTTTTTTTTTTTTTTGTGGGGTTTGGGGGGGGGGGGGGGAAGGGGGGGAAAAAAAAAAAAAAAAAAAAAAAAAAAAAAAAAAAAAAAGGGTGTTGTGATGTGTGACCTATTGTATCATCATGTGTGTGTGTTGTTGTGATGTGTGACTCTATTGTATCATCAGTGTGTGTGTGTTGTTGTGATGTGTGACTCTATTGTATCATCAGTGTGTGTGTGTGTTGTTGTGATGTGTGACTCTATTGTATCATCAGTGTGTGTGTTGCTGTTGTGATGTGTGACTCTATTGTATCATCAGTGTGTGTGTGTTGTTGTGATGTGTGACTCTTATTGTATCATCAGTGTGTGTGTGTGTGTTGTGATGTGTGACTCTATTGTATCATCAGTGTGTGTGTGTTGTTGTTGTGATGTGTGACTCTATTGTATCATCAGTGTGTGTTGTTGTGGTGTGTGTGACTTGTATATCATGTGTGACTCTGATGTGTAACATCAGTGTATCATCAGTGTGTGTGTTGTTGTGATGTGTGACTCTATTGTATCATCAGGTGTGTGTGTGTTGTTGTGATGTGTGACTCTATTGTATCATCAGTGTGTGTGTGTTGTTGTGATGTGTGACTCTATTGTATCATCAGTGTGTGTGTTGTTGTGATGTGTGACTCTATTGTATCATCAGTGTGTGTGTGTGTTGTTGTGATGTGTGACTCTATTGTATCATCAGTGTGTGTGTGTGTTGTTGTGATGTGTGACTCTATTGTATCATCAGTGTGTGTGTGTGTGTTGTTGTGATGTGTGACTCTATTGTATCATCAGTGTGTGTGTGTTTGTTGTGATGTGTGACTCTATTGTATCATCAGTGTGTGTGTGTTGTTGTGATGTGTGACTCTATTGTATCATCAGTGTGTGTGTGTTGTTGTGATGTGTGACTCTATTGTATCATCAGTGTGTGTGTGTTGTTGTGATGTGTGACCTCTATTGTATCATCAGTGTGTGTGTGTTGTTGTGATGTGTGACTCTATTGTATCATCAGTGTGTGTGTGTTGTTGTGATGTGTGACTCTATTGTATCATCAGTGTGTGTGTTGTTGTTTGTGATGTGTGACTCTATTGTATCATCAGTGTGTGTGTGTTGCTGTGATGTGTGACTCTATTGTATCATCAGTGTGTGTGTGGGGTGTTGTGATTAATGTGTGACTCCTATTGTATCATCAGTGTGTTGTGTGTGTTGTTGTGATGTGTGACTCTATTGTATCATCAGTGGTGTGGTGTGGGTGTTGTGATGTGTGACTCTATTGTATCATCAGTGTGTGTGTGTTGTTGTGATGTGTGACTCTATTGTATCATCAGTGTGTGTGTGTTGTTGTGATGTGTGACCTCTATTGTATCATCAGTGTGTGTGTTGTTGTTTGAAATGAGTGTGTGACTCTCGCTTAAATTGTATCATCAGTGGTGTGGTGTGGGTGTTGTGATGTGTGACTCTATTGTATCATCAGTGTGTGTGTGTTGTTGTGATGTGTGACTCTATTGTATCATCAGTGTGTGTGTTGTTGAGTGGTGATGTGTGACCTCTATTGTATCATCATGTGTGTGTGTTGTTGTGATGTGTGACCTCTATTGTATCATCAGTGTGTGTGTGTTGTTGTGATGTGTGACTCTATTGTATCATCAGTGTGTGTGTGTTGTTGTGATGTGTGACTCTATTGTATCATCAGTGTGTGTGGTGTGGTGTTGTGGATGTGTGACCTCTATTGTATCATCAGTGTGTGTGTGTTGTGTGTGAGGATGTGTGACTCTATTGTATCATCAGTGTGTGTGTGTTGTTGTGATGTGTGACCTCTATTGTATCATCAGTGTGTGTGTGTTGCTGTGAGATGTGTGACCTCTATTGTATCATCAGTGTGTGTGTTGTGCGGTGTGGATGTGTGACCTCCATTGTATCATCAGTGTGTGTGGTGTTGTTGTGGATGTGTGACTGCTATTGTATCATCAGTGTGTGTGTGTTGTTGTGATGTGTGACTCTATTGTATCATCAGTGTGTGTTTTTTTTTTTGATGATGTGACCCTATTGTATCTCAGTGTGTGATTGAGGTGTGGTTGTTGTGGATGTGTGACTCTATTGTATCATCAGTGTGTGTGTTGTTGTGATGTGTGTGACCTCCTATGTGTATCATCAGTGTGTGTGTGTTGTTGTGCGGAGTGTGTGACTCTATTGTATCATCATGTGTGTGTGTTGTTGTGAGATGTGTGACTCCTATTGTATCATCAGTGTGTGTGGTGTGGTGTTGTGCCGAGTGTGTGACCTCTATTGTATCATCAGTGTGTGTGTGTTGTTGTGGATGTGTGACCTCTATTGTATCATCAGTGTGTGTTTTTTTTTTTTTTTTTTTTTTTTTTTTTTTTTTTTCCGTGTGGTGTGTTGTGGATGTGTGAACGCTCTATTGTATCATCAGTGTGTGTGTGTTGTTGTGATGTGTGACCTCTATTGTATCATCAGTGATGTGTGTGTTGCTGTGGATGTGTGACTCTATTGTATCATCAGTGTGTGTGTGTTGTTGTGGATGTGTGACCTCTATTGTATCATCAGTGTGTGTGTGTTTGTGCGGGTTGCGTGCGGATGTGTGACCTCCTATTGTATCATCAGTGTGATGTGGTGTTGTTGTGGATGTGTGACCTCTATTGTATCATCAGTGTGTGTGTGTTGTTGTGATGTGTGACTCCATTGTATCATCAGTCCCGATGTGTGTGTTGTTGTGAGGATGTGTGACCTCCTATTGTATCATCAGTGTGTGTGTGTTGTTGTGGATGTGTGACCTCCATTGTACTCATCAGTGTGTGTGTGGTGTTGTTGTGGATGTGTGACTCTCTATTGTACTCATCAGTGTGTGTGTGTGTGGTGTTGTGGATGTGTGACCTCTATTGTATCATCATGTGTGTGTGTGGTGTTGTGGGGGGATGTGTGGACTCTCTATTGTATCATCAGTGTGATGTGTGTTGTTGTGGATGTGTGACCTCTATTGTATCATCAGTGTGTGTGTGTTGTTGTAGGATGTGTGACCTCCTATTGTATCATCAGTGTGTGTGTGTTGTTGTGATGTGTGACCTCTATTGTATCATCAGTGTGTGTGTGTTGTTGTGGATGTGTGACCTCTATTGTATCATCAGTGTGTGTGGTGTGGTGTTGTGGATGTGTGACCTCTATTGTATCATCAGTGAGTGTTGTTGTTGTTGTTTTTGATGAAATCCGAATGACCCCATTGTATCATCAGTGTTTTGTGTGTTGTTGTTGTGATGTGTGACTCCATTGTATCATCATGTGTGTGTGTTGTTGTGGATGTGTGACCTCTATTGTATCATCAGTGTGTGTGTGTTGTTGTGATGTGTGACTCTATTGTATCATCAGTGTGTGTGTGTTGTTGTGGATGTGTGACTCTATTGTATCATCAGTGTGTGTGTGTGTGTTGTGATGTGTGACCTCTATTGTATCATCAGTGTGTGTGTGTGTTGTGGTGTGGATGTGTGATCTCTATTGTACTCATCAGTGTGTGTGTGTGGGGTGTTGTGGATGTGTGACCTCTATTGTATCATCAGTGATGTGTGTGTTGTGTGTGATGTGTGACCTCTATTGTATCATCAGTGTGTGTGTGTTGTTGTGGATGTGTGACCTCTATTGTATCATCAGTGTGTGTGTGTTGTGGGGTGGGGTGAGGGAAAGTGATCGGTCGACCTCCTATTGTATCATCAGTGTGTGTGTTTGTGTGTGTGCTGTGTGATGTGTGACCTCTATTGTATCATCAGTGTGTGTGTGTGGGGCGGGGGGGGGGGGGGGGGGGGGGGGGGGGGGGGGGGGGGGGGGGGGGGGGGGGGGGGGGGGGGGGGGGGGGGGGGGGGGGGGGGGGGTGGTGGGTGTGGGATGTGTGACCTCTATTGTATCATCAGTGGTGTGTGTGTTGTTGTGGATGTGTGACTCCATTGTATCATCAGTGTGTGTGTGTTGTTGTGATGTGTGACTCCATTGTATCATCAGTGTGTGTGTGTTGTTGTGAGTGTGTGACCTCCATTGTATCATCAGTGGTGTGTGTGGTGTGTGGTGAGGATGTGTGACCTCCTATTGTATCATCAGTGTGTGTGTGTTGTTGTGGATGTGTGACTCTATTGTATCATCAGTGTGTGTGTGTTGTTGTGGATGTGTGACTCTATTGTATCAGTCCCGTGTGTGGTGTGTTGTTGTGATGTGTGACTCCTATTGTATCATCAGTGTGTGTGGGTGTTGTGTGTGATGTGTGACCTCTATTGTATCATCAGTGTGTGTGTGTTGTTGTGGATGTGTGACCTCTATTGTATCATCAGTGTGTGTGTGTTGTTGTGGATGTGTGACCTCTATTGTATCATCAGTGTGTGGTGTGTTGTTGTGGATGTGTGACCTCTATTGTATCATCAGTGTGTGTGTGTTGTTGTGATGTGTGACCTCCTATTGTATCATCAGTGTGTGTGTGTGTGTTGTGGATGTGTGACTCTATTGTATCATCAGTGTGTGTGTGTGTGTTGTGGATGTGTGACCTCTATTGTATCATCAGTGTGTGTGGTGTTGTTGTGATGTGTGACTCTATTGTATCATCATGTGTGTGTGTTGTTGTGAAAAGTGGGAGTTGGGGTGACCCTCCAATTGTATCATCATGTGAGTGTGTGTTGTTGTGAGGATGTGTGACCTCCTATTGTATCATCAGTGTGTGAGTTGTGTTGTTGTGGATGTGTGACCTCCATTGTATCATCAGTGTGTGTGGTGTTGTTTGTGGATGTGTGACTCTCCTATTGTATCATCAGTCAGTGTGTGTTGTTGTGGATGTGTGACCTCTATTGTATCATCAGTGATGTAGTGGTGGTGTTGTTGTGGATGTGTGACTCGCTATTGTATCATCAGTGTGTGTGTGTTGTTGTGATGTGTGACCTCTATTGTATCATCATGTGTGTGGTGTTGTTGTGGATGATGTGACTCCTATTGTATCATCAGTGTGTGTGTGTTGTTGTGATGTGTGACTCCCATTGTATCATCATGTGTGTGTGTTGTTGTGGATGTGTGACTCCATTGTATCATCAGTGTGTGTGTGTTGTTGTGGATGTGTGACCTCTATTGTATCATCAGTGTGTGTGTGTTGTTGTGGATGTGTGACTCTATTGTATCATCAGTGTGTGTGTGTTGTTGAGTGATGTGTGACTCTATTGTATCATCAGTGTGTGTGTGTGTTGCTGTGGATGTGTGACCTCCTATTGTATCATCAGTGTGTGTGGTGTTGTTGTGATGTGTGACCTCTATTGTATCATCATGTGGGTGTGGGTGGTTGTTGTGGATGTGTGACCTCCATTGTATCATCAGTGTGTGTGTGTTGTTGTGGATGTGTGACCTCTATTGTATCATCAGTGTGTGTGTGTTGTTGTGAGATGTGTGACTCCTATTGTATCATCAGTGTGTGTGTGTTGTTGTGATGTGTGACTCTATTGTATCATCAGTGTGTGTGTTGTTGTGATGAATGTGTGACCTCTATTGTATCATCAGTGTGTGTGTGTTGTTGTGATGTGTGACTCTATTGTATCATCAGTGTGTGTGTGTTGTTGTGATGTGTGACCTCTATTGTATCATCAGTGTGTGTGTGTTGTTGTGATGTGTGACTCTCTATTGTATCATCAGTGTGTGTGTGTTGTTGTGATGTGTGACTCTATGTATCACCATTGTATCATCAGTGTGTGTGTGTTGTTGTGGATGTGTGACTCTATTGTATCATCAGTGTGTGTGTGTGGGGGTGTTGTGATGTGTGACTCTATTGTATCATCAGTGTGTGTGTTGTTCTAGATCGATGATGTCGACCCCCCCCCTCCCCTCCCATTGATAACATCAGTTAAAAGTAAGTCGTTGATATGATAAGAACCTGTGCTGACCCCTCCCCCCCAGGGACTTGACCTTCACTCATCAAATGAAGGCGTGAGGAGGGGTGAATGTGTGTTGTTGTGATGTGTGACTCTATTGTATCATCAGTGTGTGTGTGTTGTTGTGATGTGTGACCTCTATTGTATCATCATGTGTGTGTTGTTGTGATGTGTGACTCTATTGTATCATCAGTGTGTGTGTGTGTTGTTGTGATGTGTGACTCTATTGTATCATCAGTGTGTGTGTGTTGTTGTGATGTGTGACTCTATTGTATCATCATGTGTGTGTGTGTGTTGTTGTGATGTGTGACTCTATTGTATCATCAGTGTGTGTGTGTGTTGTGAGTGTGTGACTCTATTGTATCATCATGTGTGTGTGTTGTTGTGATGTGTGACTCTATTGTATCATCAGTGTGTGTGTGTTGTTGTGATGTGTGACTCTATTGTATCATCAGTGTGTGTGTGTTGTTGTGATGTGTGACTCTATTGTATCATCAGTGTGTGTGTGTTGTTGTGATGTGTGACTCTATTGTATCATCAGTGTGTGTGTGTGTTGTTGTGATGTGTGACTCTATTGTATCATCATCATGTGTGTGTGTTGTTGTGGATGTGTGACCTCTATTGTATCATCAGTGTGTGTGTGTTGTTGTGATGTGTGACTCTATTGTATCATCAGTGTGTGTGTGTTGTTGTGATGTGTGACCTATGTGTATCATCAAGAGGTCGCCAGGGTGTGTGTTGTTGTGATGTGTGACTCTATTGTATCATCAGTGTGTGTGTGTGTTGTGATGTGTGACTCTATTGTATCATCAGTGTGTGTGTTGTTGTGATGTGTGACTCTATTGTATCAGTGTGTGTGTGTTGTTGTGATGTGTGACTCTATTGTATCATCAGTGTGTGTGTGTTGTTGTGATGTGTGACTCTATTGTATCATCAGTGTGTGTGTGTTGTTGTGATGTGTGACTCTATTGTATCATCAGTGTGTGTGTTGTTGTGATGTGTGACTCTATTGTATCATCAGTGTGTGTGTGTGTGTTGTGATATGTGTGACTCCATTGTATCATCAGTGTGTGTGTGTGTTGTTGTGATGTGTGACTCTATTGTATCATCAGTGTGTGTGTTGTTGTGATGTGTGACTCTATTGTATCATCAGTGTGTGTGTGTTGTTGTGATGTGTGACTCTATTGTATCATCAGTGTGTGTGTGTTGTTGTGATGTGTGACTCTATTGTATCATCAGTGTGTGTGTGTTGTTGTGATGTGTGACTCTATTGTATCATCATGTGTGTGTGTTGTTGTGATGTGTGACTCTATTGTATCATCAGTGTGTGTGTGTTGTTGTGATGTGTGACTCTATTGTATCATCAGTGTGTGTGTTGTTGTGATGTGTGACTCTATTGTATCATCAGTGTGTGTGTGTGTTGTTGTGATGTGTGACTCTATTGTATCATCAGTGTGTGTGTGTTGTTGTGATGTGTGACTCTATTGTATCATCAGTGTGTGTGTGTTGTTGTGATGTGTGACTCTATTGTTCATCAGTGTGTGTGTGTTGTTGTGATGTGTGACTCTATTGTATCATCAGTGTGTGTGTTGTTGTGATGTGTGACTCTATTGTATCATCAGTGTGTGTGTGTGTGTTGTTGTGATGTGTGACTCTATTGTATCATCATGTGTGTGTGTGTTGTTGTGATGTGTGACTCTATTGTATCATCAGTGTGTGTGTTGTTGTGATGTGTGACTCTATTGTATCATCAGTGTGTGTGTGTTGTTGTGATGTGTGACTCTATTGTATCATCAGTGTGTGTGTGTTGTTGTGATGTGTGACTCTATTGTATCATCAGTGTGTGTGTTGTTGTGATGTGTGACTCTATTGTATCATCAGTGTGTGTGTGTTGTTGTGATGTGTGACTCTATTGTATCATCAGTGTGTGTGTGTTGTTGTGATGTGTGACTCTATTGTATCATCAGTGTGTGTGTTGTTGTGATGTGTGACTCTATTGTATCATCAGTGTGTGTGTTGTTGTGATGTGTGACTCTATTGTATCATCAGTGTGTGTGTGTTGTTGTGATGTGTGACTCTATTGTATCATCAGTGTGTGTGTGTGTTGTTGTGATGTGTGACTCTATTGTATCATCAGTGTGTGTGTGTTGTTGTGATGTGTGACTTTATTGTATCATGAGTGTGTGTGTTGTTTGGATGTGTGACTCTATTGTATCATCAGTGTGTGTGTGTTGTTGTGATGTGTGACTCTATTGTATCAGTAGTGTGTGTGTGGTTGTGATGTGTGACTCTATTGTATCATCAGTGTGTGTGTTGTTGTGATGTGTGACTCTATTGTATCATCAGTGTGTGTGTTGTGGTTGTGATGTGTGACTCCATTGTATCATCAGTGTGTGTGTTGTTGTGATGTGTGACTCTATTGTATCATCAGTGTGTGTGTTGTTGTTGATGTGTGACTCTATTGTATCATCAGTGTGTGTGTGTTGTTGTGATGTGTGACTCTATTGTATCATCAGTGTGTGTGTGTGTTGTTGTGATGTGTGACTCTATTGTATCATCAGTGTGTGTGTGTGTTGTTGTGATGTGTGACTCTATTGTATCATCAGTCAGTGTGTGTTGTTGTGATGTGTGACTCTATTGTATCATCAGTGTGTGTGTGTTGTTGTGATGTGTGACTCTATTGTATCATCAGTGTGTGTGTGTTGTTGTGATGTGTGACTCTATTGTATCATCATGTGTGTGTGTTGTTGTGATGTGTGACTCTATTGTATCATCAGTGTGTGTGTGTTGTTGTGATGTGTGACTCTATTGTATCATCAGTGTGTGTGTTGTTGTGATGTGTGACTCTATTGTATCATCAGTGTGTGTGTGTTGTTGTGATGTGTGACTCTATTGTATCATCAGTGTGTGTGTGTTGTTGTGATGTGTGACTCTATTGTATCATCAGTGTGTGTGTTGTTGTGATGTGTGACCTCTATTGTATCATCAGTGTGTGTGTGTGTTGTTGTGATGTGTGACTCTATTGTATCATCAGTGTGTGTGTGTTGTTGTGATGTGTGACTCTATTGTATCATCAGTGTGTGTGTTGTTGTGATGTGTGACTCTATTGTATCATCAGTGTGTGTGTGTTGTTGTGATGTGTGACTCTATTGTATCATCAGTGTGTGTGTGTTGTTGTGATGTGTGACTCTATTGTATCATCATGTGTGTGTGTTGTTGTGATGTGTGACTCTATTGTATCATCAGTGTGTGTGTTGTTGTGATGTGTGACTCTATTGTATCATCAGTGTGTGTGTGTTGTTGTGATGTGTGACTCTATTGTATCATCAGTGTGTGTGTTGTTGTGATTGTGTGTCTATTGTATCATCAGTGTGTGTGTGTTGTTGTGATGTGTGACTCTATTGTATCATCAGTGTGTGTTGTTGTGATGTGTGACTCTATTGTATCATCATGTGTGTGTGTTGTTGTGATGTGTGACTCTATTGTATCATCAGTGTGTGTGTTGTTGTGATGTGTGACTCTATTGTATCATCAGTGTGTGTGTTGTTGTGATGTGTGACTCTATTGTATCATCAGTGTGTGTGTTGTTGTGATGTGTGACTCTATTGTATCATCAGTGTGTGTGTGTTGTTGTGATGTGTGACTCTATTGTATCATCATGTGTGTGTGTTGTTGTGATGTGTGACTCTATTGTATCATCAGTTGTGTGTGTTGTTGTGATGTGTGACTCTATTGTATCATCAGTGTGTGTGTGTTGTTGTGATGTGTGACTCTATTGTATCATCAGTGTGTGTGTGTTGTTGTGATGTGTGACTCTATTGTATCATCAGTGTGTGTGTGTTGTTGTGATGTGTGACTCTATTGTATCATCAGTGTGTGTGTGTGTTGTTGTGATGTGTGACTCTATTGTATCATCATGTGTGTGTGTTGTTGTGATGTGTGACTCTATTGTATCATCAGTGTGTGTGTGTTGTTGTGATGTGTGACTCTATTGTATCATCAGTGTGTGTGTGTTGTTGTGATTGTGTGACTCTATTGTATCATCATGTGTGTGTGTTGTTGTGATGTGTGACTCTATTGTATCATCAGTGTGTGTGTGTTGTTGTGATGTGTGACTCTATTGTATCATCAGTGTGTGTGTGTGTTGTTGTGATGTGTGACTCTATTGTATCATCAGTGTGTGTGTTGTTGTGATGTGTGACTCTATTGTATCATCAGTGTGTGTGTGTTGTTGTGATGTGTGACTCTATTGTATCATCAGTGTGTGTGTTGTTGTGATGTGTGACTCTATTGTATCATCAGTGTGTGTGTGTTGTTGTGATGTGTGACTCCATTGTATCATCAGTGTGTGTGTGTTGTTGTGATGTGTGACTCTATTGTATCATCATGTGTGTGTGTTGTTGTGATGTGTGACCTCTATTGTATCATCAGTGTGTGTGTTGTTGTGATGTGTGACTCTATTGTATCATCAGTGTGTGTGTGTTGTTGTGATGTGTGACTCTATTGTATCATCAGTGTGTGTGTTGTTGTGATGTGTGACTCTATTGTATCATCAGTGTGTGTGTTGTTGTGATGTGTGACTCTATTGTATCATCAGTGTGTGTGTTGTTGTTGTTGTGATGTGTGACTCTATTGTATCATCAGTGTGTGTGTGTTGTTGTGATGTGTGACTCTATTGTATCATCAGTGTGTGTGTTGTTGTGATGTGTGACTCTATTGTATCATCAGTGTGTGTGTGTTGTTGTGATGTGTGACTCTATTGTATCATCAGTGTGTGTGTTGTTGTGATGTGTGACTCTATTGTATCATCAGTGTGTGTGTTGTTGTGATGTGTGACTCTATTGTATCATCAGTGTGTGTGTGTTGTTGTGATGTGTGACTCTATTGTATCATCAGTGTGTGTGTTGTTGTGATGTGTGACTCTATTGTATCATCAGTGTGTGTGTGTTGTTGTGATGTGTGACTCTATTGTATCATCAGTGTGTGTGTGTTGTTGTGATGTGTGACTCTATTGTATCATCAGTGTGTGTTGTTGTGATGTGTGACTCTATTGTATCATCATGTGTGTGTTGTTGTGATGTGTGACTCTATTGTATCATCAGTGTGTGTGTTGTTGTGATGTGTGACTCTATTGTATCATCAGTGTGTGTGTTGTTGTGATGTGTGACTCTATTGTATCATCAGTGTGTGTGTTGTTGTGATGTGTGACTCTATTGTATCATCAGTGTGTGTGTGTTGTTGTGATGTGTGACTCTATTGTATCATCAGTGTGTGTGTTGTTGTGATGTGTGACTCTATTGTATCATCAGTGTGTGTGTTGTTGTTGTGATGTGTGACTCTATTGTATCATCAGTGTGTGTTGTTGTGATGTGTGACTCTATTGTATCATCAGTGTGTGTTGTTGTGATGTGTGACTCTATTGTATCATCAGTGTGTGTTGTTGTGATGTGTGACTCTATTGTATCATCAGTGTGTGTTGTTGTGATGTGTGACTCTATTGTATCATCAGTGTGTGTTGTTGTGATGTGTGACTCTATTGTATCATCAGTGTGTGTGTTGTTGTGATGTGTGACTCTATTGTATCATCAGTGTGTGTTGTTGTGATGTGTGACTCTATTGTATCATCAGTGTGTGTTGTTGTGATGTGTGACTCTATTGTATCATCAGTGTGTGTGTGTTGTTGTGATGTGTGACTCTATTGTATCATCAGTGTGTGTTGTTGTTGTGATGTGTGACTCTATTGTATCATCAGTGTGTGTTGTTGTGATGTGTGACTCTATTGTATCATCAGTGTGTGTGTGTTGTTGTGATGTGTGACTCTATTGTATCATCAGTGTGTGTGTTGTTGTGATGTGTGACTCTATTGTGTCATCAGTGATTACCTTCTGCGCTCCACTGGGAGGGACATAGTGATCTTCTGGTGCAGGTAGTAGTCGGTGTTTAACTCCCACAGGTGAGGACCAGGCAGCGACGGCTGATACACCTGCAGGAACAGGTTGATGGAATCTTGTCTGTCGGCGTCTGATGGATTCAAAGCAACCAATCAATCATCACGTGTTAGAAGCAACATATTATCAATCTTTTAGGCCAAAAATATTGATTAATTTCCACCGTTATCTTCACGTGACTTTAATGAAACATAGAATCTTTACAGTTGTTTAAATGACTTGATTCTCTGATCGCGTTGAAATACAAACTATTGATTAATTTCCACCGTTATCTTCACGTGACTTTAATGAAACATAGAATCTTTACAGTTGTTTAAATGACTTGATTCTCTGATCGCATTGAAATACAAAATATTGATTAATTTCCACCGTTATCTTCACGTGACTTAATGAAACATAGAATCTTTACAGTTGTTTAAATGACTCGATTCTCTGATCGCGTTGAAATACAAAATATTGATTAATTTCCACCGTTATCTTCACGCGACTTAATGAAACATAGAATCTTTACAGTTGTTTAAATGACTTGATTCTCTGATCGCGTTGAAATACAAACTATTGATTAATTTCCACCGTTATCTTCACGTGACTTTAATGAAACATAGAATCTTTACAGTTGTTTTAATGACTTGATTCTCTGATCGCATTGAAATACAAAATATTGATTAATTTCCACCGTTATCTTCACGCGACTTAATGAAACATAGAATCTTTACAGTTGTTTAAATGACTTAATTCTCTGATCGCGTTGAAATACAAACTATTGATTAATTTCCACCGTTATCTTCACGCGACTTAATGAAACATAGAATCTTTACAGTTGTTTAAATGACTTGATTCTCTGATCGCGTTGAAATACAAACTATTGATTAATTTCCACCGTTATCTTCACGCGACTTTAATGAAACATAGAATCTTTACAGTTGTTTAAATGACTTGATTCTCTGATCGCGTTGAAATACAAACTATTGATTAATTTCCACCGTTATCTTCACGCGACTTAATGAAACATAGAATCTTTACAGTTGTTTAAATACAAACTATTGATTAATTTCCACCGTTATCTTCACGTGACTTAATGAAACATAGAATCTTTACAGTTGTTTAAATACAAACTATTGATTAATTTCCACCGTTATCTTCACGTGACTTAATGAAACATAGAATCTTTACAGTTGTTTAAATGACTTGATTCTCTGATCGCGTTGAAATACAAAATATTGATTAATTTCCACCGTTATCTTCACGAGACTTTAATGAAACATAGAATCTTTACAGTTGTTTAAAAGACTTGATTCTCTGATCGCGTTGAAATACAAACTATTGATTAATTTCCACCGTTATCTTCACGTGACTTAATGAAACATAGAATCTTTACAGTTGTTTAAATGACTTGATTCTCTGATCGCATTGAAATACAAAATATTGATTAATTTCCACCGTTATCTTCACGCGACTTTAATGAAACATAGAATCTTTACAGTTGTTTAAATGACTTGATTCTCTGATCGCGTTGAAATACAAACTATTGATTAATTTCCACCGTTATCTTCACGCGACTTTAATGAAACATAGAATCTTTACAGTTGTTTTAATGACTTGATTCTCTGATCGCATTGAAATACAAAATATTGATTAATTTCCACCGTTATCTTCACGCGACTTTAATGAAACATAGAATCTTTACAGTTGTTTTAATGACTTGATTCTCTGATCGCGTTGAAATACAAACTATTGATTAATTTCCACCGTTATCTTCACGCGACTTTAATGAAACATAGAATCTTTACAGTTGTTTAAATGACTTGATTCTCTGATCGCGTTGAAATACAAACTATTGATTAATTTCCACCGTTATCTTCACGTGACTTTAATGAAACATAGAATCTTTACAGTTGTTTAAATGACTTGATTCTCTGATCGCGTTGAAATACAAACTATTGATTAATTTCCACCGTTATCTTCACGCGACTTAATGAAACATAGAATCTTTACAGTTGTTTAAATGACTTGATTCTCTGATCGCATTGAAATACAAACTATTGATTAATTTCCACCGTTATCTTCACGCGACTTAATGAAACATAGAATCTTTACAGTTGTTTAAATGACTTGATTCTCTGATCGCATTGAAATACAAACTATTGATTAATTTCCACCGTTATCTTCACGCGACTTAATGAAACATAGAATCTTTACAGTTGTTTAAATGACTTGATTCTCTGATCGCATTGAAATACAAACTATTGATTAATTTCCACCGTTATCTTCACGTGACTTAATGAAACATAGAATCTTTACAGTTGTTTAAATGACTTGATTCTCTGATCGCGTTGAAATACAAAATATTGAT
This sequence comes from Callionymus lyra, assembly GCA_016630915.1. Taxonomy (NCBI): domain Eukaryota; kingdom Metazoa; phylum Chordata; class Actinopteri; order Syngnathiformes; family Callionymidae; genus Callionymus; species Callionymus lyra. The sequence goes on from JACEEU010000740.1 coordinate 167,521, forward strand.
TAATTTCCCTTATCTTCACATTAGAAACTTTACAGTTGTTTTAATGACTCTTAAAAATTCATATTGATTAATTTCCACCGTTATCTTCACGTGACTTTAATGAAACATAGAATCTTTACAGTTGTTTAAATGACTTGATTCTCTGATCGCATTGAAATACAAACTATTGATTAATTTCCACCGTTATCTTCACGTGACTTAATGAAACATAGAATCTTTACAGTTGTTTAAATGACTTGATTCTCTGATCGCATTGAAATACAAACTATTGATTAATTTCCACCGTTATCTTCACGTGACTTTAATGAAACATAGAATCTTTACAGTTGTTTAAATGACTTGATTCTCTGATCGCATTGAAATACAAAATATTGATTAATTTCCACCGTTATCTTCACGCGACTTAATGAAACATAGAATCTTTACAGTTGTTTAAATGACTTGATTCTCTGATCGCGTTGAAATACAAACTATTGATTAATTTCCACCGTTATCTTCACGCGACTTTAATGAAACATAGAATCTTTACAGTTGTTTAAATGACTTGATTCTCTGATCGCATTGAAATACAAACTATTGATTAATTTCCACCGTTATCTTCACGTGACTTTAATGAAACATAGAATCTTTACAGTTGTTTAAATGACTTGATTCTCTGATCGCATTGAAATACAAACTATTGATTAATTTCCACCGTTATCTTCACGAGACTTTAATGAAACATAGAATCTTTACAGTTGTTTAAATGACTTGATTCTCTGATCGCATTGAAATACAAACTATTGATTAATTTCCACCGTTATCTTCACGTGACTTAATGAAACATAGAATCTTTACAGTTGTTTTAATGACTTGATTCTCTGATCGCGTTGAAATACAAACTATTGATTAATTTCCACCGTTATCTTCACGCGACTTTAATGAAACATAGAATCTTTACAGTTGTTTAAATGACTTGATTCTCTGATCGCGTTGAAATACAAACTATTGATTAATTTCCACCGTTATCTTCACGTGACTTAATGAAACATAGAATCTTTACAGTTGTTTAAATGACTTGATTCTCTGATCGCATTGAAATACAAACTATTGATTAATTTCCACCGTTATCTTCACGTGACTTAATGAAACATAGAATCTTTACAGTTGTTTAAATGACTTGATTCTCTGATCGCATTGAAATACAAAATATTGATTAATTTCCACCGTTATCTTCACGCGACTTAATGAAACATAGAATCTTTACAGTTGTTTAAATGACTTGATTCTCTGATCGCATTGAAATACAAACTATTGATTAATTTCCACCGTTATCTTCACGTGACTCAATGAAACATAGAATCTTTACAGTTGTTTAAATGACTTGATTCTCTGATCGCATTGAAAAGGTACGACTGGCCATTAAACTCTTACGAACCAATTTACTCCTTTAATTGTATTTGTCCAAACAAACGAAGCTCGGGTCGTGCGGACGGTCGAGTCAACACGACTCGCTCTAATGATCTTTCCATGACCGTTGGATCATGTTGACCCGTTCACTCAGCGACCCGATCCGGACCCGAACAGACGCTTCTCTCGTCGGTCTTTGTCAACAAGCTGCTCATCAGACCGATGACCTGGTTTTTGTAAAGTGTCGACTGACGAGAGTCAACAGTTCAAAGAGAAATACTGGGTCAAGAATTCATGCTTGTGTTATGTGACGAGTTCAAGACCATTGTGTACTCAATGTTATTATGTAGAATGATTTAAGGTTGAACTTAAGTGTGTGTGTGTGTTGTTTGGTGTGTGACTCTATTGTATCATCAGTGTGTGTGTTGTTGTGATGTGTGACTCTATTGTATCATCAGTGTGTGTGTTGTTGTGATGTGTGACTCTATTGTATCATCAGTGTGTGTGTTGTTGTGATGTGTGACTCTATTGTATCATCAGTGTGTGTGTTGTTGTGATGTGTGACTCTATTGTATCATCAGGGTGTGTGTGTTGTTGTGATGTGTGACTCTATTGTATCATCAGTGTGTGTTGTTGTGATGTGTGACTCTATTGTATCATCAGTGTGTGTCTGTTGTTGTGATGTGTGACTCTATTGTATCATCAGTGTGTATGTGTTTTTGTGATGTGTATCTCTATTGTATCATCAGTGTGTGTGTGTTGTTGTGATGTGTGACTCTATTGTATCATCAGTGTGTGTTGTTGTGATGTGTGACTCAATTGTATCATCAGTGTGTGTGTGTTGTTGTGATGTGTGACTCTATTGTATCATCAGTGTGTTTGTGTGTGTTGGTGTGATGTGTGACTCTATTGTATCATCAGTGTGTGTGCTGTTGTGATGTGTGACTCTATTGTATCATCAGTGTGTGTGTTGTTGTGATGTGTGACTCTTTTGTATCATCAGTGTGTGTGTGTTGTTGTGATGTGTGACTCTATTGTATCATCAGTGTGTGTTGTTGTGATGTGTGACTCTATTGTATCATCAGGCGTGT
>JACEEU010000740.1:175000-183467 GCA_016630915.1 Callionymus lyra
CGTGTTGTACCTGCAGGCGTCCTCGGTCTGCGTGACGACCCCGGACATCTCCCCATCTGTGGAAAGTTGCAAGCGTCAACAAGTGTCCTCCATGTGTGAGGTGTGTGTGTGTGTGTATTTATATATAGTTATATACAGTGGGGCCAGACAAAAAAAACAGGAATTCACATTGTAGGATTTTTAAAGAATTTATTTGTAAATTATGGTGGAAAATAAGTATTTGGTCAATAACAAAACTGAGGTCAAACAGAGGTCAAAGGATTACTAGAGGTCTTTACCAGGTTTGCTCACACAGTAGCTGGTATTTTGGTCCATTCCTCCATGCAGATCTTCTCGAGAGCAGTGATGTTTTGTCGCCGAGCAACAGGGACTTTCAACTCCCTCCACAGATTTTACTATGGGGTTGAGGTCTGGAGACTGGCTAGGCCACTTTCAAATGCTTCTAACGGAGCCACTCCTTCGTTGCCCGGGCGATGTGTTTGGGATCATTGTCATGCTGGAAGACCGAGCCCACGTTTCATCTTCAAAGCTCTCACTGATGGAAGGAGGTTTTGGCTCAAAAATCTCACGATACATGATTCATTCTTATCTTAACACGGATCAGTCGTCCTGTCCCCTTAGCAGCAGAAAAACAGCCCCAAAGCATGATGTTTCCACCCCAATGCTTCACAGTAGGTCTGGTGTTGTTGGGATCTGTGACTCTATTGTATCATCAGGGTGTGTGTGTTGTTGTGATGTGTGACTCTTTCGTATCATCAGTGTGTGTTGTTGTGATGTGTGACTCTATTGTATCATCAGTGTGTGTGTTGTTGTGATGTGTGACTCTTTCGTATCATCAGTGTGTGTTGTTGTGATGTGTGACTCTATTGTATCATCAGGGTGTGTGTGTTGTTGTGATGTGTGACTCTTTCGTATCATCAGTGTGTGTTGTTGTGATGTGTGACTCTATTGTATCATCAGTGTGTGTGTTGTTGTGATGTGTGACTCTTTCGTATCATCAGTGTGTGTTGTTGTGATGTGTGACTCTATTGTATCATCAGTGTGTGTGTTGTTGTGATGTGTGACTCTATTGTAACATCAGTGTGTGTGTGTTGTTGTGATGTGTGACTCTATTGTTTCATCAGTGTGTGTGTGTTGTTGTGATGTGTGACTCTATTGTATCATCAGTGTGTGTGTTGTTGTTGTGATGTGTGACTCTATTGTATTATCAGTGTGTGTTGTTGTGATGTGTGACTCTATTGTATCATCAGTGTGTGTGTGTTGTTGTGATGTGTGACTCTATTGTATCATCAGTGTGTGTGTGTGTTGTTGTGATGTGTGACTCTATTGTATCATCAGCGCGTGTGTGTTGTTGTGATGTGTGACTCTATTATATCATCAGCGCGTGTGTGTTGTTGTGATGTGTGACTCTATTGTATCATCAGTGTGTGTGTGTTGTTGTGATGTGTGACTCTATTGTATCATCAGTGAGTGTATGTGTTGTTGTGATGTGTGACTCTATTGTATCATCAGTGTGTGTGTGTTGTTGTGATGTGTGACTCTATTGTATCATCAGTGAGTGTATGTGTTGTTGTGATGTGTGACTCTATTGTATCATCAGTGTCTGTGTGTTGTTGTGATGTGTGACTCTATTGTATCATCAGTGTCTGTGTGTTGTTGTGATGTGTGACTCTATTGTATCATCAGTGTCTGTGTGTTGTTGTGATGTGTGACTCTATTGTATCATCAGTGTCTGTGTGTTGTTGTGATGTGTGACTCTATTGTATCATCAGTGTGTGTGTGTTGCTTCACAGTAGGTCTGGTGTTGTTGGGATCCAGTTGAGTTTATACCAAAAAGTTCTACTTTGGTTTCATCTGACCACACGACCTTCTCCCAATCCTCTGCTGTATCATCCATGTGCCCTCTGGCAGACTTCAGACCTGGACAGGCACTGGCTTAAGTCTGGCACTGCAGGATTTGATTCCCTGTCGTTGTAGTTACTGATGCTAACCTTCGTTACTTTGGTCCCAGCTCTCTGCAGGTCATTCACCAGGTCCCTCACCGTTCTCATGATCATTTTGACCCCACGGGATGAGATCTTGCGTGGAGCCCCAGATCGAGGGACAATACAGTGGTCTTGTTCGTCTTCCATTTTCTGATAATTGTTCCCACAGTTGATTTTTTTCCACACAAAGCTGCTTGCCTATTGTAGAGTCACTCTTCACAGTCTGGTCCAGGCCTACACTTCTTTTCCTGGTGTCCTTCGACAGCTCTTTGGTCTTGGCCAGTTTGGAGTCTGACTGTTTGAGGCTGTGGACAGGTGTCTTTGATACAGATAACCACTTCAAACAGGTGCCATTAATACAGGTAAGGAGTGGAGGACAGAAGAGCTTCTTAAAGAAGAAGTGACAGGTCTGTGAGAGCCAGAGATCTTCCTTGTTTGAAGTGACCAAATACTTGTTTTCCACCATAATTTACAAATAAATTCTTTAAAAATCCTACAATGTGGATTCCTGGAGTTGAAGTGTACCTATGATGAAAGTTACAGACCTCTGTCGTCATTTTAAAGTGGGAGAACTTGCACAATCGGTGGCTGAATAAATACTTTTTGTCCCACTGTATATATAAATAAATAAAAACAGTGAACCAGGGAAGGCACTGAGGCGTCACTTTCTTAACTTCTACAGGCACATTCGTTTTGCAAAGTCGTCGAAAACATGAAAATATCATAAAACAATCTCCACCACTTGTCAAATATACAAGTGTCAATTGTTTGTGGTGTTTTACAAGATAAAAACTTCATACTCTTCTATTCGATCTACTGACTCCTTCAAGAAACATCTGTGTTTGATGATCTACTGACTCCTTCAAGAAACATCTGTGTTTGATGATCTACTGACTCCTTCAAGAAACATCTGTGTTTGATGATCTACTGACTCCTTCAAGAAACATCTGTGTTTGATGATCTACTGACTCCTTCAAGAAACATCTGTGTTTGATGATCTACTGACTCCTTCAAGAAACATCTGTGTTTGATGATCTACTGACTCCTTCAAGAAACATCTGTGTTTGATGATCTACTGACTCCTTCAAGAAACATCTGTGTTTGATGATCTACTGACTCCTTCAAGAAACATCTGTGTTTGATGATCTACTGACTCCTTCAAGAAACATCTGTGTTTGATGATCTACTGACTCCTTCAAGAAACATCTGTGTTTGATGATCTACTGACTCCTTCAAGAAACATCTCTGTGTTTGATGATCTACTGACTCCTTCAAAAAACATCTGTGTTTGATGATCTACTGACTCCTTCAAGAAACATCTGTGTTTGATGATCTACTGACTCCTTTAAGAAACATCTGTGTTTGATGATCTACTGACTCCTTCAAGAACCATCTGTGTTTGATGATCTACTGACTCCTTCAAGAACCATCTGTGTTTGATGATCTACTGACTCCTTCAAGAAACATCTGTGTGTTTGATGATCTACTGACTCCTTCAAGAAACATCTGTGTTTGATGATCTACTGACTCCTTCAAGAAACATCTGTGTCAAAAACATTCCTACGTGATCAGTTTTGTGTTTTCTCTCAGTACACATGAGAAAAAAATCCTCAGTTTTCACGTGTAAAAACAGAGGGTTCTTTTGTATAGCAACCGACCATGAACTCGACGACCTTCAATAGTCTATTGGAGAACGAATATAACATCAAATTAAAAGATTTCGACAGCAGAGACGTGGAAGTCTGACTCGCACACATGCTCTGCAGGCGTGTTCATGAAGGCGCCGTAGTTGCACAAACAGAAATGAAAGCTCCATCCATCTTAGCCGAGGCAGGTGTTATGTAAGAGAACGGTAATGCCGGGCGAGGAGAACAGACCATGCATCATTACATGGAGATGCTTAAGTCGTTAGCCGCGAACAATCAGGCGTAATTCCCATTAATAATTCATATCCACGGGGTCCGGGAATTAGCGGCGTCGACGGACACGTGAGCGTGGCTCGGCACGGAGATCGGTATCGTTCGCATGCATCGACGACACGAGTGAGTGCGACTGACCGGTCGTCCGGGCGCAGGTTGTGGCAGTAGAAGTCGTCTCGGTTCATGAAGAAGCCGGTTCTCTTCACCACGTTCTCGGCGATCATGCTCAGACGGTCCAGCACGTTGCACAGCTTGCTGCAGACGACACTCGCCGCTTTAATATTTCATCAGACTTCAGCTTCAGATCTTCGTTGACTCTGGTTGAAGGATCACAAAATGAACTGAGGTAGCATGAACAAGATGAAATCTTACTGCTTGATCTACTTCAGATGACAAAAGGACCTGCTGGCCAAGTTGACATTTCTTCTTCAGCTGATTTTTTAAATTGTTATTCTTATCACTGTCATGACTGAAAATAAGGCCACCAAGGCTGAAACGCCAAATTAATTTATTATATTTTACTTTTTATATTGTTTATTTTGGTGTCTAAACTAAACTCTGCAGCCAGAATTCTGAGTAGAAGAACTCACGTTTCTCCTTCAAACTCTTCACTGGCTGCTCTAGTAGAAGAACTCACATTTCTCCTTCAAACTCTTCACTGGCTGCCTAGTAGAAGAACTATTCTTAAATTTCGCTCTAGTAGAAGAATAATTTTCCTCAAACTTTATCTCTTAGAAGAACTCAATTCCTCCTTCAAACTCTTCACTGGCTGCTCTAGTAGAAGAACTCACATTTCTCCTTCAAACTCTTCACTGGCTGCTCTAGTAGAAGAACTCACATTTCTCCTTCAAACTCTTCACTGGCTGCTCTAGTAGAAGAACTCACATTTCTCCTTCAAACTCTTCACTGGCTGCTCTAGTAGAAGAACTCACATTTCTCCTTCAAACTCTTCACTGGCTGCTCTAGTAGAAGAACTCACATTTCTCCTTCAAACTCTTCACTGGCTGCTCTAGTAGAAGAACTCACATTTCTCCTTCAAACTCTTCACTGGCTGCTCTAGTAGAAGAACTCACATTTCTCCTTCAAACTCTTCACTGGCTGCTCTAGTAGAAGAACTCACATTTCTCCTTCAAACTCTTCACTGGCTGCTCTAGTAGAAGAACTCACATTTCTCCTTCAAACTCTTCACTGGCTGCTCTAGTAGAAGAACTCACATTTCTCCTTCAAACTCTTCACTGGCTGCTCTAGTAGAAGAACTCACATTTCTCCTTCAAACTCTTCACTGGCTGCTCTAGTAGAAGAACTCACATTTCTCCTTCAAACTCTTCACTGGCTGCTCTAGTAGAAGAACTCACATTTCTCCTTCAAACTCTTCACTGGCTGCTCTAGTAGAAGAACTCACATTTCTCCTTCAAACTCTTCACTGGCTGCTCTAGTAGAAGAACTCACATTTCTCCTTCAAACTCTTCACTGGCTGCTCTAGTAGAAGAACTCACATTTCTCCTTCAAACTCTTCACTGGCTGCTCTAGTAGAAGAACTCACATTTCTCCTTCAAACTCTTCACTGGCTGCTCTAGTAGAAGAACTCACATTTCTCCTTCAAACTCTTCACTGGCTGCTCTAGTAGAAGAACTCACATTTCTCCTTCAAACTCTTCACTGGCTGCTCTAGTAGAAGAACTCACATTTCTCCTTCAAACTCTTCACTGGCTGCTCTAGTAGAAGAACTCACATTTCTCCTTCAAACTCTTCACTGGCTGCTCTAGTAGAAGAACTCACATTTCTCCTTCAAACTCTTCACTGGCTGCTCTAGTAGAAGAACTCACATTTCTCCTTCAAACTCTTCACTGGCTGCTCTAGTAGAAGAACTCACATTTCTCCCAAACTTAAACTAACCTAAATTATTTAGTAAAGAATAATTTTCTTAAATCTTCACTAAAAATTTTCTCCTTCAAATTCACTGCGTCTAGTAGAAGAACTACATTTCTCCTTCAAACATGGGCTCTAGTAGAAGAACTCACATTTCTCCTTCAAACTCTTAACTGGCTGCTCTAGTAGAAGAATCACATTTCTCCTTAAATTTCTGCTGCTAGTAGAAGAACTCACATTTCTCCTTCAAACTCTTCACTGGCTGCTCTAGTAGAAGAACTCACATTTGTCCTTCAAACTCTTCACTGGCTGCTCTAGTAGAAGAACTCACATTTCTCCTTCAAACTCTTCACTGGCTGCTCTAGTAGAAGAACTCACATTTCTCCTTCAAACTCTTCACTGGCTGCTCTAGTAGAAGAACTCACATTTCTCCTTCAAACTCTTCACTGGCCGCTCTAGTAGAAGAACTCACATTTCTCCTTCAAACTCTTCACTGGCTGCTCTAGTAGAAGAACTCACATTTCTCCTTCAAACTCTTCACTGGCCGCTCTAGTAGAAGAACTCACATTTCTCCTTCAAACTCTTCACTGGCCGCTCTAGTAGAAGAACTCACATTTCTCCTTCAAACTCTTCACTGGCTGCTCTAGTAGAAGAACTCACATTTCTCCTACAAACTCTTCACTGGCCGCTCTAGTAGAAGAACTCACATTTCTCCTTCAAACTCTTCACTGGCTGCCAGTTTCTTTCAGGATCATTTTAAAATTCTGGTTCTTACTTTCAGATCTATTCATGGTCAGACCTTCCATCAGTAGATTCTGATCCAGACTTACACCCCAGCTCGGGCTCTGAGGTCTGTGGATCAGAATCTACTGATGGTTCCTGAACTTCTGGACCAGAGGAGAGAAATCCTTCCAGACTGTTGCTCCTAAGCTTTGGAACCATCTCTGTGTTTGATGATCTACTGACTCCTTCAAGAAACATCTGTGTTTGATGATCTACTGACTCCTTCAAGAAACATCTGTGTTTGATGATCTACTGACTCCTTCAAGAAACATCTGTGTTTGATGATCTACTGACTCCTTCAAGAAACATCTGTGTTTGATGATCTACTGACTCCTTCAAGAAACATCCGTGTTTGATGATCTACTGACTCCTTCAAGAAACATCTGTGTTTGATGATCTACTGACTCCTTCAAGAAACATCTCTGTGTTTGATGATCTACTGACTCATTCAAGAAACATGTGTGTTTGATGATCTACTGACTCTTTTAAGAAACATCTGTGTTTGATGATCTACTGACTCCTTCAAGAAACATCTGTGTTTGATGATCTACTGACTCCTTCAAGAAACATCTGTGTTTGATGATCTACTGACTCCTTCAAGAAACATCGTGTTTGATGATCTACTGACTCCTTCAAGAAACATCTGTGTTTGATGATCTACTGACTCCTTCAAGAAACATCTGTGTTTGATGATCTACTGACTCCTTCAAGAAACATCTGTGTTTGATGATCTACTGACTCCTTCAAGAAACATCTGTGTTTGATGATCTACTGACTCCTTCAAGAAACATCTGTGTTTGATGATCTACTGACTCCTTCAAGAAACATCTGTGTTTGATGATCTACTGACTCCTTCAAGAAACATCTGTGTTTGATGATCTACTGACTCCTTCAAGAAACATCTGTGTTTGATGATCTACTGACTCCTTCAAGAAACATCTGTGTTTGATGATCTACTGACTCCTTCAAGAAACATCTGTGTTTGATGATCTACTGACTCCTTCAAGAAACATCTGTGTTTGATGATCTACTGACTCCTTCAAGAAACATCTGTGTTTGATGATCTACTGACTCCTCAAGAAACATCTGTGTTGATGATCTACTGACTCCTTCAAGAAACATCAGTGTTTGATGATCTACTGACTCCTTCAAGAAACATCTGTGTTTGATGATCTACTGACTCCTTCAAGAAACATCTGTGTTTGATGATCTACTGACTCCTTCAAGAAACATCTGTGTTTGATGATCTACTGACTCCTTCAAGAAACATCTGTGTTTGATGATCTACTGACTCCTTCAAGAAACATCTGTGTTTGATGATCTACTGACTCCTTCAAGAAACATCTGTGTTTGATGATCTACTGACTCTTCAAGAAACATCTGTGTTTGATGATCTACTGACTCCTTCAAGAAACATCTGTGTTTGATGATCTACTGACTCCTTCAAGAAACATCTGTGTTTGATGATCTACTGACTCCTTCAAGAAACATCTGTGTTTGATGATCTACTGACTCCTTAATTTGAACTTTTTCTTAACTTACTTGTTGCTGCTGTGTTTGTCTTATATTGTCTTGATCTTTTAAAGTATATATTTTAACTGTGTATTGTTTTTAACTGTTTAAACGCTTTGTGACCCTGGTCTAGAAACATCTTTACAAATAACTACTTATATAAAGACACTGCAATTCACGACCGTATCTCAAGTTAAAGTGGATTTAGAAATTGAAAACCATGGTCAACGACCTTTTGGTGTAGCGAGCCATGTCCCAGGCGATGTAGTCGATCCAGTGCTGAGGAGGAAGGAACTGGTTGAGGTTGATCACAGCAGGGTAGAGCTCTTCGCTCAGGATCTTCTCGCGGCGCACGAAAATGCGAAAGCAGCCACGATAAATGCGAAAACGGTTAAACACC
>JACEEU010000741.1:0-55000 GCA_016630915.1 Callionymus lyra
AAAGATTGTCATTCAGAGGTGAAGCCTGCGAGTCCCTCAGAGGATCTGAACAGACATGTGGGCGAACATGTAAGATTTCACGTCGACTCACCGTCTGTCTGTCGCTGCGTTCCGGGCGAGTCGGGCTCGAATGTGGACGCCGGCCTCGTCTCTCCTCGCTCGCCCCTCGCCGCCGCCCGCTGCGCATCGGCATCTGCACACGCGTGACCAGGTCACATGATCAGACAGTGAATCAAGAACAGTCCGGACGAGCTTCTGTACCGATTCTTTGTGTGTCCGGGTCTTCATGACTTCTTCTCGGCCGCGTCCATGTTGGCGCTTTGGCGGGAAAGACGGTTTTCTGTGGTGGACGTTACAACAGCGGCGCGACCTGAGGAGCATGAGACACACAGAGAGGACCATAAACGCCACAGGTTGAACATCTTCTGATGGACCTTCTGCCTGTTGTCCCCTCTCGTGGTGCACCAGACCGTCCAGGCTCACCATCTCCTCCCGAAGGAGTTTTGTCTCTGGACTGAGGAAAGTCCACACGCTCACTGCTAGATCAAGAAGATCAAGTATGTTTGGTCCATATGTGGACCTCAGCTGTGATGAAGAAGAGCTGCTCGACCAGGAAGCTGCTCCTGACCTACTGAGAACCATGAGACCCTGAGGCAGTGAACGTCCTCTGAACTAGAGCTGATAATAATAATAATTATTATGATAATAACAATAATAAAAATAATAATAATAATGATGATAATAATGATGATAATAATAATAATAATAATAACAATAATAGTAATGATGATGCAAAAGAAAACAACAAAGTAAAGAATAAAAGTTCAATATTAAGAACTGGACCTCCTGCTGGAGACCTTGTGGAGCTGCAGGTGACAATATATTTTGGGGGACGAGATGGAAGGTTTGTCCTGGTAACAGGATTCATGAAGGTCTTGAAAACATTCATAGTTGAGGTCATGAAGGACGAGGCGTTCAATGTTGCACGGAAACATAACATGTCAACTCTGTGTCACGTTACAGACCGATGACAACTAGTCCATCAACTCTGTGTCTTTACAACATGTAACTGTCATTTCCTACAACCCTGGTGTCACCTTAAACATCAGCTGCAGTATCAACTCTGGCGTCATTGAACATCAAGTAGTATCAACTCTGGTGTCATTAAACATCAACTAGTATCAACTCTGGTGTCATTAAACATCAACTAGTATCAACTCTGGTGTCATTAAACATCAACTAGTATCAACTCTGGTGTCATTAAACATCAACTAGTATCAACTCTGGTGTCATTAAACATCAACTAGTATCAACTCTGGTGTCATTAAACATCAACTAGTATCAACTCTGGTGTCATTAAACATCAACTAGTATCAACTCTGGTGTCATTAAACATCAACTAGTATCAACTCTGGTGTCATTAAACATCAACTAGTATCAACTCTGGTGTCATTAAACATCAACTAGTATCAACTCTGGTGTCATTAAACATCAACTAGTATCAACTCTGGTGTCATTAAACATCAACTAGTATCAACTCTGGTGTCATTAAACATCAACTAGTATCAACTCTGGTGTCATTAAACATCAACTAGTATCAACTCTGGTGTCATTAAACATCAACTAGTATCAACTCTGGTGTCATTAAACATCAACTAGTATCAACTCTGGTGTCATTAAACATCAACATAACTTTGTATTCATCAACTGTTGGTGTCATTAAACATCAACTAGTATCAACTCTGGTGTCATTAAACATCAACTAGTATCAACTCTGGTGTCATTAAACATCAACTAGTATCAACTCTGGTGTCATTAAACATCAACTAGTATCAACTCTGGTGTCATTAAACATCAACTAGTATCAACTCTGGTGTCATTAAACATCAACTAGTATCAACTCTGGTGTCATTAAACATCAACTAGTATCAACTCTGGTGTCATTAAACATCAACTAGTATCAACTCTGGTGTCATTAAACATCAACTAGTATCAACTCTGGTGTCATTAAACATCAACTAGTATCAACTCTGGTGTCATTAAACATCAACTAGTATCAACTCTGGTGTCATTAAACATCAACTAGTATCAACTCTGGTGTCATTAAACATCAACTAGTATCAACTCTGGTGTCATTAAACATCAACTAGTATCAACTCTGGTGTCATTAAACATCAACTAGTATCAACTCTGGTGTCATTAAACATCAACTAGTATCAACTCTGGTGTCATTAAACATCAACTAGTATCAACTCTGGTGTCATTAAACATCAACTAGTATCAACTCTGGTGTCATTAAACATCAACTAGTATCAACTCTGGTGTCATTAAACATCAACTAGTATCAACTCTGGTGTCATTAAACATCAACTAGTATCAACTCTGGTGTCATTAAACATCAACTAGTATCAACTCTGGTGTCATTAAACATCAACTAGTATCAACTCTGGTGTCATTAAACATCAACTAGTATCAACTCTGGTGTCATTAAACATCAACTAGTATCAACTCTGGTGTCATTAAACATCAACTAGTATCAACTCTGGTGTCATTAAACATCAACTAGTATCAACTCTGGTGTCATTAAACATCAACTAGTATCAACTCTGGTGTCATTAAACATCAACTAGTATCAACTCTGGTGTCATTAAACATCAACTAGTATCAACTCTGGTGTCATTAAACATCAACTAGTATCAACTCTGGTGTCATTAAACATCAACTAGTATCAACTCTGGTGTCATTAAACATCAACTAGTATCAACTCTGGTGTCATTAAACATCAACTAGTATCAACTCTGGTGTCATTAAACATCAACTAGTATCAACTCTGGTGTCATTAAACATCAACTAGTATCAACTCTGGTGTCATTAAACATCAACTAGTATCAACTCTGGTGTCATTAAACATCAACTAGTATCAACTCTGGTGTCATTAAACATCAACTAGTATCAACTCTGGTGTCATTAAACATCAACTAGTATCAACTCTGGTGTCATTAAACATCAACTAGTATCAACTCTGGTGTCATTAAACATCAACTAGTATCAACTCTGGTGTCATTAAACATCAACTAGTATCAACTCTGGTGTCATTAAACATCAACTAGTATCAACTCTGGTGTCATTAAACATCAACTAGTATCAACTCTGGTGTCATTAAACATCAACTAGTATCAACTCTGGTGTCATTAAACATCAACTAGTATCAACTCTGGTGTCATTAAACATCAACTAGTATCAACTCTGGTGTCATTAAACATCAACTAGTATCAACTCTGGTGTCATTAAACATCAACTAGTATCAACTCTGGTGTCATTAAACATCAACTAGTATCAACTCTGGTGTCATTAAACATCAACTAGTATCAACTCTGGTGTCATTAAACATCAACTAGTATCAACTCTGGTGTCATTAAACATCAACTAGTATCAACTCTGGTGTCATTAAACATCAACTAGTATCAACTCTGGTGTCATTAAACATCAACTAGTATCAACTCTGGTGTCATTAAACATCAACTAGTATCAACTCTGGTGTCATTAAACATCAACTAGTATCAACTCTGGTGTCATTAAACATCAACTAGTATCAACTCTGGTGTCATTAAACATCAACTAGTATCAACTCTGGTGTCATTAAACATCAACTAGTATCAACTCTGGTGTCATTAAACATCAACTAGTATCAACTCTGGTGTCATTAAACATCAACTAGTATCAACTCTGGTGTCATTAAACATCAACTAGTATCAACTCTGGTGTCATTAAACATCAACTAGTATCAACTCTGGTGTCTTTAAACATCAACTAGTATCAACTCTGGTGTCATTAAACATCAACTAGTATCAACTCTGGTGTCATTAAACATCAACTAGTATCAACTCTGGTGTCATTAAACATCAACTAGTATCAACTCTGGTGTCATTAAACATCAACTAGTATCAACTCTGGTGTCATTAAACATCAACTAGTATCAACTCTGGTGTCATTAAACATAAACTAGTATCAACTCTGGTGTCATTAAACATCAACTAGTATCAACTCTGGTGTCATTAAACATCAACTAGTATCAACTCTGGTGTCATTAAACATCAACTAGTATCAACTCTGGTGTCTTTAAACATCAACTAGTATCAACTCTGGTGTCATTAAACATCAACTAGTATCAACTCTGGTGTCATTAAACATCAACTAGTATCAACTCTGGTGTCATTAAACATCAACTAGTATCAACTCTGGTGTCATTAAACATCAACTAGTATCAACTCTGGTGTCATTAAACATCAACTAGTATCAACTTTGGTGTCATTAAACGTCAAATAGTATCAACTCTGGTGTCATTAAACATCAACTAGTATCAACTTTGGTGTCATTAAACATCAACTAGTATCAACTCTGGTGTCATTAAACATCAACTAGTATCAACTCTGGTGTCATTAAACATCAACTAGTATCAACTCTGGTGTCATTAAACATCAACTAGTATCAACTTTGGTGTCATTAAACATCAACTAGTATCAACTCTGGTGTCATTAAACATCAACTAGTATCAACTCTGGTGTCATTAAACATCAACTAGTATCAACTCTGGTGTCATTAAACGTCAAATAGTATCAACTCTGGTGTCATTAAACATCAACTAGTATCAACTCTGGTGTCATTAAACATCAACTAGTATCAACTCTGGTGTCATTAAACATCAACTAGTATCAACTCTGGTGTCATTAAACATCAACTAGTATCAACTCTGGTGTCATTAAACATCAACTAGTATCAACTCTGGTGTCATTAAACATCAACTAGTATCAACTCTGGTGTCATTAAACATCAACTAGTATCAACTCTGGTGTCATTAAACATCAACTAGTATCAACTCTGGTCGTATTAAACATCAACTAGTATCAACTCTGGTGTCATTAAACATCAACTAGTATCTACTCTGGTGTCATGTAGTAAATGTTCTTCAAGACGCAGTAACTTCTCATCATGACCATGTTTTAATTATTACTTTATAAAGTTGCTCTGAAATCTGGACGAACAAGAGGTTACGAGAGTCCATTATGACGTAATAATGGCTTCACTCCTCCAGCTGTAATCACTCTTTGTTTATACAACGAGTCCCTTGAAGGTGGAGACCACTGATGACGTGCGGTGACAGACCTCCATGCTTGACCAATCACAGCAGAGTGGGTGTGGTTATGATCAACAAGATTTCATCTCCAGTGTTGTTTTCTAACAAGAACATCCAACAACTTGAGTGTAATCAATATATTTAAAGTGTGTATTTACGTGTGTGATGATCCAACAACGTGTGAATATTATGTTCTTCATGAATCCAAACACACTCGACTAGTTCAAGTTGAAACATCTTAGTTTTAATAAAGTTGATCATTGTGTATCTTTGATGATCTTCTGATCCAAAATATATAAATATCTAGAAGACACGAGGTAGTCCTCTGCCAAGGAGCTCAATTCACAAGAATAGACAAATGACGGTCCAGGTGTGATGGTCCAGGTGTGATGGTCCAGGTGTGATGGTCCAGGTGTGACGGTCCAGGTGTGATGGTCCAGGTGTGACGGTCTAGGTGTGATGGTCCAGTAGTGATGGTCCAAGTGTGATGGTCCAGGTGTGACGGTCTAGTAGTGATGGTCCAAGTGTGATGGTCCAGGTGTGACGGTCTAGGTTTGATGGTCCAGTAGTGATGGTCCAAGTGTGATGGTCCAGGTGTGATGGTCCAGTAGTGATGGTCCAGGTGTGATGGTCCAGGTGTGATGGTCCAGGTGTGATGTCCAGCTGTGATGGTCCAGTAGTGATGGTCCAAGTGTGATGGTCCAGGTGTGATGGTCCAGGTGTGATGGTCCAGGTGTAATGGTCCAGGTGTGACGGTCCAGGTGTGACGGTCCAGGTGTGATGGTCCAGCTGTGATGGTCCAGTAGTGATGGTCCAGTTGTGATGGTCCAGCTGTGATGGTCCAGGTGTGATGGTCCAGTAGTGATGGTCCAGGTGTGATGGTCCAGCTGTGATGGTCCAGCTGTGATGGTCCAGGTGTGATGGTCCAGTAGTGATGGTCCAGGTGTGATGGTCCAGGCGTGATGGTCCAGGTGTTATGGTCCAGTAGTGATGGTCCAAGTGTGATGGTCCAGTAGTGATGGTCCAGGTGTGATGGTCCAGGTGTTATGGTCCAGTAGTGATGGTCCAAGTGTGATGGTCCAGGTGTGATGGTCCAGGTGTGATGGTCCAGGTGTGATGGTCCAGTAGTGATGGTCCAGGTGTCATGATCCAGGTGTGATGGTCCAGGTGTGATGGTCCAGGTGTGATGGTCCAGCTGTGAAAATCCAGGTGTGATGGTCCAGGTGTGACCGTCCAGTAGTGATGGTCCAGGTGTGATGGTCCAGTAGTGATGGTCCAGGTGTGACGGTCCAGGTATGACGGTCCAGGTGTGATGGTCCAGTAGTGATGGTCCAGGTGTGACGGTCCAGTAGTGATGGTCCAGTAGTGATGGTCCAGGTGTGATGGTCCAGGTGTGATGGTCCAGGTGTGATGGTCCAGTAGTGATGGTCCAGGTGTGATGGTCCAGTAGTGATGGTCCAGGTGTGATGGTCCAGGTGTGATGGTCCAGTAGTGACGGTCCAGGTGTGATGGTCCAGGTGTGACGGTCCAGTAGTGATGGTCCAGGTGTGATGGTCCAGGTGTGATGGTCCAGTAGTGATGGTCCAGTAGTGATGGTCCAGGTGTGATGGTCCAGGTGTGATGGTCCAGTAGTGATGGTCCAGGTGTGATGGTCCAGTAGTGATGGTCCAGGTGTGACGGTCCAGTAGTGATGGTCCAGGTGTGATGGTCCAGTAGTGATGGTCCAGGTGTGACGGTCCAGTAGTGATGGTCCAGGTGTGATGGTCCAGGTGTGACGGTCCAGTAGTGATGGTCCAGGTGTGATGGTCCAGGTGTGATGGTCCAGGTGTGATGGTCCAGGTGTGACGGTCAAGTAGTGATGGTCCAGGTGTGATGGTCCAGTAGTGATGGTCCAGGTGTGATGGTCCAGGTGTGATGGTCCAGTAGTGATGGTCCAGGTGTGATGGTCCAGTAGTGATGGTCCAGGTGTGATGGTCCAGTTGTGATGGTCCAGGTGTGACGGTCCAAGTTTGATGATCCAGGTGTGATGGTCCAGTTGTGATGGTCCAGGTGTGATGGTCCAGGTGTGACGGTCCAAGTTTGATGATCCAGGTGTGATGGTCCAGGTGTGATGGTCCAGGTGTGATGGTCCAGGTGTGACTCTCTCTCTCTCTTGGTCAACATTCTCTGAACGTTTCGTTGGATCCAGTGAATGTTTGTCTAACTAACCTTCAGTCCAGCTCAGCTGATCATAATCTTTTCATCCTGTCACTCAAACATGTCTCACCAGGTCCAACCACAGGCCTCGTCTGGCCCCCACGCCTCACTTTGTCACCTTTGATTGGTCCACATGCCTGCACTGGTCCCAGCAGGAGGACAGACGTCCTCACAGGTGGGTCCAGGCTGAGACCCCCCCCCTACACCAGCCGCTCGTGTAACTGATACAGGGGGGGTCTCATGCATGTCCGCGGTCACACGCACGAGGCGAGCAAACACGGAGAATGAATTCATGCCGGCGCTGGAATGTGACTGCGCGTCTATTAGCATCAACACGATCGCGGCACAAAGAGAAGAGTCTGCGGAGCCTGAACGCACCATATTTACCTCCTGAACGCACCATTCTTACCTCGAACAGCGTCTCGTCTCGCAGGTTCATGGTGAACAACAATGAGCTGCTCCTGCAGACAGACTGTACAAATGGATGCGTCCTCCCTCTCCCCACCCCCTCTCTCTCTCCTCTGCTCCCCTTCCTCCCCCTCTCTACCACCTCTCTCTTTTTCCCTCTCTCTCTCTACCACCCTCTCCTTCCTTTTTTCCCCCCTCCCTCTCTCTCTCTCTCCTCTGCCCCCTCTCTCTCTCTCTCTCTCTCTCTCTCTCTACCACCCTCTCCCTCTCTCTCCCTCTCTCTCTCTCTACCACCCTCTCCCTCTCTCTCTCTCCCTCTGCCCCCCTCTCTCTCTCTCTCCCCCTCTCTCTCCCTCTCTCTCTCTCCCTCTCTCTCTCTCTACCACCCTCTCCCTCTCTCTCTCTCTCTGCCCCCTCTCCCTCTCCCCTCCCCCTCCTCTCTCCTCTCTCTCTTCTCTACCACCTCTCCTCTCTCTCTCTCTCTCTACCACCCTCTCCCTCTCTCCTCCCTCTCTCTCTCTCTCCCCCTCTCTCTACCTCTCTCTCGATCTCTCTCTCTCTCTCTCTCTCTCTCTGCTCCCCCCGTTCTCCCCTCTCTGCTCCCCTCGTGCACGTCTCCCCTCGTGCACGTCTCCCCCTCAAGACGACTCGCACTTTTTCTTCTGCTCGACACTGCGAGGGTGAGACAGGGAGGATGCACGGCGGGTAAGAGAAAGGGAGAGAGGGCGTGATTTGCATGAGGAGAGAGGGAGGGAGGAGGGAGAGGGAGAGGGAGAGGGAGGGAGGAGGGAGGAGGAGGAGGGAGGAGAGAGGAGGAGGGAGGGTCTGTGTTGCCAGAGTCACCTTTATGTGCAGCACTCGACACAAGACAGTGAAGGCATCACGTGAGCAGATTATGAGCGTTTGTTTTCATCAACTTGACAAACAATCAACAGTTTCATGAGCGAGTGAGGAGACGTTTGGTCTTAAGCTCCTCCTCCTCCTCTTCCTCCTCTCTTTCCTCCTCCTGCTCTTCCTCTCCCTCTTCTTCCTCCTCCTCCTCCTCCTCCTCTCCCTCTCCCTCCTCCTCCTCTCCTTCCTCCTCCTGCTCTTCCTCCTCCTCGTCCCTCCTCCTCCTCCTCCTCTTCCTCTCCCTCTTCTCCTCCTCCTCCTCCTCCTCTTCTTCAACTAAGTCCTTCTCGTCGTATTCTTCTTCCTCCTCCATCTCCCTCTCCTTTCTCTTCCTTCTCTTCTACCTCCTTCTTCACCTCCCATTCTTCCTCCTCCTCCGTCACTCTCCCTTCACGAAGCCCCCTGTCCCGTCTCCTATTGTGTGGTCGCCATAGCAACCCGAGACGGAGCACTGTGCGCGTGCACTGTAACTTTCGCGAGCACGCGGTCGCCCTCTGCTGTCCGACATATGCCACTACGTCACAATGACGACATAAATAATCATGAATCAACGAATAATCACGTGACGAAAATAAGGTTTTTATTCACATCATCAAATCTACTTGTTTGACATGTTTATTTACTACCTTTATTAACAATTAACATGTATAAACAAACACAGTTTCCACTATTTAAACGTTTCAAAGTGAAAATTTGGACAGAAGATTTTTCTTCTATGCTCGTCCACGATCTGCTGCTGCCACGAGGTCACGTCTTCCTGCTGGACCTTCAGGTGCCTTGTGTGTATCTTCTGAAGAAATGGACCTTCTCTCCACATCATAGACACTGACCAGACGCTCTCGAAAACAACACAAGGAAGGAAGAGAGGAACACGGAAGAACAAGGAAGAACATGGAGGAAGATAGAGGAACATGGAGGAAGAGAGGAGGAAGAGAGGAGGAACATGGAGGAACAAGGAGGAAGAGAGGAGGAACATGGAGGAACAAGGAGGAAGATAGAGGAACATGGAGGAAGAGAGGAGGAACATGGTGGAACAAGAACGGAAGAGTGGAGGACACATGGAGGAACAAGGAGTGAAGATGGAGGAACATGGATGAACAAGGAGGAAAGAGGAAACAAGGGGGAAGAGAAGAGGAACATGGAGGAACAAGGAGGACGAGAGGAGGAACAAGGGGGAAGAGAAGAGGAACATGGAGGAACAAGGAGGAAGAGAGGAGGAACATGGAGGAACAAGGAGGAAGAGAGGAGGAACAAGGAGGAAGAGAGGAGGAACATGGAGGAACAAGGAGGAAGAGAGGAGGAACATGGAGGAACAAGGAGGAAGAGAGGAGGAACAAGGAGGAAGAGAGGAGGAACATGGAGGAAGAGAGGAGGAACATGGAGGAAGAGAGGAGGAACATGGAGGAAGAGAGGAGGAACAAGGAGGAAGAGAGGAGGAACATGGAGGAACAAGGAGGAAGAGAGGAGGAACATGGAGGAAGAGAGGAGGAACGTGGAGGAACATGGAGGAAGAGAATAGGCTCAGTGAAGCTGCAGATCAGGAAGAGAAGAGCAGATGTTTGTAGGTGAGTTATCTCACATGTGACCTCTGACCACTGACCTCTCTCGTCTTGCTGGGTTTGTGTAGATGTTTCCTGTGTGAGTCTTAAAGTGCACTCGGGTTACGGAAGTTGTGTCCTGCGAACTGAGCCTGGTCTCCGAGCTCCTCCTCGATCCTCATGAGCTGGTTGTACTTGGCCAGTCGCTCCGAGCGACAGGGAGCCCCGGTCTTGATCTGCAGCAGAAGACATGGTGAGTGGACTGGGGGGGGTCAGGTGAGGTCGTTGACCCTGTGGTCACCTGTCCGGTGCACAGTCCCACCACCAGGTCGGCGATGAACGTGTCCTCCGTCTCCCCGGAGCGGTGGCTGACCATCACGCCCCAGCCGTTCTCCTGGGCCAGTTTACAGCTGCAGGGTCGGACATGGATTCAGAACCTGTTCCTCTGACGGCTCCACTCGACTTACGCCTTGATGGCCTCAGTGATGGAGCCGATCTGGTTGACCTTGAGCAGGAGACAGTTGCAAGCCTTCTCCTCCACCGCTCGCTGGATCCTGCGAGGGTTAGTCACGGTAAGATCGTCTCCAACGACCTGGAAACATGTTTAGAAGTGCTGTCACTCATAATGATCACATGACAGTTATGATGATCACATGACAGTTATGATGATCACATGACAGTTATGATGATCACATGACAGTTATGATGATCACATGACAGTTATGATGATCACATGACAGTTATGATGATCACATGACAGTTATGATGACACATGACAGTTATGATGATCGCATGACAGTGATGATGATCACATGACAGTTATGATGATCACATGACAGTTATGATGATCACATGACAGTTATGATGATCACATGACAGTTATGATGATCACATGACAGTTATGATGATCACATGACAGTTATGATGATCGCATGACAGTTATGATGATCGCATGACAGTGATGATGATCAAATGACAGTTATGATGATCACATGACAGTTATGATGATCGCATGACAGTTATGATGATCGCATGACAGTTATGATGATCACATGACAGTGATGATGATCACATGACAGTTATGATGATCGCATGACAGTTATGATGATCACATGACAGTGATGATGATCACATGACAGTTATGATGATCACATGACAGTTATGATGATTACATGACAGTGATGATGATCGCATGACAGTTATGATGATCGCATGACAGTTATGATGATCACATGACAGTGATGATGATCACATGACAGTTATGACGATCACATGACAGTTATGATGATCACATGACAGTTATGATGATCACATGACAGTGATGATGATCACATGACAGTTATGACGATCACATGACAGTGATGATTATTACATGACAGTGATGATGATCGCATGACAGTTATGATGATCACATGACAGTGATGATTATCACATGACAGTTATGATGATCACATGACAGTTATGATGATCACATGACAGTTATGATGATCACATGACAGTTATGATGATCGCATGACAGTTATGATGATCGCATGACAGCTACGACGATCGCATGACAGTTATGATGATCGCATGACAGTTATGATGATCGCATGACAGTTATGATGATCACATGACAGTTATGATGATCACATGACAGTTATGATGATCACATGACAGTTATGATGATCACATGACGGTTATGATGATCACATGACAGACAGTTATGATGATCACATGACGGTTATGATGATCACATGACGGTTATGATGATCACATGACAGTTATAATGATCACATGACAGTTATGATGATCACATGACAGACAGTTATGATGATCACATGACAGTTATGACGATCACATGACAGTTATGATGATCACATGACAGTTATGATGATCGCATGACAGTTATTATGATCACATGACAGTTATGATGATCACATGACAGTTATGATGATCACATGACAGTGATGATGATCGCATGACAGTTATTATGATCACATGACAGTTATGATGATCACATGACAGTTATGATGATCACATGACAGTTATGATGATCACATGACAGTTTTGATGATCACATGACAGTTATGATGATCACATGACAGTTTTGATGATCACATGACAGGTATTTACCTGGATTCCCACCGAGGCTGTGAACTGTGACCAGGCGGGCCAGTCATCCTGGTCAAAAGGGTCTTCAATAGAAACCACTGAAGCAAAGAGAGCAGATTAATGTCTATACAAAGTTTATATTAAGAATAATGTTCCTCATGTTTCTCATATACCTCATGTTTCTCATACACCTCATGTATCTCATGTTCCTCATGTACCTCATCCATCTCATGTACCTCATGTTCCTCATGTACCTCATGTACCTCATGTATCTCATGTACCTCATGTATCTCATGTACCTCATGTTCCTCATGTACCTCATGTATCTCATGTACCTCATGTTCCTCATGTACCTCATGTACCTCGTGTTCCTCATGTACCTCATGTTCCTCATGTATCTCATGTACCTCATGTTCCTCATGTACCTCATGTACCTCATGTATCTCATGTACCTCATGTATCTCATGTAAGTAAGTAAGTAATTTTTATTTGTATAGAGCTTTTCCAGACCAGGGTCACAAAGCGCTTAAACAAGCAAAACAATATTCAATAAAGTACATACTTTAAAGATCAAGATAATACTGAGAACAACACAGGAGTTTTAGAAAATCAAGGAAAAGCCTGAACAAATAGAAACGTCTTAAGATGTTTCTTGAAGGAGTCAGTAGATCATCAAACACAGATGTTTCTTGAAGGAGTCAGTAGATCATCAAACACACATGTTTCTTGAAGGAGTCAGTAGATCATCAAACACAGATGTTTCTTGAAGGAGTCAGTAGATCATCAAACACACATGTTTCTTGAAGGAGTCAGTAGATCATCAAACACAGAGATGGTTCCAAAGCTCAGGAGCAACAGTCTGGAAGGATTTCTCTCCTCTGCTCCTGAACCGTGTGCGTGGAACCATCAGTAGATTCTGATCCACAGACCTCAGAGCCCGAGCTGGGGTGTAAGGCTGGATCAGATCAGTGATGTAAGGAGGAGCCTGACCATGAATAGATCTGAAAGTAAGAACCAGAATTTTAAAGTTGATCCTGAAAGAAACTGGAAGCCAGTGAAGAGTTTGAAGGATCAGAGAAATGTGAGTTCTTCTAGTGGAGCGGGTCAGATCCTTCTTGTTAAGACATGGAAACAAACTGTTACAATAGTCCAGACGAGAAGAAACAAACACATGGATTATAAGATCCAGATCATGTTCCGACAACATTTTCCTAAGTTTAGAGATTTTTCTCAGTTGAAGGAAATAGTTTCTGGTCAGTTTTCTTCAGTGTTGAACAAGAGACATGTCTTTATCAAATACAACACCCAGGTTTCTCAGGCTCAGTTTGACAGACTGACATAAGTCACTCAAGTACTGACTCAACCCTGGAACCTTGTCATCAGGAGCAATCACCAGAGTTTCAGTTTTGTCCACATTTAGCTTCAAAGTGTTTTCACTCATTGTTTGATTTCTAGCAACAATTGACTAAGTTCAGCCTCTGGGGCTCAGTTGGATCAACAGAGCAGTAGAGCTGGATGTCATCAGCAAACATGTGATAAGAAACATCAGGAAATCTCTGAAAGATTTAACCGAGGGGAATCAAGTACAGCAAAAACAATAAAGGACCCAGAACAGAACCTTGAGGGACTCCACACAACATATCTGCCGATTCAGACCTCATTTGATTGACAGATACACTGAAACTGCGCCCAGAAAGGTATGAGAACCATTCTAACACAGACCCAGACAGTCTTCATCCCTCAGTCTTCTCAGCAGGATCTGGTGATCAACTGTGTCAAAGGCTGAGGACAGATCCAAGAGAACCAGAACAGTGAATTTACCCGAGTCAGCCGACATCATGATGTCACTGGACACCTTCAGTAAGACTGTCTCCGTAGATGTTTACGGAAGTCAGACTGAAGCTTCTCATGGATGTCGCTCTGATCCAGGAACAGCTTCTCAGACACCACCTTCTCCAAGATCTTGGACAAGAAAGGGAGCTTAGAAATAGGCCTGAAATTACTGAGGTCAGTTGGGTCTAAGCCTGGCTTTTTGAGCAGAGGCTCCACAATGGCATGTATAAATAAATTGGGAAAAACCCCTGTGGAAAGGGAGAGGTTCACCATATTGGTAACCCAGGGGCCAATTACATCAAATACTTTGATAAAAAGCCTACAAGGAAGGACGTCATCTGAGCAAGAGGAGGTTTTCATCTTGTTCATTAGTGCCGAAATATCACCCAAAGATACAGCAGTGAAGGAAGACCAAGAGGAGGAGAGGGGCTCAGAGACAGTAGGGGTTCCAAACAAAGGGGGAGAGATTTTCTCTTTGATCAATTTAATTTTGTCAGTAAAAACCTCAACAATGCATTGCTGTCAGCTTCACAGAAGACAGGCGTGATTTGAGGAGCAGGAGACACAAGAGAATTAATCGTGTCAAACAACACTTTGGGGTATCTCATTGTAAGAAGTCATCAGATCCCTGGGGTGAAGTCTGTGTACCTCAAGTTTAGTGGACTTCCAGAGACGCTCAGTCTTTCGACAAAGTCTCTTCAGACTCAGGACATGTACCTCATGTTCCTCATGTACCTTGTGTTTCTCATGTTCCTTATGTACCTCATGTACCTGATGTATCTCATGTACCTCATGTACCTCTTCAAGTATCTCATGTACCATGTGTACCTCGTGTTTCTCATATACCTCATGTACCTTGTGTTTCTCGTGTTCCTCATGCTTCTCATATACCTCATGTACCTTGTGTTTCTCGTGTTCCTCATGCTTCTCATATACCTCATGTACCTTGTGTTTCTCGTGTTCCTATCTTCTCATATACCTCATGTACCTTGTTTTCTCGTGTTCCTCATGCTTCTCAATACCTCATGTACCTTGTGTTTCTCGTGTTCCTCATGCTTCTCATATACCTCATGTACCTTGTGTTTCTCGTGTTCCTCATGCTTCTCATATACCTCATGTACCTTGTGTTTCTCGTGTTCCTCATGCTTCTCATATACCTCATGTACCTTGTGTTTCTCGTGTTCCTCATGTTTCTCATATAACTCATGTACCTTGTGTACCTCATGTATCTCATGTTCCTCATGTTTCTCATATACCTCATTTACCTTGTGTACCTCATGTATCTCATGTTTCATGTACCTCCTGTTTCTCATGTTCCCTCAAGTACCTCCTGTTTCTTTTGTTACTCATGTACATCATGTTTCTCATCTACCTTACGTTCCTCATGTTCTTCATGTTAATCATGTTTCTCATGTACCTCCTGTTTCTCTTGTTCCTGATGTTCCAGCAGATTCAGTGACTCAAAGTCTTTGTAATCACACACACTTCCGTCTCTCACCAGGGTAGTTTTTGATGAAGCCCTGGTAGATGCTGGCCAGTTCCTCGCCGCTGATGTTGCGAGCTGCATTGGGAGGAGACTTGAAGTCCAGGTCGTACTTGCCCTCGCTGAAGAACTCGGAGGCGGCCACATCCATCCCGATCACCACTTTGTCAGTGAAGCCCGCCTTCTCTATGGCCGTCTTGATGAGCTCCAGAGCTGCCATCAGAGACGTGTCGTGAGGTCTTCATCTTCCATCTGCCGTCAAGTCCTCACCTTCGTTGTTCTCCTGGATGTTGGGAGCAAATCCTCCCTCGTCTCCCACGTTGGTGGCGTCCTGACCGTACTTCTCTTTGATGACGCCTCTCAGGGTCTGGTAGAGCTCGGCCCCCATACGAAGAGCGTCTCGGAACGACTCGGCTCCGACAGGTAGAACCATGAACTCCTGCATCGCCAACCTGTTCCCAGCATGAGAACCTCCATTGATGACGTTGAATGCCTGATGGAGAAGAACATTACAGACCTGAAGAGCTTTTTTCTTCTGCTTGATTATAGTTGAAAATTGTTTGACTTCAGTGGAAGATCAGAGTTACCGGGACTGGAAGGACGAGGTCTGTGTTTCCTGCCAGGTCCGCGATGTGTCGATACAGAGGAACCTTCTTCTCCGCTGCACCAGCTTTGCATGCGGCCAGTGAGACTCCTAGGATGGCGTTGGCACCAAACTTGGCTGTTGTTCGGACAAAAGCCCAGTAGACGTTGAGGTTCCTGGACTGAACGACCTGAGGTTCGACTTACATTTGTTGTCGGTTCCGTCCATTTCAATCATCAGGTTGTCGAGTTTCTCCTGCTCGAGAACACGGATGCCCTGGAAAGCAACATGGTCAGCAGTGGATCACAGAAGGTTGAGGCGTGTAGTCTCACCGACTGGACCAGAGCGGGTCCAAGAGTGTCGTTGATGTGCCCGACAGCTTTGGTGACCCCTGGACGTAGAGAACTCTTGACCCACAGCTCCTCCCTGAACCTGCCACCGTCAACTCACCTTTGCCTTTGTAGCGACTCTTGTCTCCGTCGCGGAGCTCCAGGGCCTCGTAGATGCCGGTGGAGGCTCCGCTGGGCACCGCTGCTCTGAAGACACCTGCGAGGCAGAGCATGAGTTCCAGCGCCGGCACCATGGAGAACAGAAGGAGAACCTTTGCCGGTGTAAAGGTCCACTTCCACGGTGGGGTTTCCTCTGGAGTCCAGGATCTCCCGCGCAACAACGCTCACGATGGACATTCTGTTGAAGGTTCATCAAGAAGATGTCAGGAGGTCCAGTCCCAGACTAGAGTTCTCCATCTTAGAACATCCTGATGTCCTCAGTTCTCTCTTGACCATCATCTGCTCCATCAACTGCCTGAGACTCAGTGTAGAGCAGCAGGTGTGGAGAAGATCAGTGTTCGACTCCTGGAGGAGTCCAGATCATTTGTTGCTCTCACGGATGAAGACAACGTAAAGAGAAAGTGTGAGGTCCACTCGCTGGGACTCGATCTTTGTTAGAGTCTCGAGCTGAGTTGATGGTCTGAACAAAACCTGATCAACTGATCCACAACCTTGATGGAGGAGAAAATGGAGGAGGCCCAGGAGAAGATGGAGGAGGTGCAGGAGAAGATGGAGGAGGTGCAGCAGAAGATGGAGGAGCAGGAGAAGGTGGAGGAGGTGCAGGAGAAGATGGAGGAGGTGCAGGAGAAGATGGAGGAGGTGCAGAGAAGATGGAGGAGGTGCAGAGAAGATGGAGGAGGTGCAGGAGAAGATGGAGGAGGTGCAGGACAAGATGGAGGACTGAGCTGTTTCACCTCAGTCTTATGGAATCTTACCTGCAGCTAGTTCGAAGTCTGGCGGAGGACGTGAGCCGATACAGCAGAATGAAGAGATGTGAAGCGATGGAGAGGAGGAGGAGGAGGAGAGAACGTATGACACGTAGAGGGGGAGGGGAGGATGTGAATCATTGGAAGAAGCAGAGAGGAAGGGAGGGAGAGGAGGAGGAAGAAACAGAGGGATGGAGACGAATATTGTTTTATTCTGACACAAACAAGAGTCTCATCGTCGTCGTGTCAGATTCAGACATGAAACAGGGAGGAGGTGAAGGAGGAGGTGCAGGAGGAGATGCAGGAGGAGGTGCAGGAAGAGGTGAAGGAGGAGAGCAGGAAGAGGTGAAGGAGAAGAACAGGAGGTGAAGGAGAAGAACAGGAGGAGGTGAAGGAGGAGAACAGGAGGAGGTGAAGGAGGAGAACAGGAGGAGAGCAGGAAGAGGTGAAAGAGGAGAACAGTAGGAGGTGAAGGAGAGCAGGAGTAGAGCAGGAGGAGGTGAAGGAGAACAGGAGGAGGTGAAGGAGGAGAAGAGGAGTAGAGCAGGAGGAGGTGAAGGAGGAGAACAGGAGGAGGTGAAGGAGGAGAACCGAAGTAGAGCAGGAGGTGAAGGAGGAGAACAGGAGTAGAGCAGGAGGAGGTGAAGGAGGAGAGCGGGAGGAGGTGAAGGAGGAGAACAGAAGTAGAGCAGGAGGTGAAGGAGGAGAACAGAAGTAGAGCAGGAGGTGAAGGAGGAGAGCAGGAGTACAGCAGGAGGAGGTGAAGGAGGAGAGCGGGAGGAGGTGCAGGAGGAGGTTTCATTGGCTGCTCCGTCTGTCACGCGAGGAAGAAGCTTCAGGTCCTTCAACACTTCAGTGTCAGGACAAGGTCATGACAGATGTTTCATTTGACCTTTGACCTTCATCGACTCACACGTTATTAACAAACATTTGTTTATAAAAAAAAAGAATTCTACAAATTTGCAGGATTATGAGAAACAGGAATGGATGAGGATGGATGAGAGGACGGATGAGAGGATGGATGAGAGGATGGATGAGGACGGATGAGAAGATGGATGAGGACGGATGAGAAGATGGATGAGGACGGATGAGAGGATGGATGAAGACAGATGAGAGGATGGATGAGGATGGATGAGGACGGATGAAGATGGATGAGGACAGATGAGAGGATGGATGAGGACGGATGACAGGATGGATGAAGACGGATGAGAGGATGGATGAGGAAGGATGAGAGGATGGATGAAGTTGGATGAGAGGATGGATGAGAGGATGGATGATGACGGATGAGAAAAATAGATGAGAGACGGATAAGAAGATAGAAAAGAGGACAGATAAGAAAATGAATGAGGACAGATGGAGAAGATGATGAAAACGGATAGAGAAAAAGATAAAGAAAGAAGAAGATGAATGAAGACGGATGAGAGAGATGGATGAGAGAATGGAAGAGATGGATGAGAAGATGGATGAGGACAGATAAGAGGATGGATGAAAACGGATAAAGAGAGAGATGAATAGAGGACGAGAAAAAATAGATAGAAAACGGATGAGAGGATAGGAAGAGACAGATAAGAGAGAGATAGAGAAAACAGATAAAAAAATGGATGAAAAAAGGATGAAGAGATAGATAAGAAGACTGAAGAGGATGGATGAGGACTGGATGAGAGGATGGATGAAGACGGATGAGAAGATGGATGAAGTTGGATGAGAGGATGGATGAAGTTGGATGAGAGGATGGATGAGGACGGAGGAGAAGGATACATGGAAAACGGATAGAAGAGATGGATGAAGGACGGATGAAAGGACGGAATGAGGACAAGACAAAGGAAGATGAATGAGGACGGAAGAAGATGGATGAGGACAGATAAGAGAGATAGATGAAGACAGATAAGAAGAGATGGATGAGGACAGATGAGAGAGATGGATGAAAATGGATGAGAGAGATAGATAAAGAAGCGATAGAAAGAGATGGATGAAGACGGATGAGAGAGATGGATGAAGTTGAATGAGAGAGATGGATGAATTAGATGGAGAGAGATGGATGAGGACGGATAGAGAGAGATGGATGAAGTTAGATGAGAGAGATGGATAAGGACGGATAGAGAAGATGAGATGAAAAACGGATAGAGAGGATGGATAAAGAACAGATGAGAGGATGATGAAAACAGATGAAAGAGGATGAATGAGAGAAGATGGGGATGAAGATGAATGAGAGGATGAGATGAGGACAGATGAAGGATGAATGAAAGATGGATGAGAGAATGAATGAGATGAGAAGAAGCAGATGAGAAGGATGGATGAAGTAGATGAAGAGAGAGATAGATGAAGACAGATAGAAGAGATGGATGAAGTTAGATGAGAGAGATGGATGAGGACAGAAGAAGAGATAGGATGAAAGTTGGATGAGAGAGATAGATAAGGGCGGATGAGGAGGGATAGATGAAGTGGATGAAGAGAGATAGATGAATTAGATAGAAACGATAGATGAGGACGGAGAGAAGATAGATGAAGATTGGATGAAGAGATAGATGAAGTTAGATGAAGATGAGATAGGAAGGATAGAGGATGGATGAAGAGATAGATGAGAAGATGAGATGAGAACGGATGAAAAGATAGATGAGAGCAGATGAAGAGAGAGATGAATGAAGATAGATGAGAAACGGATGAAGAGATAGATGAAGGATGGATGAGACGGATGAGAGATGGATAGAGAAGTTGGATGAGAGACAGATAGAGGACAGATAAGAAGTGATGAAAGAGACAGATGAAAGACGGATGAGAGGACAGAAAGTTTGGATGAAAGGCGGATGAGAAGAGATAGATAATTGGATAGAGAGGACGAATGAGGGCAGATGAGAGGATGGATGAAAGTTGGATGAGAGGACAGATAAAGATGGAGAGAACGGATGAGAGAGAAAGATAGAAGTTGGATGAGAGAGATGGATGAGGACGGATAGAGAGGATGGATGAAGATTAGATGAGAGGACAGATGAAGACAGATAGAGAAGACAGATAAAGATTAGATAAAGAGGACAAATAGAAGAGCGAGATAGAAGAGACAGATAGAATAGATGAAAGGACAGATGAGAAGATAGATGAAGATTAGATAAAGAAGGGACAGATAAAGAGAAAGATGGATGAAGTTGGATGAGAGGAGAGATGAAGTTGAGATGAGAGGACGGATGAGAGACAGATAAGTTAGATAAGAAGACAGATAAGAGAAGATAGATAGAAGATGATGAGAGAATGATGAAGGACGGATGAAGAAGAGGATGATGACGAATGAGAGAAGAGATAGATGAAGATTAGATAAGAGAGAGATGATGAAGATTAGATGAAGAGGACAGATGAAGTTGGATGAGGGAGGATAGATAAAGAGGTGGGAGGACAGATAAATTAGATAAAGAAGAGAGAGAAAGGATGATGAGATGGATAGATGAAGAATTGGAAGAAGAGATAGATAAGTTAGATGAGAGAAAGAATGAAGAAGGATAGAAAGGAAGGGATGAAGTTGGATGAGAGGATGGATGAAGTAGAATGAAGAGGACAGATGAAGATGGATGAGAGAAAGACAAAAAAGATTAGATGAAGAGGATAGATGAAGTTGGATGAGAGGACTGATGAAGATAGATGAGAGAGGGATAGATGGAGGACGAGATGAGAGGATAGATAGAGATTAGATGAGAGGATGGATGAGGACGGATGAGAGGATGGATGAAGTTGGATGAGAGGACGGATGAGAGGATGGATGAAGTTGGATGAGAGGACAGATGAAGATGGATGAGAGATAGATAAGGACCAGATGAAGAGATGGATGAAGTTGGATGAAAGAGGACAGATAAGAGAGATGGGATGAAGTTAGAGGAGAGGACAGATGAAGTTGGATGAGAGGATGAGATGAAGATAGATGAGAGAGGACAGATGGAGTTGGATGAGAGGATAGATGAGGACAGATGAGAGGATGGATGAAGTTGGATGAGAGGATAGATAGAAGATTAGATGAGAGGATGGATGAAGACGGATGAAGAGGATGGATGAAGTTGATGAGAGAGGATGGATGAAGTTGGATGAGAAGGACAGATGAAGATGGATGAGAGGACGACGAAGTTGGATGAGAGAGATGGATGAACAGATGAGAGGACAGATGAAGATGAGATGAGAGGATGGATGAGGACGGATAGAAGAGATGGATGAAGTTGGATGAGAAGAGATGGATGAGGACGGATGAAGAGGATGGATGAAGTTGGATGAGAGGCGGATGAAGGAGGATGGATGAAGTTGGATGAGAAGGACAGATGAAGATGGATAGAAGAGATGGAAAGAGCAGATGAGAGGATGGATGAAGTTGGATGAGAGGACGGATGAGAGGATGGATGAAGTTGGATGAGAGGACAGATGAAGAGAGATGGATGAGGACGGATGAGAAGAGATAGATGAAGTTGATGAAGAGATGGATGAAGTTGGATGAGAGGACAGATGAAGTTGGATGAGAGGATGGATGAAGTTGGATGAGAGGACAGATGAAGTTGGATGAGAGGATGGATGAGGACGGATGAGAGGATGGATGAAGGATTGGATGAAGAGATGGATAAGTTGGATGAAGAGGATGGATGAAGACGGATGAGAGGATGGATGAAGTTGGATGAGAGGATGGATGAAGTTGGATGAGAGGACAGATGAAGATGGATGAGAGGACAGACGAAGTTGGATGAGAGGATGGATGAAGTTGGATGAGAGGATGGATGAAGACGGATGAGAGGATGGATGAAGTTGGATGAGAGGATGGATGAAGTTGGATGAGAGGACAGATGAAGTTGGATGAGAGGATGGATGAAGTTGGATGAGAGGACAGATGAAGATGGATGAGAGGACAGACGAAGTTGGATGAGAGGATGGATGAAGTTGGATGAGAGGACAGATGAAGATGGATGAGAGGATGGATGAGGACGGATGAGAGGATGGATGAGGACGGATGAGAGGATGGATGAAGTTGGATGAGAGGATGGATGAAGACGGATGAGAGGATGGATGAAGTTGGATGAGAGGATGGATGAAGTTGGATGAGAGGATGGATGAGGACGGATGAGAGGACAGATGAAGTTGGATGAGAGGATGGATGAAGTTGGATGAGAGGATGGATGAAGTTGGATGAGAGGATAGATGAAGGATGGATGAAGTTGGATGAGAGGATAGATGAAGTTGGATGAGAGGACAGATGAAGTTGGATGAGAGGATGGATGAAGTTGGATGAGAGGACAGATGAAGTTGGATGAGAGGATGGATGAAGATTGGAGAGAGGATGGATGAGAGAATGAAGAGAGGATGGATGAAGATGGATGAGAGGATGGATGAAGTTGGATGAGAGGATGGATGAGGACGGATGAGAGGATGGATGAAGTTGGATGAGAGGATGGATGAAGTTGATAGAGGATAGATGAGGACGGATGAGAGGATGGATGAAGTTGGATGAGAGGATGGATGAAGTTGGATGAGAGGATGGATGAGAGGATGGATGAAGTTGGATGAGAGGATGGATGAGGACGGATGAGAGGATGGATGAAGTTGGATGAGAGGATGGATGAAGTTGGATGAGAGGATGGATGAGGACGGATGAGAGGATGGATGAAGATGAGATTGAGAGAGGATGGATGAAGTTGGATGAGAGGATGGATGAAGAGGATGAAGAGATAGATGAATTGAAGAGATGATGAGGATGGATGAAGTTGGATGAGAGGATGGATGAAGTTGGATGAGAGGACGGATGAGGAGAAAAAACAAAGAACATGTTTCAGTATCGACTGAAATAAAAGTCAAGTTCTTTGTGTTTCAAACTAAGATTTATATACAAATATATATATATTTAAAAACACTTGTTAACTTTTCATATTATTATTAACTATTATTAACTATTATTAACTATTATTAACTATTTTTAAGTGAAAATAATCTTTACCTTCTCCAAGTCTTCTGGCTCAGCTCACGTCAATCACGACCAAATGTTTGTAACAATGTTGAATGAACTTTATTTAATTAGTATCGTTAACAGTTTACACACAACAGACTGTACAGCAGGTTCACACTCGGTGCAGGTGTCTAGAGTGAGTCGTTAGTGTGTGTGTGTGTGTGAGTGTGAGTGTTTGTGTGCGTGTGTGTGGAGTGTGTGTTCGTGTGTGTGTGTGTGTGTGTGTGTGTGTGTGTCGGGGTACAGTCCATATCAAACATTAATGACAGACGATGATGGACGTCCATCTTCACAGCATCGGGGTGAAGGAGGTGAAGAGGTTCCACCTGTCCGTCAATCACCTGTCGAGAGAGTCACACATGAGCAAACCGGGCTTTGAACCAGCAGCCGCTAGCAACGTAGCATTGCTTCCCCTTCCTTGTAAAGTGGTTCAGTCGCACCTCACCAGTCGTAGCGCGGGCGGGGCTGAGGTTGGCGGTGTCTGGGCGACTCGTGTCGGGGGCCTGGAGGCGGAGTGTAGCTGGGGGCGGCAGGAAGTGCCAGCTGCTGACCCCCCGCACGCCGCTCTCGCCCGTATTCCAGCGCGCGAGCGTTTGGCGGCGCAAACCTTCCCGTCTGAGTCCGCCACTCCTCGTCGAAGGCGTCGGCTTCACCTGCAGAGACCGAGACCAGGATTGAGACCAAGACCAGGACTGAGACCGAGACCAGGACTGAGACCAGGACCGAGACCCAGACCAGGACCGAGACCCAGACCAGGACCGAGACCCAGACCAGGACCGAGACCCAGACCAGGACCGAGACCAGGACTGAGACCGAGACCAGGACCGAGACCAGGACCGAGACCGAGACCAGGACCGAGACCAGGACCGAGACCAGGACCGAGACCAGGACCGAGACCAGGACCGAGACCCAGACCAGGACCGAGACCAGGACTGAGACCGAGACCAGGACTGAGACCAGGACCGAGACCCAGACCAGGACCGAGACCAGGACCGAGACCCAGACCAGGACCGAGACCCAGACCAGGACCGAGACCCAGACCAGACGCTCCGGACCACGACTCACTCTCGTCAAGGTTGATGAAGTCCTGGCGTTCCTCTCGGTCTCCTGTGCGACGGTTCCTTGAACGCTCCATGATGTGAGCTCGCTCGCCGATGTGGTGGCCGATGGCGAGACGCTCCAGGCCGCTCTCACTGTCGCGCTCAGACTGTCGCGTCTCACGGATCTGAGAAGGAAACAGACGTCAGGACACGGCGCACACCGGAAGCACGTCAGCGTTAGCATGTTAGCATGTTAGCGTGTTAGCATGTTAACCTGTTAGCATGTCAGCGTTTTAGTTTGTTAGCATGTCTGCTTGTTAGTTTGTAAGCATGTTAACCTGTTAACCTGTTAGCATGTTGACGTGTTAGTGTGTTGACGTGTTAGTGTGTCAGCATGTTAGTTTGTTAGCGTGTTAACCTGTTAGCATGTTAACCCGTTAGTGTGTTGACGTGTTAGTGTGTTGACGTGTTAGTGTGTTGACGTGTTAGTGTGTCAGCATGTTAGTTTGTTAGCATGTTAACCTGTTAGCATGTTAACCTGTTATCCTGTTAACCTGTTAGCGTGTTAACCCATTAGTATGTTGACGTGTTAGTGTGTTGACCTGTTAGTGTGTTGACGTGTTAGTGTGTCAGCATGTTAGTTTGTTAGCATGTTAACCTGTTATCCTGTTAACCTGTTAGCGTGTTAACCCGTTAGTATGTTGACGTGTTAGTGTGTTGACCTGTTGTTAGCATGTTAGTTGTCAGCATGTTAACGTGTTAGCATGTCTGCTTGTTAGTTTGTAAGCATGTTAACCTGTTATCTTGTTAACCTGTTATCCTGTTATCATGTTGACGTGTTAGTGTGTTGACGTGTTAGTGTGTTGACGTGTTAGTGTGTCAGCACGTTAGTTTATTGTGTGACTGTAACTGCACAACGACAGACGTGTGTGACTGTAACTACACAACGACATATGTTTGTGACTGTAACCGCACAAAGATAGACGTGTGTCAGTAACTACACAACGACAGACGCGTGTGACTGTAACTACACAACGACAGACGTGTGTCAGTTACTACACAACGACAGACGCGTGTGACTGTAACTACACAACGACAGACGCGTGTGACTGTAACCGCACAACGACAGACACGTGTGACTGTAACTACACAACGACAGACGCGTGTGACTGTAACCGCACAACGACAGACGCTTGTGTAACCGCACGACAGACGCGTGTGACTGTAACTACACAACGACAGACGCGTGTGACTGTAACTAAACAACGACAGACGCGTGTGACTGTAACTACACAACGACAGACCGTGTGACTGTAACTACACAACGACAGACGCTTGTGACTGTAACTAAACAACGACAGACACGTGTGACTGTAACTAAACAACGACAGACACGTGTGACTGTAACTACACAACGACAGACGCTTGTGACTGTAACTAAACAACGACAGACACGTGTGACTGTAACTAAACAACGACAGACACGTGTGACTGTAACTAAAAACAACGACAGACGCGTGTGACTGTAACTACACAACGACAGACGCGTGTGACTGTAACTACACAACGACAGACAGCGTGTGACTGTAACTACAACAACGACAGACACCGTTGTGACTGTAACTAAAACAACGACAGACGCGTGTGACTGTAAACTAAACAACGACAGACGCGTGTGACTGTAACTACACAACGACAGACGCGTGTGACTGTAACTACACAACTACAGACACGTGTGACTGCAAACAACGACAGACACGTGTGACTGTAACTAAACAACGACAGACACGTGTGACTGTAACTACACAACGACAGACGCGTGTGACTGTAACTACACAACGACAGACGCGTGTGACTGTAACTACACAACGACAGACGCGTGTGACTGTAACTACACAACGACAGACGCGTGTGACTGTAACTACACAACGACAGACGCGTGTGACTGTAACTACACAACGACAGACGCGTGTGACTGTAACTACACAACGACAGACGCGTGTGACTGTAACCGCACAACGACAGACGCGTGTGACTGTAACTACACAACGACAGACGCGTGTGACTGTAACTACACAACGACAGACGCGTGTGACTGTAACTACACAACGACAGACGTGTGTGACTGTAACTACACAACGACAGACGCTTGTGTAACCGCACAACGACAGACGCGTGTGACTGTAACTACACAACGACAGACGCTTGTGACTGTAACTACACAACGACAGACGCGTGTGACTGTAACTACACAACGACAGACGCGTGTGACTGTAACTACACACAACGACAGACATGTGTGACTGTAACTACACAACAGCACAGACGCGTGTGACCTGTAACCACACACGGGTGACGACAGACGCGTGTGACTGTAACTACACAACGACAGACGCGTGTGACTGTAACTACACAGCGACAGACGCGTGTGACTGTAACTACACAGCGACAGACGCGTGTGACTGTAACTACACAGCGACAGACGTGTGTGACTGTAACTACACAACGACTCACCCCTCCTGGTCCGTGTCTGGTGGAGCTGGTCTGCTGGTAGACTTTGGGAGCTCCTGAGTCGATGGAGGAGTAGGAGATGACGGTGGAGGACGAGAAGGTCTGACAGTTGGGAGATCCAGACATCCTCTCCTGGAAGGATGAGGTCAAAGGTCAGAAGTCAGGGTGAGTCAGGTCACGTGAGTCACTCACCATGTTGCCCATCATCTCGCCCATCATGCCGAACATGTCCATGAAGCCTCCGCCCTGCAAGGGAACAGACATGAGGACCAGCACCAGCACCGGGACCAGCGGGTCTAGAACTCACCATCCCCATCATGCCGAACGGCGCCAGAGCTCCGACCTGGAGGAGCGACATCAGAGTGAACCAGGGTCAGTGTCACGAGGTCTCAGACTCACCTGTCGACGCGGCGCTCGCGGCGCCTGCACCTGCATCTGCGGCGCCAGAGCGAACGGGTCCATGGTGAACGGTCCGAACATGCTCCTCATCTGCTGCCGGTGAGCCGCGAACGGATCCCTGGGAGTAGAAGGAAGGACGTCATTGTTGAAGTGACGTCTGTTGTTGACGCAGCAGCTCCATGTTTACATGTTTACATGCGTGTTTCCAGGGAGACACACGTGTGAGTGTTAACACACATATGAAAACCAAGTGTGTGAACACGTGGAGTCGTCGCGAGGTTCAACATAATCTAGGATTAGAGTCTGAGATTATCACAGCGTCACTTCAGTTGTTGACATCGTCACCAACACACAACACAACAAAAACATAACACACAAACGACACACCACACAAACTACAGACAAACAATACACCACACAAACGACCCCTAAACTACACACAAATGACACCTAAACTACAGACAAATGACACCTAAACTACAGACAAATGACACCTAAACTACAGACAAATGACACCTAAACTACAGACAAATGACACCTAAACTACACACAAACGACACCTAAACTACAGACAAATGACACCTAAACTAAAGACAAATGACACCTAAACTACACACAAATGACACCTAAACTACACACAAATGACACCTAAACTACAGACAAATGACACCTAAACTACAGACAAATGACACCTAAACTACACACAAACGACCCCTAAACTACACACAAATGACACCTAAACTATAGACAAATTACACCTAAACTACAGACAAACGACACCTAAACTACAGACAAACAACACACCACACAAACGACACCTAAACTACAGACAAACGACAAACAAACACTACACCACACAAACGACCCCTAAACTAAACACAAACGACACCTAAACTACAGACAAACGACACCTAAACTACAGACAAACAACACCTAAACTACACACAAATGACACCTAAACTACACACAAATGACAACTAAACTACAGACAAACGACACCTAAACTACACACAAATGACAACTAAACTACAGACAAACGACACCTAAACTACAGACAAACAACACCTAAACTACAGACAAGCAACACCTAAACTACACACAAATGACAACTAAACTACAGACAAACGACACCTAAACTACAGACAAACGACACCTAAACTACAGACAAGCAACACCTAAACTACACACAAATGACAACTAAACTACAGACAAACGACACCTAAACTACAGACAAACGGGACACCTAAACTACAGACAAGCGACACCTAAACTACAGACACAACAAAACGACAAACAATACAACTAAACTACACACAAACTTCCCTAAACTAAACACAAACGACACCCAAACACACCTAAACTACAGACAAACGACAACCAACACACCACACAAACGACACCTAAACTACAGACAAACGACACCTAAACTACAGACAAACAACACCTAAACTACACACAAATGACACCTAAACTACACACAAATGACACCTAAACTACACACAAATGACAACTAAACTACAGACAAACGACACCTAAACTACAGACAAACAACACCTAAACTACAGAAAAACGACACCTAAACTAAACTACACACAAACAACACACCACACATCGTTATTTAAACTTTCATGAGCAACTTTGAAATAAATTCACTTGAGTTGAACTTTGTTGATGATTTATCTTGAAGTATTTCATGACCTTTACACGACTGTAGTGTAAACACTGGATGATGATGAAGATGAAGATGATGATGAAGATGATAATCAAGAGTGTGAAGATGATTAAGATGATGAAGATGAAGATGATGATGGTGATGATGAAGATGATAATCAAGTGTGAAGATGATTAAGATGATGAAGATGAAGATGAAGATGATGATGGTGATGATGAAGATGATAATCAAGTGTGAAGATGATTAAGATGAAGATGATGATGGTGATGATGAAGATGATAATTAAGAGTGTGAAGATGATTAAGATGATGAAGATGATGAAGATGAAGATGACAGCAGCCTGGTGTGAGCAGGACTACGGAAGCCGCGGGAGGTCAGCCGCTCTGAAGGTATGTAGCAGGTCTGTGGTTCCAACATGGAGGACTCGAGGCCTCACGGTCTGAACCTGCAGCTCTGGTCCCGGTGGGTCACGTGACCACAGCTACTCACATCATGTACGGATCTTCTTCCACGTCGTTGATGAAGCGGAACATGGCGTCCGTGAGCGAGAGCAGCGAGGGACACACTCGGCGCTGCCCGAGGATGGCACGCGAAGCTCGGACTCCAACTAGCGACCTGTGACGTCCTCGCCGCGCGGAAGGAAGACGTCGCTGGTTCGGCTCGGACTCAAACCTCTGACCTCACGACGCGGACATCCACAAACCTGCGGACATGGAAACGGAAGTCAGGCTCCTGACAAAGGAACCGAAGCCACCGCCAAGCTCGCGCGTGAACACTCGCGTTTCCGCTTCCGCTTTAGCCGCGATGTCAAAATAAGAGTTTGAACGCAAAAGCTAAAAACTAATACTTGAATCATTCACGCATCACAGGAAAGACACTCATTCATCAACATATTTAATGCAAATGTGTCAAATACTGGACATCTTTGATATCAAAACAAAAGTATTTGGGCTCGTTGGAGGGTCAGACGTGAAGGCGGTGAAGAAGAGGGTGCAGGCCTGGTGGACATGAGAGTGACACGTCAAAGTGAGTTGGTTTGTGACGAGAACCAACAGATACTCACTGACATGTTCATTCATCCTTCTCAGTCAACCCTGGATCCTCGTGGCTGCGTTCCAACCCCACGAACCACATCATCCCGTTCAACACCTTCACCACGTCCGTGACCAGCTGCGCGACCTTGGCCACGCTGGAGCAGGTCTGGTAGAAGAAGCTGTCGGACACCAGCTCCCAGACCTGCTTGAAGTTGGAGGTGACGGCGTGATAGACGAACAACACCACGATGCTCACGCCGGACTTGAGCTTCAGCAGAGGAAACATCTGAACCGAGGTCAACCGAGGTCACCACAGGAGGTCAACAGCAGCAGCCACGGCCTACATGCTTGAACACTTTAGAAAAGTAAAACTTATATCACACTCCAGCACCTTCTGACACCACCACGGCTTCCATGTGTGAGGACCGGTGACCTTGATGTTGAGACCTGCTTTGATGAGGTCACAGGTCGCTCACGAGGAGATTGTTCAATGAATCAAGTTTAAAACGTTGAAACATTGTTCCTTCTCTTTGGACTGCATTACAAAATAATCAAATACTAGGATTTGTAGTAATACTTATTGTTGTTGATCCAATTAGAATGATATACAAGGAATATTCATCAATCAATCTGCTTCTGCTCGGAGGTCCAGGTCAACAACATCTACTGTCTTAAAAGTGGTGGTAACTTCTGTTTTATTTATTTATTTTTTTATTTCACGAGCTTCACACACTCGAACTCTCTCTAAGTTAACAATAATAACCAGAGCGACGAGAACTGGTTGTTTAAATATCATTTATTGACGTTTATTGTTTAAAAAAAGATAGTACTTCCAGTTGCCACCAACAGAGGTCGCTGTTCACGTGTCACATCCAGACTGTCTCAGTCATACGCATGCGCAAGCAGAAACTCGACCCTCAAACCCGGATGTAACCAACGCCTAACCTGCTCCAGAAGAACGGTGAGTAAAGTTAGCGAAACTCGTCCAAACCAGTGTTTGTCCTTGTTTTAACTCACACACACACCTGGGCTCGCGCTGCTCACCTGCGCAGGTGTTTACGGGCAACACTCGAGGCTGTTCGTCATGTTTACGAAGTTCTTTGAAAGTTTCTCTGCAACTCATTGAATTCTGTCAACAACAACTTGTCGATAAAGTTTGTTTTCCTGCGCGTCACGTGTTCAGTGTTTTCTTCTTCGTGTGTTAATGTGAACGTGTTGTTAACACTTGTGACGTCATCGTGTCGTCAAACCATCAAACTTTCATCGAGTTTCTTCTGTGATGACGTTTGACGTCTGTGCGCGTATCCTGTGCGGAAGTGACGTCAGCGTGTGTTTAACGTGTTGTTCTTTCATGTTGTGACAAGTTTGTACATGAACTTCATATTTGTTCAGTGACATGTACTTTAGTAATATTTGTAAGTTAGTAATATTTGTACTTTAAGTTAGTAATATTTGTAAGTTAGTAATATTTGTAAGTTAGTAATATTTGTACTTTAAGTTAGTAATATTTGTAAGTTAGTAATATTTGTACGTTAGTAAGTGATATTTGTAAGTAAGTAATTTTTGTAAGTTAGTAATATTTGTAAGTTAGTTATATTTGTAAGTTATTAATATTTGTAAGTTAGTTATATTTGTAAGTTAGTAATATTTGTAAGTTAGTAATATTTGTAAGTTAGTAATATTTGTACTTTAAGTTAGTAATATTTGTAAGTTAGTAATATTTGTAAGTTAGTAATATTTGTACTTTAAGTTAGTAATATTTGTAAGTTAGTAATATTTGTACGTTAGTAAGTGATATTTGTAAGTAAGTAATTTTTGTAAGTTAGTAATATTTGTA
The DNA here is from genome assembly GCA_016630915.1 of Callionymus lyra. Lineage (NCBI taxonomy): Eukaryota > Metazoa > Chordata > Actinopteri > Syngnathiformes > Callionymidae > Callionymus > Callionymus lyra. The sequence goes on from JACEEU010000741.1 coordinate 31,868, forward strand.
AGTTAGTTATATTTGTAAGTTATTAATATTTGTAAGTTAGTTATATTTGTAAGTTAGTAATATTTGTAAGTTAGCAAGTAATATTTGTAAGTTAGTTATATTTGTAAGTTAGTAATATTTGTAAGTTAGCAAGTAATATTTGTAAGTTAGTAATATTTGTAAGTTAGTAAGTAATATTTGTAAGTTAGTTATATTTGTAAGTTAGTTATATTTGTAAGTTAGTAATATTTGTAAGTTAGTTATATTTGTAAGTTATTAATATTTGTAAGTTAGTAATATTTGTAAGTTAGCAAGTAATATTTGTAAGTTAGTAATATTTGTAAGTTAGTAAGTAATATTTGTAAGTAAGTAATATTTGTAAGTTAGTAATATTTGTAGGTAAGTAAGTAATATTTGTAAGTTAGTAAGTAATATTTGTAAGTTAGTAATATTTGTAAGTTAGCAAGTAATATTTGTAAGTTAGTAATATTTGTAAGTTAGTAATATTTGTAAGTAAGTAATATTTGTAAGTTGGTAATATTTGTAAGTTAGTAATATTTGTAAGTTAGCAAGTCATATTTGTAAGTTAGTAATATTTGTAAGTTAGTAAGTAATATTTGTAAGTAAGTAATATTTGTAAGTAATTTTTGTAAGTTAGTAATATTTGTAAGTTAGTAATATTTTTAGGTAAGTAAGTAATATTTGTAAGTTAGTAAGTAATATTTGTAAGTTAGTAATATTTGTAAGTAAGTAAGTAATATTTGTAAGTAAATAAGTAATATTTGTAATTTAGTAAGTAATATTTGTAAGCAAGTAAGTCATATTTGTAAGTTAGTAATATTTGTAAGTAAGTAATAATTGTAAGTTAGTAATATTTGTAAGTAAGTAAGTAATATTTGTAAGTTAGTAAGTAATATTTGTAAGTTAGTAAATAATATTTGTAAGTTAGTAAGTAATATTTGTAAGTTAGTAATATTTGTAAGTAATTTTTGTAAGTTAGTAATATTTGTAAGTAATTTTTGTAAGTTAGTAATATTTTTAGGTAAGTTAGTAATATTTTTAGGTAAGTAAGTAATATTTGTAAGTTAGTAAGTAATATTTGTAAGTTAGTAATATTTGTAAGTAAGTAAGTAATATTTGTTATTTAGTAAGTCATATTTGTAAGTTAGTAATATTTGTAAGTAAGTAATAATTGTAAGTTAGTAATATTTGTAAGTAAGTAATATTTGTAAGTTAGTAATATTTGTTAGTTAGTAAGTAATATTTGTAAGTTAGTAAGTAATATTTGTAAGTTAGTAATATTACTAACTTAAAGTTAGTAATATTTGTAAGTTAGTAATATTTGTACGTTAGTAAGTGATATTTGTAAGTAAGTAATTTTTGTAAGTTAGTAATATTTGTAAGTAAGTAAGTAATATTTGTAAGTTAGTAATATTTGTAAGTTAGCAAGTAATATTTGTAAGTTAGTAAGTAATATTTGTAAGTAAGTAATATTTGTACGTTAGTAATATTTGTAAGTAATTTTTGTAAGTTAGTAATATTTGTAGGTAAGTAAGTAATAATGGTAAGTTAGTAATATTTGTAAGTAAGTAAGAAATAATGGTAAGTTAGTAATATTTGTAAGTTAGTAAGTGATATTTGTAAGTTAGTAATATTTGTAAGTTAGTAAGTTATATTTGTAAGTAAGTAATTTTTGTAAGTTAGTAATATTTGTAAGTAAGTAATATTTGTAAGTAAGTAAGTCATATTTGTAAGTTAGTAAGTAATATTTGTAAGTTAGTAATATTTGTAAGTCATTTTTGTATGTTAGTAATATTTGTAAGTTAGTAATATTTGTAGGTAAGTAAGTAATAATGGTAAGTTAGTAATATTTGTAAGTTAGTAATATTTGTAAGTTAGCAAGTAATATTTGTAAGTTAGTAATATGTGTAAGTTAGTAAGTAATATTTGTAAGTTAGTAATATTTGTAAGTCATTTTTGTAAGTTAGTAATATTTGTAAGTTAGTAATATTTGTAGGTAAGTAAGTAATATTTGTAAGTTAGTAAGTAATATTTGTAAGTTAGTAATATTTGTAAGTAAGTAATATTTGTAAGTAAGTAAATAATATTTGTAATTTAGTAAGTAATATTTGTAAGCAAGTAAGTCATATTTGTAAGTTAGTAATATTTGTAAGTAAGTAAGTAATAAATGTAAGTTAGTAATATTTGTAAGTAAGTAATATTTGTAAGTTAGTAATATTTGTAAGTTAGTAATATTTTTACGTTAGTAATATTTGTAAGTTAGTAATATTTGTAAGTTAGCAAGTGATATTTGTAAGTTAGTAATATTTTTAAGTTAGTAATATTTGTAAGTAAGTAAGTAATATTTGTAAGTTAGTAATATTTGTAAGTTGGTACTATTTGTAAGTTAGCAAGTAATATTTGTAAGTTAGTAATATTTGTATGTTGGTAAGTAATATTTGTAAGTAAGTAATATTTGTAAGTTAGTAATATTTGTAAGTAATTTTTGTAAGTTAGTAATATTTGTAAGTTAGTAATATTTGTAGGTAAGTAAGTAATATTTGTAAGTTAGTAAGTAATATTTGTAAGTTGGTAATATTTGTAAGTAAGTAAGTAATATTTGTAAGTAAGTGAGTAATATTTGTAATTTAGTAAGTAATATTTTCAAGTAAGTAAGTCATATTTGTAAGTTAGTAATATTTGTAAGTTAGTAAGTAATATTTGTAAGTAGGTAATAATTGTAAGTTAGTAATATTTGTAAGTAAGTAAGTAATAAATGTAAGTTAGTAATATTTGTAAGTAAGTAATATTTGTAAGTTAGTAATATTTGTAAGTTAGTAATATTTTTAAGTTAGTAATTTTTTTAAGTTAGCAAGTAATATTCGTAAGTTAGCAAGTAATATTCGTAAGTTAGTAAGTAATATTTGTAAGTTAGTTAGTAATATTTGTAAGTTAGTTAGTAATATTTGTAAGTAAGTAAGTAATATTTGTAAGTAAGTAAGTAATATTTGTAAGTAAGTAATATTTGTAAGTAAGTAATTAATATTTGAAAGTTAGTAATATATGTAAGTTAGTAATATTTGTATGTTAGTAAGTGGTATTTGTAAGTTAGTAAGAGATATTTGTAAGTTAGTAATATTTGTAAGTTAGTTAGTAATATTTTTAAGTTAGTAATATTTGTATGTTGGTAAGTAATATTTGTAAGTAAGTAATATTTGTAAGTTAGTAATATTTGTAAGTAATTTTTGTAAGTTAGTAATATTTGTAAGTTAGTAATATTTGTAGGTAAGTAAGTAATATTTGTAAGTTAGTAAGTAATATTTGTAAGTTGGTAATATTTGTAAGTAAGTAAGTAATATTTGTAAGTAAGTGAGTAATATTTGTAATTTAGTAAGTAATATTTTCAAGTAAGTAAGTCATATTTGTAAGTTAGTAATATTTGTAAGTTAGTAAGTAATATTTGTAAGTAGGTAATAATTGTAAGTTAGTAATATTTGTAAGTAAGTAAGTAATAAATGTAAGTTAGTAATATTTGTAAGTAAGTAATATTTGTAAGTTAGTAATATTTGTAAGTTAGTAATATTTTTAAGTTAGTAATTTTTTTAAGTTAGCAAGTAATATTCGTAAGTTAGCAAGTAATATTCGTAAGTTAGTAAGTAATATTTGTAAGTTAGTTAGTAATATTTGTAAGTTAGTTAGTAATATTTGTAAGTAAGTAAGTAATATTTGTAAGTAAGTAAGTAATATTTGTAAGTAAGTAATATTTGTAAGTAAGTAATTAATATTTGAAAGTTAGTAATATATGTAAGTTAGTAATATTTGTATGTTAGTAAGTGGTATTTGTAAGTTAGTAAGAGATATTTGTAAGTTAGTAATATTTGTAAGTTAGTTAGTAATATTTTTAAGTAAGTAATATTTGTAAGCAAGTTATATTTCTAAGTAAGTAATATTTGTAAGTTAGCAAGTAATATTTGTAAGTTAGTAATATTTGTAAGTTAGTAATATTTGTAAGTTAGTAAGTGATATTTGTAAGTTAGTAATATTTGTAAGTTAGTAATATTTGTAAGTTAGTAATATTTGTAAGTTAGTAAGTGATATTTGTAAGTTAGTAATATTTGTAAGTATTATTTGTAAGTAAGTAAGTAAGTAAGTAATATTTGTAAGTAAGTAATATTTGTAAGTTAGTAATATTTTTAAGTTAGTAATATTTGTACGTTTGGAATATTTGTAAGTTAGTAATATTTGTACGTTAGGAATATTTGTAAGTTTGGAATATTTGTAAGTTAGTAATATTTGTACGTTAGTAATATTTGTAAGTAAGTAATATTTGTAAGTAAGTAATATTTGTAAGTCAAGTTAGTAATATTTGTAAGTTAGTAATATTTGTAAGTAAGTTAGTAATATTTGTAAGTAAGTTAGTTATATTTGTAAGTAAGTAATATTTGTAAGTAAGTAATATTTGTAAGTAAGTAAGTAATATTTGTAAGTTAGTAATATGTGTAAGTTAGTAATATTTGTAAGTAAGTAATATTTTTAAGTTAGTTAGGAATATTTTTAAGTAAGTAATATTTGTAAGTAAGTAATATTTGTAAGTTAGTAATATTTGTAAGTTAGTAAGTAATATTTGTAAGTAAGTAAGTAATATTTGTAAGTATATGAGAGAATTTGAACATGTTAAAGTATTTGGAAGTTTTTAAAAGTATTTCAACGTGTTTAGAAGTATTTGAAAGTATTTGAAGATGTGGAAAAGTATCTGAAGGTGTGGAAAAGTATTTGAAGGTGTGGAAAAGTATTTGAGAGTGTTGTTCTGCAACACCAGACTCAAGTACTGGACAATACTACACATATATACTTGTTACTACACTATCACAACACCAGAGTCAAGTACTGGACAATACTACACATATATACTTGTTACCACACTATCACAACACCAGAGTCAAGTACTGGACAATACTACAAATATATCCTTGTTACTACACTATCACAACACCAGAGTCAAGTACTGGACAATACTACACATATATACTTGTTACCACACTATCACAACACCAGAGTCAAGTACTGGACAATACTACACATATATACTTGTTACCACACTATCACAACACCAGAGTCAAGTACTGGACAATACTACACATATATACTTGTTACTACACTATCACAACACCAGAGTCAAGTACTGGACAATAATACACATATATACTTGTTACTACACTATCACAACACCAGAGTCAAGTACTGGACAATACTACACATATATACTTGTTACTACACTATCACAACACCAGAGTCAAGTACTGGACAATACTACACATATATACTTGTTACTACACTATCACAACACCAGAGTCAAGTACTGGACAATACTACACATATATACTTGTTACTTATACAACCCAGGGTCAAGTCCTCGCCATTTTCCCCCTTTTTTTCTTGTTACCACACTATCACAACACCAGAGTCAAGTACTGGACAATACTACACATATATACTTGTTACTACACTATCACAACACCAGAGTCAAGTACTGGACAATACTACACAATATACTTGTTACTACACTATCACAACACCAGAGTCAAGTACTGGACAATACTACACATATATACTTGTTACTACACTATCACAACACCAGAGTCAAGTACTGGACAATACTACACATATATACTTGTTACTACACTATCACAACACCAGAGTCAAGTACTGGACAATACTACACATATATACTTGTTACTACACTATCACAACACCAGAGTCAAGTACTGGACAATACTACACATATATCCTTGTTACTACACTATCACAACACCAGAGTCAAGTACTGGACAATACTACACATATATACTTGTTACTACACTATCACAACACCAGAGTCAAGTACTGGACAATACTACACATATATACTTGTTACTACACTATCACAACACCAGAGTCAAGTACTGGACAATACTACACATATATACTTGTTACTACACTATCACAACACCAGAGTCAAGTACTGGACAATACTACACATATATATTGTTGTTGTTGACAGATCAAGCACCAGACGATCACAGTGTGTGTTTGATAACAAGAGTCACTGTGTATCACTGATGTGTTGTTGTGTTGACACTATCAACCCGAGTCAAGTACTGTGTGTTTGATGAGTCTACACTTGTGTATCACTGATGTGTTGTTGTGTTGACACGATGCAGACCATCAAGTGTGTGTTTGATGAGTCTCACTTGTGTATCACTGATGTGTTGTTGTGTTGACAGATGCAGACGATCAAGTGTGTGTTTGATGAGTCTCACTTGTGTATCACTGATGTGTTGTTGTGTTGACAGATGCAGACGATCAAGTGTGTGGTGGTCGGGGACGGCGCTGTAGGAAAGACCTGCTTGTTGATCTCATACACCACCAACAAGTTCCCGTCAGAATACGTGCCCACGGTACCTTCATCTCTTCATGTGTAGAAGTGAACCAGCAACCTTCTGTGTGGAGTCTGTTCTTTCTGTGTACTCTGGTTTCCTCTCACACTATAAAACATGATTGAGAGTGTGTGTGTGTGTGTGTGTGTGTGTGTGTGTGTGTGTGTGTGTGTGTGTGTGTGTGTGTGTGTGTGTGTGTGTGTGTGTGTGTGTGTCTCTCTGTGTGTCCTTTGACAAATTGGTGATGTATTCTGGTGTTGATTGACGAGTGTGCGGGTGTTGATGACTGACGAGTGTGCGGGTGTTGATGACTGACGAGTGTACGGGTGTTGATGACTGACGGGTGTGCGGGTGTTGATGACTGACGAGTGTGCGGGTGTTGATGACTGACGAGTGTGCGGTGTTGATGACTGACGGGTGTGCGGTGTTGATGACTGACGAGTGTGCGGTGTTGATGACTGACGAGTGTGCGGGTGTTGATGACTGACGAGTGTGCGGTGTTGATGACTGACGAGTGTGCGGGTGTTGATGACTGACGAGTGTTCGGGTGTTGATGACTGACGGGTGTGCGGTGTTGATGACTGACGAGTGTGAGGTGTTGATGACTGACGGGTGTGCGGGTGTTGATGACTGACGAGTGTGCGGGTGTTGATGACTGACGAGTGTGCGGTGTTGATGACTGACGGGTGTGCGGGTGTTGATGACTGACGAGTGTGCGGGTGTTGATGACTGACGGGTGTGCGGTGTTGATGACTGACGAGTGTGAGGTGTTGATGACTGACAGGTGTGCGAGTGTTGATGACTGACGGGTGTGTATTGTTGATGACTGACGAGTGTGAGGTGTTGATGACTGACAGGTGTGCGGCGTTGATGACTGACGGGTGTGCGGTGTTGATGACTGACGAGTGTGAGGTGTTGATGACTGACAGGTGTGCGGGTGTTGATGACTGACGGGTGTGTGGTGTTGATGACTGACGAGTGTGCGGTGTTGAAGACTGACGAGTGTGCGGGTGTTGATGACTGACGGGTGTGCGATGTTGATGACTGACGGGTGTGCGGTGTTGATGACTGAAGGTTGTGCAGTGTTGATGACTAACGGGTGTGCGGTGTTGATGACTGACCGGTGTTGATGACTGACGAGTGTGCGGGTGTTGATGACTGACGGGTGTGCGATGTTGATGACTGACGGGTGTGCGGTGTTGATGACTGACGAGTGTGCGGTGTTGATGACTGACGAGTGTGCGGGTGTTGATGACTGACGGGTGTGCGGTGTTGATGACTGACAAGTGTGCGGGTGTTGATGACTGACGGGTGTGCGGTGTTGATGACTGACAAGTGTGCGGGTGTTGATGACTGACGGGTGTGCGGTGTTGATGACTGACGGGTCTGCGGTGTTGATGACTGACAAGTGTGCGGGTGTTGATGACTGACGGGTGTGCGGTGTTGATGACTGACAAGTGTGCGGGTGTTGATGACTGACGGGTGTGCGGTGTTGATGACTGACGGGTGTGCGGTGTTGATGACTGACAAGTGTGCGGGTGTTGATGACTGACGGGTGTGCGGTGTTGATGACTGACGGGTGTGCGGTGTTGATGACTGACAGGTGTGCGGGTGTTGATGACTGACGGGTGTGCGGTGTTGATGACTGACGAGTGTGCGGTGTTGATGACTGACGAGTGTGCGGTGTTGATGACTGACGAGTGTGCGGGTGTTGATGACTGACAGGTGTGCGGGTGTTGATGACTGACGAGTGTGCGGGTGTTGATGACTGACGAGTGTGCGGGTGTTGATGACTGACGAGTGTGCGGTGTTGATGACTGACGAGTGTGCGGGTGTTGATGACTGACGAGTGTGCGGGTGTTGATGACTGACGAGTGTGCGGGTGTTGATGACTGACAGGTGTGCGGTGTTGATGACTGACAGGTGTGCGGTGTTGATGACTGACGGGTGTGCGGTGTTGATGACTGACGAGTGTGCGGGTGTTGATGACTGACGAGTGTGCGGGTGTTGATGACTGACGAGTGTGCGGTGTTGATGACTGACGGGTGTGCGGGTGTTGATGACTGACGGGTGTGCGGGTGTTGATGACTGACGGGTGTGCGGGTGTTGATGACTGACAGGTGTGCGGTGTTGATGACTGACGGGTGTGCGGTGTTGATGACTGACAGGTGTGCGGGTGTTGATGACTGACGGGTGTGCGGTGTTGATGACTGACGGGTGTGTGGTGTTGATGACTGACGGGTGTGCGGTGTTGATGACTGACAGGTGTGTGGTGTTGATGACTGACAGGTGCAACCTTCTGTCAAAGGTGTTCGACAACTATGCCGTGACGGTGATGATCGGAGGAGAGCCCTACACACTCGGCCTCTTCGACACAGCAGGTCAGGAGGATTACGACCGGCTGCGTCCTCTGAGCTACCCTCAGACCGACGTCTTCCTGGTGTGTTTCTCTGTGGTGTCGCCGTCGTCCTACGAGAACGTGAAAGAAAAGGTAGGACCCCCAGTATGAGTGTGCAGTGGTCAGTACCAGGACCTCAGAGATAGTCTCAGTTCCATCCAAATATTGAACTTTTTTTATTTAAATGTTTGAAGCATTTCATTCTAATTTTGAATCATTCCTGTAGTGAAGGTTTCTATAGTTAAATCTAGTTATATTTTAATTCCAATAATTGAACAAGATTGAATTGGTCGTCAATATAAACGAGTGTCTTGTCTTCTAGTGACACTTTTGTCAAATTTGATATTATTTTATTATTATTATTTTATCCTTTTTATACTTAATCTTTATATTATTATTATTATATTATATTTTATTATTATATCATTATTATACTTTATGTTTATATTATTACATTATATTTGATTATTATTTGGTTACATTATTATATCATTATTATACTTTATGTTTATATAATATGCTCCTCAGTGGGTCCCTGAGATCTCCCATCACTGCCCCAACGCTCCCTTCCTGCTGGTGGGCACTCAGGTGGATCTGCGCGAGGACAACACCACGCTAGAGAAACTGGCCAAGAACAAACAGCGCCCCCAGAGTCAGGAGAGTGGAGAGAAGCTGGGGCGAGAACTCAGAGCCGTCAAGTATGTGGAGTGTTCTGCCCTCACCCAGGTGAGAACACACCTGTGTCTGTAGACACCTGCTACACACCTGTGCACCCGCTACACACCTGTGTCTGTAGACCTACACACCTGTGTCTGTAGACACCTGCTACACACCTGTGTCTGTAGACACCTGCTACACACCTGTGTCTGTAGACACCTGCTACACACCTGTGTCTGTAGACACCTGCTACACACCTGTGTCTGTAGACCCTGTCCTGTGACACCTGCTACACACCTGTGTCTGTAGACACCTGCTACACACCTGTGTCTGTAGACACCTGCTACACACCTGTGTGCGGGACCTTGACACACCTGTGTCTGTAGACACCTGCTACACACCTGTGTCTGTAGACACCTGCTACACACCTGTGTCTGTAGACACCTGCTACACACCTGTGTCTCTGTAGACACCTGCTACACACCTGTGTCTGTAGACACCTGCACACCTGTGTCTCTGTAGACACCTGCTACACACCTGTGTCTCTGTAGAGACACCTGTGTCTTACAACACCTGTGTCTCTGTAGACACCTGCTACACACCTGTGTCTGTAGACACCTGCTACACACCTGTGTCTGTAGACACCTGCTACACACCTGTGTCTGTAGACACCTGCTACACACCTGTGTCTGTAGACACCTGCTACACACCTGTGTCTCTGTAGACACCTGTGTGTCTGTAGACCCTGTACACACCTGTGTCTGTAGACACCTGCTACACACCTGTGTCTGTAGACACCTGCTACACACCTGTGTCTCTGTAGACACCTGCTACACACCTGTGTCACACCTGTGTCTGTAGACACCTGCTACACACCTGTGTCTGTAGACACCTGCTACACACCTGTGTCTGTAGACACCTGCTACACACCTGCTACACACCTGTGTCTCTGTAGACACCTGCTACACACCTGTGTCTGTAGACACCTGCTACACACCTGTCTGTAGACACATCTACACCCCCCCTGTGCTCTGTAGACACCTGCTACACACCTGTGTCTGTAGACACCTGCTACACACCTGCTACACACCTGCTACACACCTGCTACACACCTGCTACACACCTGCTACACACCTGATACACACCTGCTACACACCTGCTACACACCTGCTACACACCTGCTACACACCTGCTACACACCTGCTACACACCTGCTACACACCTGATACACACCCTCCTCTCATGTGCCTCCTCTCATCCTCAGCGGGGTCTAAAGAACGTGTTTGACGAGGCGATCCTGGCGGCGCTGGAGCCTCCAGAGACCAAGTCCAAGAGGAAGTGTGCGCTGCTATAAGTGTGCGCTGCTAAAAGTGTGCGCTGCTAAAAGTGTGCGCTGCTAAAAGTGTGCGCTGCTCTAAGCGTGTGTTGTCGTCTCAGGCCACTTTAAAGTAGAACCAAAAAACAGAGCAAACTAAAAGGGGAGGAGCCTGGAGACAGTGATGGTGGCTTGAATGAGGGAACAAATCTGAGCGACTGCTCTCAAAGCTTTTTGCAGTGTTTCTGGTGGGGCCGGCCCCCCCGCCCTGACCCCGCCCTGACCCCCCGCCCTGACCCCCCGACCTCGGACATTATCCTTCACTCCAGGAAACATGTGGTACTTCTCCTCACCTGTGGATGAAAGATGAGATTCTTCAACAAAAGTCTTCTTCGCTGCTGCATCATCGCCAAGTTGTTGTTTCAGGGAAGTGTTTGAAGTCTTCCTCCTCCTCCTCTTCCTCCTCCTCTTCCTCCTCCTCTTCCTCCTCCTCCTCCTCCTCCTCTTCCTCCTCCTCTTCATCCTCCTCTTCATCCTCCTCTTCATCCTCCTCTTCATCCTCCTCTTTATCCTCCTCCTCCTCTTCCTCCTCCTCTTCCTCCTCCTCTTTATCCTCCTCCTCCTCTTCATCCTCCTCTTCATCCTCCTCTTTATCCTCCTCCTCCTCTTCCTCCTCCTCTTCCTCCTCCTCTTCCTCCTCCTCTTCATCCTCCTCTTCCTCCTCCTCTTCATCCTCCTCCTCCTCCTCCTCTTCCTCCTCCTCTTCATCCTCCTCTTCATCCTCCTCTTTATCCTCCTCCTCCTCTTCATCCTCCTCTTCATCCTCCTCCTCCTCTTCATCCTCCTCCTCCTCTCTTCCTCCTCCTCTTCATCCTCCCTCCTCTTCCTCCTCCTCTTCATCCTACTCCTCCTCTTTATCCTCCTCCTCCTCTTCATCCTCCTCTTCCTCCTCCCTCCTCTTCATCCTCCTCTTCTTCCTCCTCCTCTTCATCCTCCTCTTCCTCCTCCCTCATCTTCCTCCTCCTCTTCTTCCTCCTCCTCCCCTCCTCCTCCTCCTCCTCTTTCTCCTCCTCTTCCTCTTCCTCCTCATCCTCCTCTTTATCCTCCTCCTCCTCCTCCTCCTCCTCCTCTTCCTTGGTTTAAGGTGTTTTCTTATCAGTTCTTGACTTTGAAACTTGAGTCTTATTTTCTTTTTCCTGCAGATGATTTGAAATGTTTATTTTATTGATAGAAAAACCACTTGATCAGTTGATGATATTTTGCTGAGAGAACATTTTAAAACTGTGGGAGTTTGTAATAAAACGTTTAACTTTAAAATCAACAATGTTCTAGTTGAAACTACACTGACACACAAGAGAACTACACACACTGACACACAAGAGAACTACACACACTGACACACAAGAGAACTACACAACACTGACACACAAGAGAACTACACACACTGACACACAAGAGAACTACACAACACTGACACATAAGAGAACTACACACACTGACACACAAGAGAACTACACACACTGACACACAAGAGAACTACACACACTGACACACAAGAGAACTACACACACTGACACACAAGAGAACTACACACTGTGACACACAAGAGAACTACACACACTGACACACAAGAGAACTACACAACACTGACACACAAGAGAACTACACACACTGACACACAAGAGAACTACACACACTGACACACAAGAGAACTACACAACACTGACACACAAGAGAACTACACACACTGACACACAAGAGAACTACACACACTGACACACAAGAGAACTACACAACACTGACACACAAGAGAACTACACACACTGACACACAAGAGAACTACACACACTGACACACAAGAGAACTACACACACTGACACACAAGAGAACTACACACACTGACACACAAGAGAACTACACAACACTGACACACAAGAGAACTACACAACACTGACACACAAGAGAACTACACACACTGACACACAAGAGAACTACACAACACTGACACACAAGAGAACTACACACACTGACACACAAGAGAACTACACAACACTGACACACAAGAAGAACTACACACAACACACACACTGACACACAAGAGAACTACACACACTGACACACAAGAGAACTACACACACTGACACACAAGAGAACTACACAACACTGACACACAAGAGAACTACACACACTGACACACAAGAGAACTACACACACTGACACACAAGAGAACTCACTACACACTGACACACAAGAGAACTACACACTACACACTGACACACAAGAGAACTACACACACTGACACACAAGAGAACTACACAACACTGACACACAAGAGAACTACACACACTGACACACAAGAACTACACACACTGACACACAAGAGAACTACACACACTGACACACAAGAGAACTACACAACACTGACACACAAGAGAACTACACACACTGACACACAAGAGAACTACACAACACTGACACACAAGAGAACTACACACACTGACACACAAGAGAACTACACAACACTGACACACAAGAGAACTACACAACACTGACACACAAGAGAACTACACACACTGACACACAAGAGAACTACACACACTGACACACAAGAGAACTACACAACACTGACACACAAGAGAACTACACAACAGAGAACTACACAACACTGACACACAAGAGAACTACACAACACTGACACACAAGAGAACTACACACACTGACACACAAGAGAACTACACACCTACACACTGACACACAAGAGAACTACACAACACTGACACACAAGAGAACTACACAACACTGACACACAAGAGAACTACACACACTGACACACAAGAGAACTACACACACTGACACACAAGAGAACTACACACACTGACACACAAGAGAACTACACAACACTGACACACAAGAGAACTACACACACTGACACACAAGAGAACTACACACACTGACACACAAGAGAACTACACAACACTGACACACAAGAGAACTACACAACACTGACACACAAGAGAACTACACACACTGACACACAAGAGAACACACAAGAGAACTACACACACTGACACACAAGAGAACTACACACACTGACACACAAGAGAACTACACAACACTGACACACAAGAGAACTACACACACTGACACACAAGAGAACTACACAACACTGACACACAAGAGAACTACACACACTGACACACAAGAGAACTACACACACTGACACACAAGAGAACTACACAACACTGACACACAAGAGAACTACACACACTGACACACAAGAGAACTACACAACACTGACACACAAGAGAACTACACACACTGACACACAAGAGAACTACACTGACACACAAGAGAACTACACAAAGAGAACTACACAACACTGACACACAAGAGAACTACACAACACTGACACACAAGAGAACTACACAACACTGACACACAAGAGAACTACACACACACACACTGACACACAAGAGAACTACTACAACACTGACACACAAGAGAACTACACACACTCTGACTGACACAAGAGAACTACACAACACTGACACACAAGAGAACTAACACACACTACACACACACACAAGAGAACTACACAACACTGACACACAAGAGAACTACACACACTGACACACAAGAGAACTACACACACACTGACACACAAGAGAACTACACAACACTGACACACAAGAGAACTACACACACTGACACACAAGAGAACTACACAACACTGACACACAAGAGAACTACACAACACTGACACACAAGAGAACTACAAACACTGACACACACTGACACACAAGAGAACTACACAACACTGACACACAAGAGAACTACACACACTGACACACAAGAGAACTACACAACACTGACACACAAGAGAACTACACAACACTGACACACAAAGAACTACACACTGACACACAAGAGAACTACACACACTGACACACAAGAGAACTACACAACACTGACACACAAGAGAACTACACAACACTGACACACAAGAGAACTACACAACACTGACACACAAGAGACTCACACTGACACACACACACTGACACACAAGAGAACTACACAACACTGACACACAAGAGAACTACACAACACTGACACACAAGAGAACTACACAACACTGACACACAAGAGCACAACCTACACACCACTGACACACAAGAGAACTACACACACTGACACACAAGAGAACTACACAACACTGACACACAAGAGAACTACACACACTGACACACAAGAGAACTACACACACTGACACACAAGAGAACTACACAACACTGACACACAAGAGAACTACACAACACTGACACACAAGAGAACTACAAACACTGACACACAAGATAACTACACACACTGACACACAAGAGAACTACACAACACTGACACACAAGAGAACTACACACACTGACACACAAGAGAACTACACACACAAGAGAACTACACACACTGACACACAAGAGAACTACACAACACTGACACACAAGAGAACTACACAACACTGACACACAAGAGAACTACAAACACTGACACACAAGAGAACTACACAACACTGACACACAAGAGAACTACACAACACTGACACACAAGAGAACTACACACACTGACACACAAGAGAACTACACACACTGACACACAAGAGAACTACACACACTGACACACAAGAGAACTACACAACACTGACACACAAGAGAACTACACAACACTGACACACAAGAGAACTACACAACACTGACACACAAGATGAACTACACACACTGACACTACACACAAGAGAACTACACAACACTGACACACAAGAGAACTACACAACACTGACACACAAGAGAACTACACACACTGACACACAAGAGAACTACACAACACTGACACACACAAGAGAACTACACACACTGACACACAAGAGAACTACACAACACTGACACACAAGAGAACTACACAACACTGACACACAAGAGAACTACACAACACTGACACACAAGAGACACTGACACACAAGAGACCTACACACACTGACACACACAAGAGAACTACACAACACTGACACACAAGAGAACTACACACACTGACACACAAGATAACTACACAAAATCTGACACACAAGATAACTACACACACTGACACACAAGAGAACTACACACACTGACACACAAGAGAACTACACACACTGACACACAAGAGAACTACACAACACTGACACACAAGAGAACTACACACACTGACACACAAGAGAACTACACAACACTGACACACAAGAGAACTACACAACACTGACACACAAGAGACCTACAAAAACAACAACACAAACTGACACACAAGAGAACTACACACACACTGACACACAAGAGAACTACACACACACTGACACACAAGAGAACAACACAACACTGACACACAAGAGAACTACACAACACTGACACACAAGAGAACTCACACAACACTGACACACAAGAGAACTCACACACTGACACACAAGAGAACTACACAACACTGACACACAAGAGAACTACACAACACTGACACACAAGAGAACTACACACACGACACAAGAGAACTACACACACTGAACACAAGAGAACTACACACACTGACACACAAGAGAACTACACAACACTGACACACAAGAGAACTACACAACACTGACACACAAGAGAACTACACAACACTGACACACAAGAGAACTACACAACACTGACACACAAGAGAACTACACAACACTGACACACAAGAGAACTACACAACACTGACACACAAGAGAACTACACAACACTGACACACAAGAGAACTACACAACACTGACACACAAGAGAACTACACACACTGACACACAAGAGAACTACACAACACTGACACACAAGAGAACTCACACAACACTGACACACAAGAGAACTACACAACACTGACACACAAGAGAACTACACAACACTGACACACAAGAGAACTACACACACTGACACACAAGAGAACTACACAACACTGACACACAAGAGAACTACACACACTGACACACAAGAGAACTACACACACTGACACACAAGAGAACTACACAACACTGACACACAAGAGAACTACACAACACTGACACACAAGAGAACTACACAACACTGACACACAAGAGAACTACACACACTGACACACAAGAAAACAGACTCACTACACACAAAACACTGACACACAAGAGAACTACACAGACACTGACACACAAAGAGAACTACACAACACTGACACACAAGAGAACTACACAACACTGACACACAAGAGAACACACAACACTGACACACAAGAGAACTACACAACACTGACACACAAGAGAACTACACAACACTGACACACAAGAGAACAACACACAAGAGAACTACACAACACTGACACACAAGAGAACTACACAACACTGACACACAAGAGAACTACACAACACTGACACACAAGAGAACTACACAACACTGACACACAAGAGAACTGCACAACACTGACACACAAGAGAACTGCACAACACTGACACACAAGAGAACTGCACAACACTGACACACAAGAGAACTACACAACACTGACACACAAGAGAACTACACAACACTGACAGAAGAGAACTACACAACACTGACACACAAGAGAACTACACAACACTGACAAACAAGAGAACTACACAACACTGAAACACAAGAGAACTACACAACACTGACACACAAGAGAACTACACAACACTGACAAACAAGAGAACTACACAACACTGACACACAAGAGAACTACACAACACTGACACACAAGAGAACTACACAACACTGACACACGACCTTCAGGACTGAGGCTCTTGCAATGGTAAGTGAACCATTGAGCCATTTTCTTGGAGTCAACCTTTAGGGGAAGGTCATGAGTCCAGAGCCAGACCCGTTGGCCCAGAGGATATCGGGGAGCCTTGGCCTGAGCAGACAGAACTTGGACCTCCTGGTCCTGGGCAGGAAAGAGAAGTGGGTGATGGACCAGTCGAGGCCAGAGGTTAAGGATGTGATTCAGCCCATGGTAGATGTTGACTCCAGGTAGATTGATTCTGGGAAGTCGAGATCCCAGGATTGCATGCACGGTTTGGCCATTTGACTGGGGCTGAGAACCAGAGGACAGACTGACAGTGTCAGCCGGCAGACCCTGCATTCTGAAAACATGGTGCACTAGCAATCAGTGTCTTCAGCTGATGGTAGATGAGGTAGAGGGATGACTTTCAACATGGACTCTGTGGAATATCGGTCGATCTCTCGAGTGCCGGGCGATTTCCACAAGAGATGGAGAAGGAGATCTGGAGTACAGGTCAGGATGAGACGCGCAGTTGCGATCGCTTGGAGGAACTCCAACGCCATCGAACGTCATCGATGTTTGATCAACGTTCCTCTCATTGAAGAGCATGACGACACATCAGCGCTGCCGTCTGTCCAGACCTCAACGAAAGGTGGTAAGATTTTTTAATTTCCTCTCTTTAATTCGGCTTTTACAACAGGGTTAAATGTGAGTCACAGCTGTCACTCACGTGACATGTTCGCTTCAAAAGATCCCGCTCTGCTGTCAGTGACGCGGCGTCATCAGTGACGTTATCTGTGCTGAACGTGGGACTTTTGAATGTTCCCTCGATTACTAATAAATCCTTTTCTCTGAATGATCTCTTCACAAGAGAAAAGTTGGCTTTATTGTGTCTTTCGGAGACATGGCAGAGAGAGGAAGAGTTTATTCATCTTAATTAACTCTGTCCTGCTGGATGCTCTGTTGATGGGAAGCCCCGCCCCTGACGTCCTGGAGGTGGTTTAGCTGTTGTTTATAGAGAGACTTGTTCAAAGGGATTCAGACACAGGAATTCACTTCTTATGAGTCTCAGATGATCTTGGTTGGTTCTACAAGACCTTTCTATTGTGTGTCAATCTACCGCCTGGTCCTTCAGTGTTCTTGAAAGACTTTAGTGACTTTTTATCTTCCATTATTCAAATGGAATCTGTTCTTATTCTTGGAGACTTTGATCTTCATGTTGATGACGTCACATCTAGTTCTGCTAAAGAACTTTTAACTTTAACAGAAGCTTTCGTTTTGAGTAACTTGTTTTGTGAACCCACTAATCAAAAAGTTAGTTTTTACTCTTGGCCTGAACATTTCTAATGTATCTGTACATGATGTCCATCTGGGTGAGCATTCCCTTGTTTGACCTGGACTTCATCCCTGAACCTAAGCCTTTGAAAGTTAGGTCTCAGAGGCGTGTCATCGCAGCTGATACTGCAGACTTTTTCTGCTATGTTTGACGCTCTTTCCTTTGATGACTGCCCAGACGTGGACAGTTTGATTCACTGTTTCACTGATCATTGTGTTGAAATACTGGATCAAACCTGTTAAATCCAACTTGAAAATTCAGAAAATATGGTGCCCTTGGACAAATGAAGATCTCCTGAGTCTGAAGAGACTTTGTCGAAAGACTGAGCGTCTCTGGAAGTCCACTAAACTTGAGGTGCACAGACTTCACCTCAGGGATCTGATGTCTTCATACAATGAGATGGTGGAAACTGCCAGATCTGATTACATCAGGAAACTAGTAACAACAAATAAGAAAAACCCCAAAGTGTTGTTTGACACGATTAATTCTCTCGTGTCTCCTGCTCCTCAAATCACGCCTGTCTTCTGTGAAGCTGACAGCAATGCATTGTTGAGATTTTTCATTGACAAAATTAAATTGATCAAAGAGAAAATCTCTCCCCCTTTGTTTGGAACCCCTACTGTCTCTGAGCCCCTCTCCTCCTCTTGGTCTTCCTTCACTGCTGTATCTTTGGGTGATATTTCGGCACTAGTGAACAAGATGAAACCCTCCTCTTGTTCAGACGATGGTCTTCCTTGTAGGCTTTTTATCAAAGTATTTGATGTAATTGGCCCCTGGGTTACCAATATGGTGAACCTCTCCCTTTCCTCGGGGGTTTTTCCCAATGCCTTTAAACCATTGTGGAGCCTTTGCTTAAAAAGCCAGGCTTAGACCCAACTGACCTCGTAATTTCAGGCCTATTTCTGATCTTCATTCTTGTCCAAGATCTTGGAGAAGGTGGTGTCTGAGCAGCTTTGTTCCTGGATCAGAGCAACATCCATTATAAGTTTCAGTCTGGCTTCCACAAACATCTACGGAGACAGTCTTACTGAAAGTGTCCAGTGACATCATGATGTTCTGGTTCTGTTGGATCTGTCCTCAGCCTTTGACACAGTTAAACCAGATCCTGCTGAGAAGACTGAGGGATGAAGACTGTCTGGGTCTGTGTTCCAGTGGTTCTCCTCATACCTTTCTGTTATAGTGTATCTGCCAATCAAATGAGGTCTGAATCGGCGGATCTGTTATGTGGAGTCTCTCAAGGTTCTGTTCTGGGTCCTTTATTGTTTGTACTTGATTCCTCTGGTTAAATCATTCCTGATGTTTCTTATCACATGTTTGCTGACGACATCCAGCTCTACTGCTCTGTTGATCCAACTGAGCCCCAGAAGCTGAACTGGGTCAGAGTGGGTCAGGGTGGATCAGGATGGGTCAGGATGGGTCAGGGTGGATCAGAATGGGTCAGGATGGGTCAGGGTGGATCAGGATGGGTCAGGATGGGAGCTGAAGTAAAGCGTTCCTTAAGTCCTAGAATTGTTTCTCTGCAGCCGTAGACCAAGAAAACTTCACAGTAGGTAATGTTCAGGCGGTCACAGGAAATCAAACTGTAGTTTCCAAAGAAACGGTGGTAAATATTTGCTTAACTAACACACAAGAAAACAACACAACTTACACACAAGAGAACTCCAAGAATCACACACACTTTGACTCACACATACGCAACACAAACACAGAGACATTATTTAGGTTAAAACTAGAATTTTTATTCGACTCAAAAAATCCCTAAAAGCTGCTCAGCAACACAGACGACGTTGTTGTTGTTGTTGTTGTTTTGGTGAAGTCAGAATAAATAAAAACAAGATATAAATAAAAAACAATAGAGTCTAGTTCAGATCAACAACAAGTGCTTTGATAGTTCAGGTTAGTGAAGAGGCTGTCAAAACTTTGTCTTTTCTTTGTTGTGTTTGTTTTTTTTATTTCTTGTATGTGTGTGTTGTTTGGTTTGTCGTGTGTTTGTTGTATATGTTTGTTTTGCTTGTGAACTGAGCTCCTTGGTGGAGGTCTACACCGTTGTGAGTCTGGCTCACACTCGACACGTGTGAATGGTGACGGTGTTCTTGCACTGCTGGCATCGGACCGAGCAGCACCAGGAAAACTTGCAGGAGCAGCGTTGGACCACCTCTGCTCGGCCTGCCTTGTAGCCTGGTCCGCAGCACACCAGCTCGCAGCCGTCCGGGGCCAGCCGAGAGGTTCCTGCGGTGAGAGAGCGCTGTCAAGTGGACTTTGTCTCCGCGTGTCCTGGATCTTACCGTTGCATCTCCTGCCGGCCGTTCCAGGGATCCCGTTGTCCGGGTCCAGGTGGCAGAAGTCTGGGGACGGGGTGAGGTACACCAGGTCTCTGGCCGCTGGGGGTTTCACCTGCAGGTCTCTAGGGAGGAGGGCGGTCCGCGAGCCAATCCGGGTGAGGCGCACCTGAGAGCAGAGAAATGTTGAAGATGCTTCCCTGGATACAGACCCGTGTGTCGCGACACCTCTGTGGCACCATCGAAGCGCTCCTTCAGCACCATGCCCACGCGCCTGAAGGGCGGCATGACTTTCCAGCAGGTCCTCAACTCGCAGGAGCCGGAGACACCATGACACTTGCACTCCACTTGCATGTTGTGAAGGATAGCCTGAGGACGGATAGGAAGTCATTCCTGGCCATCAGACACAGTCCTTGACGTCCCACTTACCTTCCGTCCAGCCTCGTTGTTGTGGAGGTTCATGAGGGGTCGCCCGGCCGACAGACCCTTGGCTCTTTCTGGATCGTCGACAAATGTCTGGGAGAAGGCTACACCGTACGAGAGGTTGTCGCTACAGCCAGACCATTCGAAACCTGAGGGTCAATGGAGAGGACTCGAGGACGCTGATAGGTTCAGATCAAGGGACATCAAGTCTTACCCTCCGGACTGACTCCACGCACTTTCCTGTCACAGCCGCACCGCTCCAGCTCGCCACGTGTGCAGGCACGTGTCACGGCGGCGGCCACGGCTGCCGAGGACAGAGCGTGAACGAAGGCTGCCTCCCGAGTGCCTGAGTGGACGCACACAGACGACCATTCTTACACCCGCCAGCCTTGTGTCGATCACCATACCTTGACCCATGACTCTGCCGAAGACGTTGACCCCCCGCGGTGTTGTGGAGCAGTTCCAGCGTCGGTTCCTGAACTGATGTTGACACTGATAGACACGAGAGGTTGACTTGTTAGAGTCTTGGCTATGTTAGCAACAACTCTTCTCTAGTAACTTGTTCTGAAAACCATGACCGTCAGCTCCAATGTTACTTCTGTGCTCTGGTTGTAGGTGCAAATACTGGCTTCAAATCACCGGATCATTTCAAAGACATTTTCACAAGAGGACTAACTTCATGGTCGGACTCGACTGCTGTGACTCACCTCGTCTATGACCATCTCGGCAGCCTTGCGTACAGACTCCATCACCTCCCCCCGCGCTCTGCACACCCCAACCTGCCCCGGCGTCAGCCCTCTGAGGCGGGCACACGGGGCGGCGCCCGAGACGGGCCTGGAGCGCGGCAGCCTGCCCAGAGAGCTGAAAGACAGTTGAAGATACGCTGATGACTCGCTGATGTGTCGGAGGACGACCTCAGGAGGAAAAGGTCACGCACACAAAGAGCGACTGAAAGGGATTCAGGGACGTGTCACCGTCTGTAAAAGTTATAGCTCCACAAACACACTCGCTACACTTACAGCCAGTTGGTTGCCATGGCGGAGTGTGTTGCCCATAGCAACAGGAGGAGCGGTGCCGTGAGATTGACAGCCGAGGCAGTTGGCATCAGACTGTCTGTCGGCGCCGTGAGTCAGGCTGTTGGACACGGTGGTCTCTAAACAGGTTCCGAGTCACGGGGGGAACCCCTCATGCCTGCCCAGGAACCTTCGTGGGTTTCATCAGGAAGAACAAGTAGACCTACAGAGAACGACAGCGGCTTCAGAATGTTGACACTTTTTTAAGTCTTGAGTTACATTTTCAAACAAACAATCATTGAATAAAGAAAATCTATTATTATATTTTCATCCAATCACGCGGCTCAGAGACGATCATGTGACAACATCAGGTTTGATTGATTGATGATCAATAACGACTGTACCTCACACACGTCCACACCAGCTGTGATCCACTTCAAGAGTCCCTCGAGTCCAGAGTCATGATCACAAGAGTCCAGGTCTTCTGGTTCTGGTTCTGGTTCTGCTGGAGTCGAGACGGAG